>JBBMOI010000008.1:22075000-22302500 GCA_038088405.1 Porites divaricata | reverse complement strand
ACAGCCAATGGCATTCCATCAAGGTTTACAGGTAACAAACTTTTTCAACTACAATATTGAAATAATACTTCTAGATCTCGGTATTCTAGATGCGTTACATTTGCGGAACAAGGAAGGGCCGGGAAATAAACTCCCCGACAGTCAACCATGAAAAAAAATTTAATCAATTATTGATTTTGGCTTCTATATAATATTATGAGGCAGCACTGACTGCTTGACGTCATCCATCCGATATTTTAATTACCAGACTAGTGGCGTTTGTCGTTTTAATTTTGTAGGAGTTTCACTGAGGGTTCCCTTAAAGTTGATAATCATGATGACGTAAATGGCACTTCAGCTGAGGGAAGCAAAGGGTTGAATATTAACCAAGGTTACAACATATTTATGGGTAAGTACATTGTATATCCTTATCTTATCAGTCATCCCTACGATCAGAATGGGCAGTCCGAAATATATAGATTTGATATTTTTGAACTGCGGGAAGAAGAAACAGTTGCAGACAAGATCATCAATACACAACTCAGTTGCAAAAAGAAAGCCTGAATGCCCGTATTAGAAACCTGGCCTCTGCTAGCAAGCAAACTGAGTGTGGATAGCCCGTTAATTAGTATTATCTAAAAGGTTACCTCTTTTGTCAGTGTTCAGGATGTTTAATAATTTTCTTTTTCATTTGAACAGGAGATAATTCAAACTATACTCTACATTATCTTAATGTTTTTTTCTCTTATTTTCAATAGGAGGCGGTGAAAATATCGCAAAAATGACACATAAGAAGTTTAATACTGGTTTTAGTGGTTGTATAAAGAATATATTTTTCAAGGACAGGGGCATTGACCTCCAGGGTGACGCTAGTCGCGGCTGGAATGTCCTACCATGCGACAGCGATGAGGCAGAGCCATGAAAAGGCATTCTGGAGAAACTGGTTGCCGTGAGAAAGGAGCATTAACCTCCAGAGGCCGCACAGCTCTAAAACAAACAATCGTTTATCGTACTATCATATTGAAGTACTTAATAACTAGCGCCTTTTTGTTGCGTAGTTACACTTTAAATTAAAGTTAAGCAACTATTGACTGTAAGAAAGAAAAGAGAAATGTGGAGCCGTACGAACAAGAGTATTAAAAAGAGTTAGTCCTTTCCAAAAAAGTAGAGAATAACCTGGACAGTTATTGTCCTTTTGCACCAAAAGAAATCATCCAGATAACCAGTCTGGCTTTGGATCTGATCTGTTGAAATCAGCCACCTGAATGTTGTTCTCCTCTAGGCCTCGACTGTTTAAAAAGCGTTTCTTGATATCAAATGCTGTTCTCCTAAAATTCATGTCGTTATCCTGGACCTGCGATTAAACCTTCCATTTTTGTAGTTAATAGAGTTGATGGACAAAACCAAAGAGTGTTTCTGCTTCAGCACACCTTCATGTACATGTAGCATGTATGGGCGTGTTGTGAGTCAATGATTTAAGGGTAGATAATGTCTGTCTCCAAACACCGAGGTCCGAAAAATATTACCTGCTATTTTAGAGCTCTGTTTTAGACTGTACAGAGATAAAATAGGGTTAATGTTGGGGTAGGGGAGGGGTAGGTGGGTAGTTTCCTAGGAACGTATAATGATCCACATAGGGATTTTCGCTTTTGATATTTATATTGGCTCTTTGTTGTCAAAAATTTATTTTACCGCAATTGTTTATTATATTTACACCTTTTGTACATATATGTTTTTTCGTCTCTTTGTGGCACATATGTGTAAGTTTGACAAAAAAAGAAACGTTGCCTTTCAAGAACTTGTTGAAGATAACTTAGTTAATTATCTAGTAAGTTAATATATCGAAAAAAATAAAACGGACAAAACTAGGCGTGTTGCACAGTGTTACTTTCCTGCAACGTTATGAGATGTGTCACAACAATGTTATCACTTCGATTTTTCACTCCCTACTTTAGAAATGCGAAAGGAACTAGAACCAAAATATAACTCGATTGTTTCTGGGTGAGGTGACTGGCACAAAAAGCTGAGATTATATTGGCGTTGTAATGCCTACAAGATTGTAATGGTAACTATGTTTTAAATGTACCGATAGCGAAACGCCAGCCATCTAAAGGGTTCAAAACAAACACAAGGAATACACCAAACTTACTAATATTTGTAGCTTTCGTCGCTCAAATCACCAGGCCGATAGCGTGCTGACTGTCTTTCTTTCTTTGAAATAAGCACTGCAAAGTGAAATAAAAGGAAATTCAAACCCCGCTAATAAGGACACTGAGGGGGCCTCAGAAAGTGTCTTTATTAACAGGGTGTCCCAATTAAGTGGGTGTTCATAAAACAAGGTTTGAATGTACCTTGAAAAACCCCCATCAGTCTTGGAGCAGAAACGAGAACCAACAATAAAATCAACTAATATTTCGCTCCTGAATACTAACGCATGCGCATACTGACTGTTAACGTACACATAGACGGACAGGTGAGGTTGAAACATTTGGGGAGACTAAGGCAGTGTTCACATTTGGTGCATGGGTACAACGCCCTAGCCTGAATTTCATCCGATTACTTCGAGTCGTTATTACTCCCTCAGTAACGTCTGAATCGACCGGCCGTTAATGCCGTCCAGTGACGTCACTACTCTTTGTCCTTTGCTTTAATTCATGCAAACAGTAAAACACGGTTTTCAAGTGTCAAACCGAGAAATATCGTTTGGAAATGTCTGCATGATACAGAATTGCTTTATCTTTTTCGATCGTAATTCATGTTTAACGTTCAAACTATCAACTGCACAACTCTGAACTGGTTGTACTGAATTCTATAATCAAACTCCGTCGCAATCACGCAATGAAATAAACACACACACGGAACACTTAGTTCAAAAACACATTCAATTTGATTCGCTTTAATTGAAAAGAAGCTATTTGGTCCTTAACGAAGAAAACAAAACAAGGAAACAAGAAAGAAAAGCTAACAGAATCACTACACTTCACGGTAAAAATAGCAAGAAGGTCGAATTATAACATGTAGATCTCAGAAAACTTCGCGTAAACAAAATCACCGGCCGCCAAAACCACAAGGCGGCTCTAAATGAAAAACCTACCGACTCTCCGGAACGATTCTTCATTCGCAGTTCAATTTAGCATTTCAGTTTCGAAAACAAGGGCAATTTTGCTGTTTAAGACAAAGATTAAGCTTATCGAAATGTTTGAACTACACGAAAGAATGCCAGGGATGCGATCCGTTGAATATCAAGCAACAATCCCGCTAAAATTTTTCATAATTATACATAATTATGCGGATGTTTAGACAATCAACCAATCAAAATCACTACCCGGTTTTCGGGTAGTGAGTGACGTCACTGGACGGCATTAACGGCCGGTCGATCCAGACGTTGTTGAGAGGAGAAAACGACTCGAAGCAATTGGATTAATTTCAGGCTAACAACGCCCGAGTGCGGTATTCGTTGGACACTAATGTGAACGCACGCTTTTATCAAGTATCCATGCACGCCCGAATTAACGCATGTGGTTGGTGCCCAAGTAGAAAGTCGAGACCTTTTACATTGGTACTGAAGTGGGAATCGGGTCACCTGTTGAGTGTACACCGTTTTGGCTTGTTTTGGGGGGTAATATACTGCTATCTACTCGCTGCAAAGCTCGCGTTTCAAAATGGCGTCTCACAGGCCGAAAAGGAGTAAATAATGTACACAGTTTACATATTAGGTATACCCAAGGTGTGAACAAAGTACCATTTTTTGTCACTACCCGGGCACTAGTTTTCAGGCACCAAGTGGGGACATTCCCTAAATTTCCATCAGAAGAAATTGATTGGCACCGTCAAACAGTGGGGTAATGTATTTGCTCATGTCCAGTTCTAGGGTTACCTGGAGAATATAACTTTATTCATTCTTTAATATACCCTGTCAGCGTTGTTGTTCTGAACTTTTTCTCATACGTTGAATTTTAACATGATTCTAGTTGCCGATAGGAACATTATCGTTTAAAGAAAGGGCTTTTTTACCTTAAAAACCAATTAATCTGAATATGACTTGGTGACGCAAGATTTTCGTACGATAGCTCAAGAGATTTTTTTCAATAACAGAGCTACCCGTTAAAGCAGATCAAAAAACACAAATTGCTGAGCTTTAAGGTCAAATTTTGAAGTGACTGACTCAAAAAAATAGACTAACAAGAGCTGAGTTGATATTTAAAAAAGCTAAATCGCAAACTGGTACAGTCCCACACTTTAATTAAGCTGAACATGAGCCCAAGATATTTCTGATTACCTATGTAAACACGGGTTCCATCTAAAGTTATTAACTCCATCTATTGCAATCAATAGCTCTTTGTTTAACTAATACGCATTAAGAGCGTTCAACTTTATTTAAATTTATTCTCTACGCTCAAGTAACTTCTTCTAAGCTTCCCTCTGCATAATTTTTGGAAAAGTCGTAAAATAAACTAACTAAAGCGCCAATCCATTTGGGTAGAATTGCTAGGCCATCCTGTTTATCCTGACAGCTGAGCAAATGTACGTGGGCGGGGAGGGGCACTCAAGAAACTGTTAATTTGCTCTTTTAAAACATAAATCAATCAGAAAACAAAACGTTTTCTCGACTTTTTAAGAGCCAGAAAATTTAGATGTGAGTTCTTTTGAGCCTTTTTACAGAACGGAATGACTGATTTCCTAACCCTTTCATATGACATGAAGAGAGAAAGAGATTCTTCTTGCAGACGAAGCCTCCCCACAGAGGCCATTGAAGGGAAACCCCGGGAAACCACCTGCTCTTTGTAGGCATTATCACCTCGTCTCCATTAAAGGATAGCTTATTGTGTTCTCTTTTCAGGTTAAAGACTAAAGTTTTCAAAATGAAGACTTTTGCTCGCTTTACCATTATCGTGTTTTTGCTAACTACAGTCAGTTTGACCCTCAGAGGTAAGGTTCTAACACATTGTATTCCTTTGGTGACTATTCTAAAGGCATGGTTTACTGGTAGGGTCATGGGTCTCGTCTATGGGGAACGTCCATAAGAAAAAGGCAGGTTTACTTAATAGAAAATTAGAAAGAGAGTGAAAAATCCCTCATTCTCCTTCGATCCCCTGAACAAGGCTAGTCCCTATTTTTGGGTCTAAATAAAGGAAACTATACTCGAACAAAATATTACGACGTTTGTTTCCTTTCCATACATTTTGAGTATTTACTTACGCACAACCCTATGAAATACCTTCACTTCGGAAAAATATAGGCATTCGACCCTCTCTTTCCTCCAAAAAATAATGGGAATTTTTAGCTGTAAGCTAGGCGACGTCATTGTCATATGGGAGACTACAGGGGCTTTTTGTTTATGTTTTTAATAAGAAATCATACTGGATCATGTACCTACTTTTTTAGTCATCTGTTAAGCGCCATGTTTCTCCTACGAATAACAAATATGTGTATGTAAAGAATATTGACAACTGTGTTCTTTTGTTTCTGTATGTTTTTGCGATTACCAAGCTGAAGTCAGAAGAAGGACAGATATACAAGTACCAGAGGGATGTCATTGGCCTTCTCATTACATTGAATGTATGATAAAGGGGAAGAAAAAAGGTCTCTTACTTACATTGCCAGCCCTTCTTCGGAGCAAAGGCGTCACCCGGTTATATTAGCTAAATTTGATAAGGGCCGGTCTGCCGAGCGGAAGGTCGCGGGTGCAATCTTCGACCGCACCAACACTCAGACTATTAAAATAGCTGAGGAGAATGTGCGGCTGTTGTTCTGACATCTGCAAATGAATATGTTTTCCCTAAAAAGGAACCAAAACCGTCATCCCTTCCTCTCAGGTCGTTCCCTTTTTGGTTTTTTTTTGTGGACTGTGGTCCACACTGCTTTTCGTGAAGAGTAAGAGAAGTAATGTCTTGGAGGCGTTCGTGAGTCCGAAACCAGTAAAATAAATCAGGTCCTTTCCACTGCAAAATGTAGAGTAGGATGTTTGTGATATTGAACATTCCGTGGCATTTATTACTTTTTCTTTCTTTTTTCAGTTTTTTTCTGAAACACTGTCTTGAACAAATATTTTTCCTTAGCAATGCAACTTTCGCAGTCCAATCTCTCGCGAGGAGAGTTTTAGCGGAGGAGGTGTGAGTGCCTGCAGAGAATGGGGAAGAGAGGCTTTGAAACCCCAGGTGAATCGGCGCTGTCTTCCAGAAAGGCGGCTTTGCTCGTGCAAAAACAATTCCGCCAACTACTCAGGTTTCGTTATTCGAAGTGGTTGAGTTGGGAGCATGCTTTGTAAGCCTTATCCCGCCTGGATAGGATTATCACGTTTAACTTTTTATGTCCCCAGGAAAGGAATATAAAGGTAAGGTAAAAAAAGCCCTCATAATTTTGTTATTTACAACGGGTGTAAGCGAGGTGAGCCAGATTAAAGGAAATAACAATTCATATGTTTCATGGATCTACCCGTTTGAGTTGTTAAGAACTGAAAAGCAAATATGTATATTGAACTGGCAACAACTAAAGCTGGAGGTGGTCATGTTCTGTATATAGAAGTGTGACCCAGGGATCGAGAAACAAAGTTAGTCAGTGGTGAGAGCGGGAATTGATCGAACCCGTACATCAGGTGTGCAAATCCAGTGCACTAACCACTCGACCACCCTGCCTGCAATACAAGCAATTAAATCAGTGGGAGAACAGTAAAACATCCGCGCCACTCCTTCTCTTTACAGTTTTCTCTTTCATTTTGCCAGAAAAAATGTTGATAGATTCAATAAGACTTTAAAGCAAGTTGCCCTTACCAAATAACAAAAAAAACAAAAAAATATACAGCTGCTTAATCTAATAAGTAAGGCAGAGAAAGGAAGCATTTTGATTGAATAACTAAAATAAAAAAAAAAAGTGCACTTGTCTCCGATGGTCTTAAAGTAAAACCAAAGGTATATAATATTTCAGTCCAAGGATGAATATTCTGTTTTATTTTTACTCATTTTTTCTTACCCTCGGAACCAAACTATGCGTTTAATGGATCGAACTGAGGCTTTACAAGAGAAAAACTAAACGACGAAAATTGCGTACACAAGTAAATAAATCCCCCTTACTTTACTCTAAAACATTAAAATTCGCTTAATATTTGCTTTTCAAAGCTTTGTCGTCAAGGTATATGTTTCACAATTTCTTTTTTGTTTTCAGAGTGAACATAAATCTTTAGATATACCTTTTTGATGGGTTCGACTCATTAAATTGTCAGTTCATAGCAACTTTTACTTACATGAAACATTGGAGATGAGTGACAGCGCCAAATTATTAGCTCTCCACAAATTGTATACAATTTCTGGTTACAAGGTCACTTATTGAACACTGAAAGGGGGTTTGAAATAAAAAGTGTGTTTTTCTATAAACGTGTATAATTGTTTTCATTTCACTTGATTAGATCACGTGGTCTGGTATTGTCTTAGACCGTGTTGTTATTGACTGCTCGCAGTCCGCACTTGTCTCTTAAAATCCGTCTACTTCTATATTATTTTATTCATTAACTTCGCCTATTACATGGTCCACAGAAAAAGGGAAAAGATTAAAAGGATATTAAATTTTTTCTGAAATAAATAATAATAAACGCTTAATTACGCAGGGATACCACGACAGGAAAAAAGGTTCAATCTTAAGGAGTTTAAGATATTAAGGGTTTTGAGTTACATCTCCCAGAATGATTTGGACATCATTTAATGATAAATAGTCCTCATGACCGCCAAAGCAGAAAATTCAAATACATGAGCGCTTTGACACATGCTTTGAACAAGCCCCGAACAAGAGATCAAATGGCCTCATTTGTCCCACCAGCGTTGATAAAATTCATTCGCCCGACTTCATTCACTCTAAAATGACAAATCCACGGATGGCATATTCAAAATATATACAGAAAAGATAAGCTTTTCATGTAGAAGAAGGACTATAACCCCTCTACACCCGAAATTAAAAAAAGAAACAACAACAAAAAACAGGCATTTTTTGAATTGAAGCTGACTCAGTGCATGTAAGCGCGATTTTCAGGAAACCATTAACAATATTCAGGCCAAACTCCACGAACAGATTAGTCGTTTAAACTTTTAAGTTGGTGATAAAAGGACTGACAGAAAAAAACGGACAGACTGCGAGTATGGGAGGCTTGAATGGACTCAACCTTTTTTTTTAGGAGCCACTAACGCCAATTACGGTTATGCTTTCTAGTTTCCTCTTCACCGGGAACCTTTTTTTTTTTAATAATGTCAATATGCTTGACATTTAACATAGAGAATTACCCATTTTCTTCTGGGAACTTTGTTGAAAAACGCTTTTTGAAGCGTGTCGACCCATTTTTCTGTCATTGTCTGGCTTAATACAGAGCGTAAACTACCCTAAAAAGCGATAATAGGTCGGACGCTTCGAGGCCTTGACTGTTCCACTGCAAAATATCCGCTTCAGTAGTTCGGACATGTACAGAAAGCAAAATTTAGGGGTTTTGTGTTTAAAATAACTCAGCAGGTTTGACTTTTACTATTGGCTGCCTCTCACCCTGCGGTCAGGGAAAACCTTGTCGTCTAACGTGTGCAGGGTGAAGGAAGCCAAAGTAGAAGGCAAAAAAAAAAAACATGTTACGTTGACCCGAAAATTCCCGACGAAAATCTTGTTCGGCTTACTACCTCCATTTTCTTTCTAATCCTACGAGCGGAAAATAAAGCACAGTAAACATATGTACAGTACGTAGCAAAAAAAAAACACTAGGTTAATAAGCTAGGATTAATAAAATAATTCGTTTCCTTTGACGTTTATTTGTTGTTGTTGTTGTTTGTTTGTTTGTTTGTTTCGCATATATATATTTTTTGTAAGGACGCTTTTTGCCTGTACATGCTTTGAATGTGAAGACTTTTGTGCTTTTTGGTGGCCTTAATGTTACTGTTGCCGGGAAATTTCTGTTCTGTCATAAAAGGAAAGTGTAAAAATTTAGTCGACTTCATCACTAACAGTGCCTTGGCATGTGTAATATAGTCCAGGCATTTTGTCGTCAGACCTATAACTAATTGCAAAAGAAGCTTTCTCATCATTGACCAGTTAGAAATATCGCATACATGAACATACTAAAAGTCCCTAAAGATCCAAGCATGGGAACACCTCCAAACACGACTCTTAACAGGAGTCCCTTTTTCCCATAGCATGAAAACGAGGCTGTCAACCGGAAGTTGCTGTTTAGCTTTTGTTATTGATATAAATCGAGCCATTTCGCCAAAACTAAGAATATATTCTTAAGAAAAATTATTTAAGGCCTTTAATCGTGAAAGAAGTTCCCAAAAATTTATCGTTTGAATAAATAAAATATTAAAGATTCTTAGAATCTATGTACTCCCAAGCAGTGAGATCTGATTTTGCTAAAACATTACGAGACAAGACTCGCGACAAAAAAGTTCTATATAATCACCAGAAAACCCCTCTTTAATTCAATTTTACATGTCCCTTATACAAATTAATGTTTAAATACGCTAGTCTTCCGAATCTTAACTTTCGTAGTCTACAGTGTTCGAGAAATTTGTTCACGAAGACTCTTTGCGGGCCGGCCGGGAACCCTGTATACCATTCAGCATTCTTGCGACAAATGCACCTAATACTGCTAGCCTACAGTGAGACTAAAAGTTGCATCTGATTAACTAAAGAAGCTATTCTGGGGTAGGCGGCAAGTCCGTTGCAACAGAAAATACTTGATCTTGAGCCTTACTTCACGAGCATGGTGTTAAAAAGTTTCTTCCTGCTTCTCAAGTTTAGCTCAAATTAATCGTGTTGAGCACACGTGTTTGACAGATCGTACTTTAACCACAATAATTCACACGGTAGTGTTTAGTAAGGACAAAAAAGCAAGGCTGATTTTACAGTCGAGAATATATAATCTTTTAACCAGTTTAGTAAGTTGTTTTATTGCTCTTCCATCTGGTCCAATGCCCAAGTAGAAAGTCGAGACCTTTTACATTGGTACTGAAGTGGGAATCGGGTCACCTGTTGAGTGTACACCGTTTTGGCTTGTTTTGGGGGGTAATATACTGCTATCTACTCGCTGCAAAGCTCGCGTTTCAAAATGGCGTCTCACAGGCCGAAAAGGAGTAAATAATGTACACAGTTTACATATTAGGTATACCCAAGGTGTGAACAAAGTACCATTTTTTGTCACTACCCGGGCACTAGTTTTCAGGCACCAAGTGGGGACATTCCCTAAATTTCCATCAGAAGAAATTGATTGGCACCGTCAAACAGTGGGGTAATGTATTTGCTCATGTCCAGTTCTAGGGTTACCTGGAGAATATAACTTTATTCATTCTTTAATATACCCTGTCAGCGTTGTTGTTCTGAACTTTTTCTCATACGTTGAATTTTAACATGATTCTAGTTGCCGATAGGAACATTATCGTTTAAAGAAAGGGCTTTTTTACCTTAAAAACCAATTAATCTGAATATGACTTGGTGACGCAAGATTTTCGTACGATAGCTCAAGAGATTTTTTTCAATAACAGAGCTACCCGTTAAAGCAGATCAAAAAACACAAATTGCTGAGCTTTAAGGTCAAATTTTGAAGTGACTGACTCAAAAAAATAGACTAACAAGAGCTGAGTTGATATTTAAAAAAGCTAAATCGCAAACTGGTACAGTCCCACACTTTAATTAAGCTGAACATGAGCCCAAGATATTTCTGATTACCTATGTAAACACGGGTTCCATCTAAAGTTATTAACTCCATCTATTGCAATCAATAGCTCTTTGTTTAACTAATACGCATTAAGAGCGTTCAACTTTATTTAAATTTATTCTCTACGCTCAAGTAACTTCTTCTAAGCTTCCCTCTGCATAATTTTTGGAAAAGTCGTAAAATAAACTAACTAAAGCGCCAATCCATTTGGGTAGAATTGCTAGGCCATCCTGTTTATCCTGACAGCTGAGCAAATGTACGTGGGCGGGGAGGGGCACTCAAGAAACTGTTAATTTGCTCTTTTAAAACATAAATCAATCAGAAAACAAAACGTTTTCTCGACTTTTTAAGAGCCAGAAAATTTAGATGTGAGTTCTTTTGAGCCTTTTTACAGAACGGAATGACTGATTTCCTAACCCTTTCATATGACATGAAGAGAGAAAGAGATTCTTCTTGCAGACGAAGCCTCCCCACAGAGGCCATTGAAGGGAAACCCCGGGAAACCACCTGCTCTTTGTAGGCATTATCACCTCGTCTCCATTAAAGGATAGCTTATTGTGTTCTCTTTTCAGGTTAAAGACTAAAGTTTTCAAAATGAAGACTTTTGCTCGCTTTACCATTATCGTGTTTTTGCTAACTACAGTCAGTTTGACCCTCAGAGGTAAGGTTCTAACACATTGTATTCCTTTGGTGACTATTCTAAAGGCATGGTTTACTGGTAGGGTCATGGGTCTCGTCTATGGGGAACGTCCATAAGAAAAAGGCAGGTTTACTTAATAGAAAATTAGAAAGAGAGTGAAAAATCCCTCATTCTCCTTCGATCCCCTGAACAAGGCTAGTCCCTATTTTTGGGTCTAAATAAAGGAAACTATACTCGAACAAAATATTACGACGTTTGTTTCCTTTCCATACATTTTGAGTATTTACTTACGCACAACCCTATGAAATACCTTCACTTCGGAAAAATATAGGCATTCGACCCTCTCTTTCCTCCAAAAAATAATGGGAATTTTTAGCTGTAAGCTAGGCGACGTCATTGTCATATGGGAGACTACAGGGGCTTTTTGTTTATGTTTTTAATAAGAAATCATACTGGATCATGTACCTACTTTTTTAGTCATCTGTTAAGCGCCATGTTTCTCCTACGAATAACAAATATGTGTATGTAAAGAATATTGACAACTGTGTTCTTTTGTTTCTGTATGTTTTTGCGATTACCAAGCTGAAGTCAGAAGAAGGACAGATATACAAGTACCAGAGGGATGTCATTGGCCTTCTCATTACATTGAATGTATGATAAAGGGGAAGAAAAAAGGTCTCTTACTTACATTGCCAGCCCTTCTTCGGAGCAAAGGCGTCACCCGGTTATATTAGCTAAATTTGATAAGGGCCGGTCTGCCGAGCGGAAGGTCGCGGGTGCAATCTTCGACCGCACCAACACTCAGACTATTAAAATAGCTGAGGAGAATGTGCGGCTGTTGTTCTGACATCTGCAAATGAATATGTTTTCCCTAAAAAGGAACCAAAACCGTCATCCCTTCCTCTCAGGTCGTTCCCTTTTTGGTTTTTTTTTGTGGACTGTGGTCCACACTGCTTTTCGTGAAGAGTAAGAGAAGTAATGTCTTGGAGGCGTTCGTGAGTCCGAAACCAGTAAAATAAATCAGGTCCTTTCCACTGCAAAATGTAGAGTAGGATGTTTGTGATATTGAACATTCCGTGGCATTTATTACTTTTTCTTTCTTTTTTCAGTTTTTTTCTGAAACACTGTCTTGAACAAATATTTTTCCTTAGCAATGCAACTTTCGCAGTCCAATCTCTCGCGAGGAGAGTTTTAGCGGAGGAGGTGTGAGTGCCTGCAGAGAATGGGGAAGAGAGGCTTTGAAACCCCAGGTGAATCGGCGCTGTCTTCCAGAAAGGCGGCTTTGCTCGTGCAAAAACAATTCCGCCAACTACTCAGGTTTCGTTATTCGAAGTGGTTGAGTTGGGAGCATGCTTTGTAAGCCTTATCCCGCCTGGATAGGATTATCACGTTTAACTTTTTATGTCCCCAGGAAAGGAATATAAAGGTAAGGTAAAAAAAGCCCTCATAATTTTGTTATTTACAACGGGTGTAAGCGAGGTGAGCCAGATTAAAGGAAATAACAATTCATATGTTTCATGGATCTACCCGTTTGAGTTGTTAAGAACTGAAAAGCAAATATGTATATTGAACTGGCAACAACTAAAGCTGGAGGTGGTCATGTTCTGTATATAGAAGTGTGACCCAGGGATCGAGAAACAAAGTTAGTCAGTGGTGAGAGCGGGAATTGATCGAACCCGTACATCAGGTGTGCAAATCCAGTGCACTAACCACTCGACCACCCTGCCTGCAATACAAGCAATTAAATCAGTGGGAGAACAGTAAAACATCCGCGCCACTCCTTCTCTTTACAGTTTTCTCTTTCATTTTGCCAGAAAAAATGTTGATAGATTCAATAAGACTTTAAAGCAAGTTGCCCTTACCAAATAACAAAAAAAACAAAAAAATATACAGCTGCTTAATCTAATAAGTAAGGCAGAGAAAGGAAGCATTTTGATTGAATAACTAAAATAAAAAAAAAAAGTGCACTTGTCTCCGATGGTCTTAAAGTAAAACCAAAGGTATATAATATTTCAGTCCAAGGATGAATATTCTGTTTTATTTTTACTCATTTTTTCTTACCCTCGGAACCAAACTATGCGTTTAATGGATCGAACTGAGGCTTTACAAGAGAAAAACTAAACGACGAAAATTGCGTACACAAGTAAATAAATCCCCCTTACTTTACTCTAAAACATTAAAATTCGCTTAATATTTGCTTTTCAAAGCTTTGTCGTCAAGGTATATGTTTCACAATTTCTTTTTTGTTTTCAGAGTGAACATAAATCTTTAGATATACCTTTTTGATGGGTTCGACTCATTAAATTGTCAGTTCATAGCAACTTTTACTTACATGAAACATTGGAGATGAGTGACAGCGCCAAATTATTAGCTCTCCACAAATTGTATACAATTTCTGGTTACAAGGTCACTTATTGAACACTGAAAGGGGGTTTGAAATAAAAAGTGTGTTTTTCTATAAACGTGTATAATTGTTTTCATTTCACTTGATTAGATCACGTGGTCTGGTATTGTCTTAGACCGTGTTGTTATTGACTGCTCGCAGTCCGCACTTGTCTCTTAAAATCCGTCTACTTCTATATTATTTTATTCATTAACTTCGCCTATTACATGGTCCACAGAAAAAGGGAAAAGATTAAAAGGATATTAAATTTTTTCTGAAATAAATAATAATAAACGCTTAATTACGCAGGGATACCACGACAGGAAAAAAGGTTCAATCTTAAGGAGTTTAAGATATTAAGGGTTTTGAGTTACATCTCCCAGAATGATTTGGACATCATTTAATGATAAATAGTCCTCATGACCGCCAAAGCAGAAAATTCAAATACATGAGCGCTTTGACACATGCTTTGAACAAGCCCCGAACAAGAGATCAAATGGCCTCATTTGTCCCACCAGCGTTGATAAAATTCATTCGCCCGACTTCATTCACTCTAAAATGACAAATCCACGGATGGCATATTCAAAATATATACAGAAAAGATAAGCTTTTCATGTAGAAGAAGGACTATAACCCCTCTACACCCGAAATTAAAAAAAGAAACAACAACAAAAAACAGGCATTTTTTGAATTGAAGCTGACTCAGTGCATGTAAGCGCGATTTTCAGGAAACCATTAACAATATTCAGGCCAAACTCCACGAACAGATTAGTCGTTTAAACTTTTAAGTTGGTGATAAAAGGACTGACAGAAAAAAACGGACAGACTGCGAGTATGGGAGGCTTGAATGGACTCAACCTTTTTTTTTAGGAGCCACTAACGCCAATTACGGTTATGCTTTCTAGTTTCCTCTTCACCGGGAACCTTTTTTTTTTTAATAATGTCAATATGCTTGACATTTAACATAGAGAATTACCCATTTTCTTCTGGGAACTTTGTTGAAAAACGCTTTTTGAAGCGTGTCGACCCATTTTTCTGTCATTGTCTGGCTTAATACAGAGCGTAAACTACCCTAAAAAGCGATAATAGGTCGGACGCTTCGAGGCCTTGACTGTTCCACTGCAAAATATCCGCTTCAGTAGTTCGGACATGTACAGAAAGCAAAATTTAGGGGTTTTGTGTTTAAAATAACTCAGCAGGTTTGACTTTTACTATTGGCTGCCTCTCACCCTGCGGTCAGGGAAAACCTTGTCGTCTAACGTGTGCAGGGTGAAGGAAGCCAAAGTAGAAGGCAAAAAAAAAAAACATGTTACGTTGACCCGAAAATTCCCGACGAAAATCTTGTTCGGCTTACTACCTCCATTTTCTTTCTAATCCTACGAGCGGAAAATAAAGCACAGTAAACATATGTACAGTACGTAGCAAAAAAAAAACACTAGGTTAATAAGCTAGGATTAATAAAATAATTCGTTTCCTTTGACGTTTATTTGTTGTTGTTGTTGTTTGTTTGTTTGTTTGTTTCGCATATATATATTTTTTGTAAGGACGCTTTTTGCCTGTACATGCTTTGAATGTGAAGACTTTTGTGCTTTTTGGTGGCCTTAATGTTACTGTTGCCGGGAAATTTCTGTTCTGTCATAAAAGGAAAGTGTAAAAATTTAGTCGACTTCATCACTAACAGTGCCTTGGCATGTGTAATATAGTCCAGGCATTTTGTCGTCAGACCTATAACTAATTGCAAAAGAAGCTTTCTCATCATTGACCAGTTAGAAATATCGCATACATGAACATACTAAAAGTCCCTAAAGATCCAAGCATGGGAACACCTCCAAACACGACTCTTAACAGGAGTCCCTTTTTCCCATAGCATGAAAACGAGGCTGTCAACCGGAAGTTGCTGTTTAGCTTTTGTTATTGATATAAATCGAGCCATTTCGCCAAAACTAAGAATATATTCTTAAGAAAAATTATTTAAGGCCTTTAATCGTGAAAGAAGTTCCCAAAAATTTATCGTTTGAATAAATAAAATATTAAAGATTCTTAGAATCTATGTACTCCCAAGCAGTGAGATCTGATTTTGCTAAAACATTACGAGACAAGACTCGCGACAAAAAAGTTCTATATAATCACCAGAAAACCCCTCTTTAATTCAATTTTACATGTCCCTTATACAAATTAATGTTTAAATACGCTAGTCTTCCGAATCTTAACTTTCGTAGTCTACAGTGTTCGAGAAATTTGTTCACGAAGACTCTTTGCGGGCCGGCCGGGAACCCTGTATACCATTCAGCATTCTTGCGACAAATGCACCTAATACTGCTAGCCTACAGTGAGACTAAAAGTTGCATCTGATTAACTAAAGAAGCTATTCTGGGGTAGGCGGCAAGTCCGTTGCAACAGAAAATACTTGATCTTGAGCCTTACTTCACGAGCATGGTGTTAAAAAGTTTCTTCCTGCTTCTCAAGTTTAGCTCAAATTAATCGTGTTGAGCACACGTGTTTGACAGATCGTACTTTAACCACAATAATTCACACGGTAGTGTTTAGTAAGGACAAAA
The DNA here is from genome assembly GCA_038088405.1 of Porites divaricata. NCBI lineage: Eukaryota > Metazoa > Cnidaria > Anthozoa > Scleractinia > Poritidae > Porites > Porites divaricata. The sequence continues at coordinate 22,286,265 of JBBMOI010000008.1, read as the reverse complement.
AAGCAAGGCTGATTTTACAGTCGAGAATATATAATCTTTTAACCAGTTTAGTAAGTTGTTTTATTGCTCTTCCATCTGGTCCAATGCGGCGAACACTAACCTCCTCACGTTCCAAGTGGTCCAGAACTTAGGCTCGATTACCAGGCACTGCCCCGATTATCTGTATTTCCAGAAAAATCTGACCACGTTATTCCGATTCTGAAAGAACTGCATTGGCTACCTATTATATCTCAGCTGTATCTCCGTGACGCTGTGCTTGCTTTTAAGTGTATGACTTGCTCCGCTCCTTAACTTACCTCTCGACGTTTCTAACACGTGGTGAAGTAAGTGGTCGCACGACCAGAAGCTCCTAACTTCTGCATATACCCTTATTTAAAACCGTAAGTCTGAATAAAGGACATTCTTTTACCGTATAGTAAGTCTGTGGAACAATTTAGATAATTTCCTCAAACTCTATAACTCTGCTCGTAATTTAAAGCGTAAACTTAGAGCCAAATTATTTGCTGCTTTCCTATCTTATCGGTCTTAGTTTATGTATCATATCTCTATCATATCTATTTCATTGTATTTTCTAAAGTTTCTGTTGCAGTTGTAATTCTAGTGAATATTTATTTACTTTTTAGCTTTCTTAATTTTTTCTATAAAACATTTTATTATTGTAATTTTGTAGTTTCTAGATTTATCGTAACCTCGTTTCAACGTTAGTGATTATCATTATCGCTGAAAAGCCCTCTCTTAGGGAGTGTCAATTAAAGTTTGTATTGCATTGTATTGTATTGTATCTACCCGCGTAAATTTGAGACTGGTTGTGTCATAAGAAAATTTTTCTTTTCGGTATGGTTAGGATAACTTCAATCCCGTAATTTTCTTTTTAAAATCGAAACGCGAATGTATGTTTCGGAATTCCATTGACTTTGTAATTTTCATCTTGAACCGGAACTTTGGCATTGAAGGCCGCGCGCTTTATTTATTACTTCATAAGTCAGTGAAAACTTTTCCTTCGGTTTTAGCGAAAATGGTCGCCAGTTTCATAAAACTCGATACGATTCCTAGAATTTTTCTTAAAATTTTGAAGAAAAAAAAATAGATGAACTTACTAATAAACTAAGGTATGTGACTCCAGAAAAAAGTAAGCCCAAAGCGATGAGTGAAGTACAGGTTTTTTCACCGAGGCGAATGATCAGTTCATTTTGGAAGTCTCTACTGAAGACTCTCAAGTCAATTTTCTTGCATTATATTACCTTAGAACACGATGTTACTTTTACTTTCAGTTTAACATTATCCTTTTAAAGTTCTAAATTCGCTTGCAGAAGACATAATTCCTCGCTAAATACTTCACCTAGATAGCTAACAATCGTGGATATTTTCTACAGGTTTTACGTGCTTTTTCTGATTTAAGAATCTTATACAGAACAGTTGTTTTAATCAATCGTTACAAAAATACACTTCCTTACGAAAACACAATACGAAAACACAAAAAAATTCTCTCAATCTTTACTAGCCCATGCTGTACGGGGCTTCAAACTCGAGCAACATAAGAGGCAGTACATACAACCTCGTTTCCATGCTGCGTAGTATTAGTCTATATAGAGCTCTTAAAAAACTCGTTTTTCGTCAACTTCCCCTACTCAGATTTTTGGGGACTTTTGATATGTTATAGAGGACATGTTCCTGGACCAAAAACCTTTCAAAAACCTTCTTTTGCAATTAGTGTTAGGTTGACCGTCTTTTCGCGATGAAATGCCTGGACTAATAATACTGATCACTTAGAGGTTAAGGAAGATTAGGGACGGTTCAAGGGATGGGGTGCAGGCAGATACAAAAATAAGGAGAGAATCTTCTCGGCAATGAAATGAGGCGGGGGAGACATGCATTTATGCAACCATATTTATTTGGGGAGTTTTGTCATTTCAAAGTTAGTCCATTTAATTAGAGAAATGTTAACTTGGAACATGCAGCATTAACCATTAAACGTACTCTTTAATATCTAAACAGGCAACGTTTATAGATAAACAACGTGGTGTCCAATACCTTTCACTTATTTTCAAAGAACATGGGTTTTGGTAGTGGGTAAGCATTGAACTTCAAAGGGTAGGATCGAGATAATATTGACATGACAACCCTCTTGCATTTGCACCAGCGTTTTCCCTCTCCCCTCTAAATAATGTCAGTTTATCATTTATCGCCTTAGACCTTTCGGCAGCCTCCCTAGGGGCTATTCTTCAGCATAACAAAGGAGTCGTTTGCCTGTTTTCGAAACAAACGTTAACGCGTCTTCACCTATCAAAGACAATTCAACGAGGTGCGAATTGCGCGCTTTGCCCGTTAAAGAAGAATCGGTTTTCTGAGAAACCTGAGCGACTGCGAAAAGATAGTACATTTTACCACTGAACGAGGACCTTTTCATTGTTTTGTAACCGTTTATAAAACCTTTCAAGTTGCGTCCAAACGAAAGGGGGCATAGAATTTGACAGGAGTAGGAAGATACTGCAAAGCCAGGAGCTTCCTGTTGCAGTTCTCCTCTGACATTCATTACAATACTACTTTAACCCTTAATGGGTTTATGGCTCTAATGCTTGTCTCTTTCAAAGAAAATAATGATTAGCATCATTATTATGAAAACATGATGACTATAAATGAAAACGAATGTCGCGACAGCGTTGATACAAATGGTCCGCTGCCAGAGAAAACAATTAAACCTACCAAAACGAGCGAAGAAGCTGTCAAGTTCCGCTATAGAATAAAATATAACGATGGCAGCAGGCAAATAAAAAACCAAAATCGTGGCCAGGGAAAATTTTCCAGGGCTAAAAGATTTGATTTCACTGTGGCAATTTCCCCTTTGCATTTGTTAACACAAAATCAATTTACGGTTTTCAGTACATGACAAACTTCCTTTTGGTCCTTTCATCAAAATAGATGACGTCGCTTATACAGAATTCAAAACAAGGGATCCGATGGACATTTTCGAAGGATGGACATTTCCAGATGGTTACAGACAATGTAAGGAATACTACCCTGGGCCTGATGATGAATACGATTGGGAAGGAATTTGCTACGAAGTAAGTTGCTCTTAAAGGAAAATGTTGCTTCAAGGTAAGACACAACAAAGAGGTTAAGTCACCTGCACTATGAATCTGATCCTTTACTGGTTGGAGCCCTCCCCTCGGCATCTTTTTTACGTTCTATCCAAAAACAACGTCCTAATACCAACACCAATGTGACATCATTCTTATTACGTCAGCCCTCCAATTCCGCTAGTTTAAAAATTCAATTAGTAAACGCTCTCGTTCACCATTTAGTCTCTTGCCATCGTGGATTGCAAGACAAATTTCATTATCGTTACGGCAGTGTATTCGCACGCGTCTTTTTTCAAGCTCAGAAACAGATATTCTACTGCTACATGCCAGGAACTTTCTTTAACTTAAAAGTGGGTTCGCAAGCAAAATCTCGTAAACGTTCGCAAGGGGACAGAATTTCTTCTCCCACAAGAATACGCGTTGGGTACCGTTCACTAATAAAGGCACGTTAGCCCCCACAAGGCCTCTCACGTTCCACCATTAGTAGGGAATGCGTGCTTGCTCTCGATACACTATAAATGGGTGATTTTCGTTGGTTTCATCCTCGGGGATCGGGGTTTAAGACCCTGGGCGGCACACACCATATTCGAAACGTATGGGAGCTCCTCCCCAGGATTCGACTCACGAGAACACTTTAATGTCACGCGACCTAAGCCTTTGGTTGGTGCTTTTGTAAAAGAATGCTGGAAGGTCTATTTTAATTTGTCTTTTGTTGTCATAATTTGCTTAATTTAACCTTTTTAGGGCCACCAGCTTAAGGAAATTTCCAACAAGTGGATAACTTTTAAGACTGTGGAATTAAGACGTGGAATTAATGGGGCATTGAAATACATGTAATCATCACAATTAAATAAAGAAGAGACCGCTAAAAGCTTCTGGTCATTTTTCTTACAAGAAATGTGTGCAATTTATTCTATTTTTCAGCAACTGAACATGCCAAATAAGGCCTTTTAGAAGCGGAAATGTTTGTAGAAATTTATTTTTTTCGTAAAGAGGACAGCGGCGTGACAATGAAGAAATAGATGGTCGCATGCACGGCGGCATAAACTGCGGATCGGTAATATAAAGGACGAGATTTTGTTTAATACTCCACTGACCCATATCATTTACACTAAAAAAAAAAATAAATAAACAGGGATGACTGTAGGAAAGGGAGTAAGGGATGAAGCAAGTCATTTTTGCTCTATCCATCGTCATATATGGGTGTAATTATCCAAAATCCACAAGGGAAGAGCTGATAATCCTCCCTGGGGCGACACTCTACCAGGGTAATGGGAAGTGATAACCCTCTCCAGGGGATTATAATCTCCCAGGTTAATAAGAGATCATAATCCTATTAAGAGGGTGATGATCCACCGGGGTAGAGAGAAGTGTAATTTTCCCTAGGTGGCCCCAGGGTAGTGGGAGGTGATAATCCTCCCTAGGGGGTGATAATCTCCCAGTGTAATGGAAGGTAATAATCCTCTCTTGGTGGCCCCAGGGTAGTGGGAGGTGATAATCTTCTCTAGGGGGTGTAATTCCCCAGGGTAATGAGCAGTGATAATCTTCTTTAGAGGGCCATTCTACTGGAGGCTTGCAATTAAAAATCGACCACCTTCGCGATGCTCTGTGAGCGAGGAGAACGTAGAAAATATCAGCACAGAAATTGCGTACAACATTTTGCTGAAGCAAGCCTTTTTACCACCTACAGATGAAAATAAAATCTTAAGATACGTTTTACTCACCGTTCATAAAGAGTACGAATTACCTTATTATCAAATTAAAAAGACATTAAAAGGATAATTTTTCAATATAAGGTAGTACACCATATACTAGCATACAAAGCAATCCCGACCCCAAATTTGTGACTATAATGTTTGCCCTTAATGTCTAAACGAAACACATTCCTTTCATCTCGTGTTCTAACGCTGCTTCTCCGTAGTCAACCTCGCTCCCGCCCATCTCTCTCGCAAATAACACCTGCAATGATGATGGTAATAATAATGATAATGATGATGATAATAATAAATAAAAACGATTGTCTTGTTTGTTGAATTCATGCATACTGTACACCTAGAAGATATCAAGTGCAGGTCATAGACTTTGTTTATTTCATTCACAGCAAATAGAAACCAGCTCATGTATAACAGTGATGTCCGTATCTAACCTTTGGTTGCATATTTCCATCTTTATGACGGCTAAAAATCAAAATCCTTTTTGCCCGTGAAAAAGCCTTCTCTGGTAAACATGGTTGTGGCAGATAGGAAGCTTTTATGTCGGTATCCCTGTGGCAAGGGAACATAAAGATCCTTTGCAATTTCTTTCTGTGGATAGACCAAATCACTGAAAAAATGGTTATAAACAGATTTCTTTCACCTTTTTAACCAAGTTTTACCCAGTACCAAAAAAATACTTGTGATAAATCGCATGTGCAGGTGACTGTCCTTTCGTTCATCCAGAATGCGCCCCTGCCAGGTCTTACGAATCTTTTGGTCTGGGCTTGAGGTAGTCACGACAAACTAAAGTACTTGTCCAAATGATAAACCTGTAGCATTTTTCTCTTTATAATCAGAACCGAGCTTCCTTGCCAACAATGATTGCCTGAGATTTGAACGTCATTTAAACTACAATGAAATTAAATTGTTTATCTCAAAGGTAAAACTCTACAAAATAATTATGCAGTCAATATCGTTCTAATATAAATGACGTTTCTTGACCAAAGCATTTTTATATAATTTTAAAACTTTTTTTTTTTTTTTTTCCAGTCCAAAACTGAAAATCTGCAAAGCTAAAATTTAAGAGCAGGTCGAACCGACTTTACTGTGGTACCAATCAGACCCTGAGTTGTTCTCCAGTCTGAATCAGGTTTGAGTTGTTTTTCCATGAACCTAATTAAAGGCTATGTTTTCTTCTGAGGCCTGAGGATCCCAGCAGGCAGCAATATCTTGTTTAGCAATAACTGCTGCGAAAGAGTACCACAGTATTTTCGGATTTTTCCCAGACCCATGTAGAGCCAGATAAAAGTTTCTATAAATGATATACCGTATCCTAATCCAACTAAGCACTTAAATTAATTATGCAATGAAATGTATAGTAATGCGCATTCAGTAATTATTAAATCCGTCCTGGCGTGAAAACGAATAAGTAACATTTGGTTTACCCGTTTTTTGAACTAATTGTGTTTCCTTGCAAACTCGATTATTTGGGGGTTCTTCGTCATTAAAAAACCTCGACAACCATACATTTAACAACAGCACTCGAGGCTACAACGCCACAACGGATGTTTGTGATTAATGTGTATATACACTTCACAAATACGTCTTTTGATGTACTCATGCATTAGTTCAGTCTTTCAACATTTCTCCTCCTCTGAGAGTGTTTTCTTTTCTCTTTCCTTTTTGTCTATAAATGTTCCCAAGGCTTTTTGTAACCAAAAAAGCCTTAAATCGGAAAACGCACTGTATAATACTTTCCCGAGTCCCAATCACGTTCCAGTGGGATACGTCATGAAAAGCTTCCTCGTTTTCCTTTGAGATCAGGAAACTTCTTTGCGTTAAATAACCAGTTTAAATGATGTCAGTCCTTACTAGTGAAAAGAAAACTGGCGAATGGTCGGAAGTCATTAGGAGTATATTGACGTTCCAAAGAACGTTGGATACAAGCATTTTATTTGGTTTTATAAAATAACTAAGATAGTACGCGCGTTCTGATTGGTTAAAAACCTATGGCTTATTGCGCCGGTAAACTCATAGTAAAATGAAACATGCTTTCAAGCTATTTTATAAAAGCAATAGACCACACTTTCTATGGGTTTACCGGCGTGATAGCCCACTTGGGATGTTAGGAGAACACTCGAAAAGCTTGTAAATCACTCGCCTTCGGCTCGTGATTTACAAGCTTTTCTTGTGTTCTCCCAACATCCCAAGTGGTTATCACGCCGGTAAACCCATAGAAAGTGTGGTCTATTGCTTAATGAGAACTCCTAAACGAAAGGCCCCGATTAAATATCTTTAAGCAAGAGATATAATTGAATTAACTTATACCTTTGAGACCGCTGACTCTGTTGTAAAAACGTTCATTGTTGCAAATAATGTAATACATTCCTTTTATATCCAGTGGTATGTGCTACAGAATTTTATGCTAGCAGGAAGTATTAAGTTGTAATGCGCGTATTTAATTAATTGAAACATTGTAAATAAAGTCCGATGAGTTAGTTATTATAAATACTAAACGAGCTCAATATTTACTTTACCAAAACTAACTCTAACATTCTTGTTAAGCCTTTCCCGAGGTCAAATAAGAGAAGTACTTCAAAGGTATAAGGTTGTCGTTTTCTCTCCTGTTCGCTGTCAACCTTCTAACTATTTGAAAGGGTCTCTTTCAGAGAAAACTCGACTGCAGAATGTCACTACGCAACACGACTTTGCGCGAATGCAAAACATTTTGATCAAAAGAAAAATCATGATTTCGACAACAAAATGGTTGTATGGACCATATATTTTTTTATCCATGGATCTTTGCCCATGTTTTCACAAGAAAGACGAGAAGCGCTTCTGACATTTGACCTTGGTGAGGTAAAGTTACGAGAGAATCAACAGAAACTAACTTTAACTTGACCTTTAAGTTCAGCTGCATGATGATAAAATGCTACAAGCTGGTGTGATGCAGACAACCATTGGGGTCACCATTGTCACTGCGGCACTGTGCAAGGCTAAGAAGTAATTAAAAATTTCAAACATATGAAATTAGTAAGTCATTCAGGTGTTTAAAGTGCTGACCACTTGATCCCCTAAGCATGAAGCCAAAGCTGAGCTAATATGAGCATTTACAGTAGCGATAGCTATTTAATTTAACATAGATACATAATTACTGTACCCTACTTTACTCAATATAATGTCAGTTAATTTCTTATCATCCTTAACCGGAGCAAAAAAAAAAGATTCATGAAGTGGAAATTAAAAACTGTTCATTTTCATTTTAACGAACAGGCTAGTAGTAGTACACCCCACATCGCCTAAACTGTTCTTAAACTTAAAAGTGAAATCATTTATTTACCTAAAGTTTAGTATCTTGTATCCCTTTTGGCGGGAGATGTATACTGAATTGTACCAGAACGCCTTGTTTAACGCTTATCTGGTTTGCATCTTCTTCTTCTTCTTCTTCTTGTTCTTGTTCTTGTTCTTGTTCTTGTTCTTCTCTCTCTTCTTCTTCTTTCTCTTTTTTTTTTTCTTCTTCTTCTTCTTCGCGTTCCGCATCATAATCTTCAAAAATAATATTAACTGCCCCACTGACTCTTTCTGTATTAGCAGTCGATGTGGTCTCGATTCGGCCAGTTGGCCGTTGCTGCATTGGTATGTTCCTGCCAGCTAGTCCACCTATCTCTCCTTGTAAATTTCTAAGCGGCAGTATTAAGGCCAGACAGCAGGATAACGAGCACTCAGGATTATTTCGCCATTCTTTTACATAGTGGTAAATATACGACAGATATTGCACTGAAACAAGTAACAAACTCATTCAAATTAAAACTTCTTGATATCTATAGATTCAATTTTACATGTATAGTAATCTTTGCGCACGATATACTTCGAGGTGGTAGCTGCTGTACGCAGTAAGGGACAGGCCAAAGGAGCGTAAACTGTGGATTGCAGTATTTTAACCTTATTATCTTTTCAGATTCGAATGATTTGTCCCGAAAACAAGCAGTCAGTCTTGTACTCACTCGCGATATTTTTCATTGGGCATTTTAACACATATAGATGTATAAGAAGAATAGAAAGAATAGATCAAGAATAGAAATTTCTGAACACAGGAAGAGTTCAGATGCTAATTTCTAGATTCCATTGAAGGATTAAGTATTTGTAACACCATTGATAAACCACTACCAGTTCAATAAAGGATATTTTCTTGTCCTTGACTTTGTACAACTCCATTCACAATACCATATTACAACTTGTATTTTATCCTTCTTTTATTAATAACGTCACGGATTGTTTCCATTCTCATGATTATCGTCATCATGATCATTATCATCATCATCATCATCACAATTATTGTCATCAACATTGATCTACTTTCCTTACTTTCAAAGCTTTTAAAGTTGTGATTAAGTTCTCAGCATCTATGTTTGCAAGATTTAAATCAACTTTGGCAGCTTAAAACGAGTGAAAATTATCAGTAATATTAATTTTGGTTTGTTGGATCTGCAGTTACGCTGCAATCAGAAAGGATAAACTTGACTACAGGTCTAGAACGCCTCTAGAATGAAAAGTTATCATATGGTTGGCGGAAGATCCTTAGAGAGCTTCTTTGATTTACATTAAAGGTGGCATTTGTTAGAATGGAAACTTGAATTCTTACGATTGGTGAAGTCATTAAATCAAACGAATGGAATCGTCTGTAGAAAGCTTTCCTTCTATTAAGCCACAATCGGTAGCTAAATATGCTTGTCTGAGTGAAAAGACCACATAGTTTTCATTACGGAACCTGAAACTAATGTTACGTGCGGCCTGATTAGTTTCAAATTTACCGACGAGCGATTGCCTCTGATCCCAGGCGCATAAGAAGCTTCGAGAAATCCTGAGGTTTAAGGACTCCGTACACTTGTAACCAGGATGGCCGCCCGTAAATTCTTGTGATCTAACGGATTGTCCGTAATGATAAACTGATTCATCACAAAACACTAGAAGCAAGGCTAGCGGAAGAGTAGGATGAGTATGAAGTTAAATCACAATATCACAATACAGCTGACTCTCGACTCGATAACTCGAACCTCGCGCTAACTCGAACCATTGACGTGTTGTGGGCATATAATTTACTATTGGAGGCTGATGTTGTTTGTCACAAATCTAACGTGAAACAGCTTTACTTCTCAAAACAGTAAAACGCATGCTCTATTTAAACAAGGTTTTGTTATGTTACGTTCTGATTTATAATCTACAGGTATCTTTTAATTTTCACTTGACATTTCTACAATTAAATGTGATCAAAATGCTCACTATACAGTAAAAACTGTTTTTTTTTTCCTTACTCCCGGCTATTTTTTTCGAGCTCCCGATAACTCGAACCTTTTTCGATTTCTCTTGAAGGTTCGAGGTATCGGGAGTCAACTGTAGATGGTAATCAGTAAGGTGAAGTGAGATTTTTGCTATTCTGTTTTTGCTCTTAATGGTAACTGCGTTCGAAGCACGAGAACGCAACCCCTAGTTTCTGTTTGGTGTCCTGTGCAATTAATAAGATTGTGTCGACACACATTTGCCTCGCTTTGAAGCACTTGCTACGTTTTGACTCACTTTGACGCGCTAACTCATGTGGTGATTCGTGTGTCCTCGGCGTTCATCTTTCAAACGTTTGCTGAAGTCAGATATTCTGTCTTCGTAAAGTAGTCTAGGAGCATTGGTATTCCCCCGGTCCTTATCAAGAGTACTAACATTAATACCTTTTCACATAAACAAATTGAAAGTCATATGTTTCAGCAAATTTTGACTTTCTTATCTTTATAGATAGATACTCATAGAATATTGTTGGTTTTCACATGACATCACTAAAATTCAAACTAAAAAACTATCGATCCTACGGAGATTTTACTTTCACGATGCATTAGAGCAGCTGAAAACTAATTTTCATACAAATTTTCGCTTCAAAAGGGTTCTTGGTTTAGTGATAGAGGACGCTTGAATTTCTAAGTTTTTGCGTGACACGATATTTACATGACGGCCAAGAGAGCTGTCATGTAGGTTAAAAGAAATAACTTATTTCAGGAAATTTTGCTATTTAAACAGTTCATGTATTAGAAAAAGTATTCCTTTTATGTTTATGAGTTTCTCGGGGAATAAATTCACGCTTTTGTAGCAAAACTCGGTAACAGATGTTTCTGTTGGTTTCTGTTCGCCATGTTGGAGCTCATCCAGGTGAGCACCAGCATGGCGTCTCCATACAAATCTCTATAAATTTGGGTAAAACATTTCTTCGGATATCTCGTATACGAAATATTCCTCTGACCTGAATCTTGGCGAGGGTCTTTGTATATGTACCTCCTTTCATTTCCCAGATTCTGGACTTTATCTATTGGACGGTTTTGATTTTTATTTTGATCTATTTTGAATGGCGTGACACTGAAAACCAACAATAGTTAACCTCTTTTCGTTTGGTTGTCACGTGATTGACCGAGCGTACGTATGTACTCGTCTACGGATTGTACGGGTAGGGTAGTGGAGACTATCATCTTTTACTTTGGACATTCACAATATGGTCAATTGACAGCTGTCAAAACAGGATAGCCACTGACCAGTATCACATGACCATATCGCGGCTCATGTGTCACCTCATCGAGGTGACGTAATTTATTTGGAAGCTGTCCGCTGATCAGTTAACTGTTTTGCTAGATCGCGATCAATGTTTTTTAGGCATCGATGTTGTGATCAATTGACAGCTGTCAAAACAGAATATCTGCTGACCAGTATCAATCGCCTGCGTCGCGGGCTCAGGTGTCGACCCATCGAGTCTTCGGTCATCGAGTCTTCTGTTATTCATGGCTAGTTTGTTTATTGGGTTTTTGGTTGAGAAATACGTCACTTGTCAATATTGGAAATCCGATTTCGGATTGCATTGTTTTCGTTTTTCACCTTGCTTGACGCGTCAGAGGATTTAAAGAGTCTGAAGCTATACTGGCTTTACTTGATACCTTTTAGGAGCTGCATCTTGAATGGTAAGCCTGAGTAATTATTGTATTTGATGTTTGTTTTTATATCTAATTTAATGAAGACGAGCGTAGTTTATGCCCGTTTGAAAGATTTGAGACAATGATCTGACCGAGTATCAGTTTTGATATAAGCTTACAGAACTTTAAAAAGCCTTTAGACATTTTCTCACCGCAAATAGAAAGAAAACGTTCCAAAGAATATTTAGTTATAATTCTGACTGTTAGAGAAAGCTTTGAGCGATTTTCATGCTTCGAGTTCATCTTTGAAAAAAGCAAACACCGGGAAGCCTGCTTAAAACATTAACTAATAAGCTTTGAGCTTAAAGACTCAGGATTTTTAGAGACACTTTAATACTTGTCTTCGTGAATGAAAATTGTCTCTGTACATGATTCTTTTGTTGATTTTTAGTAGTCCCTCTTGTAATTTTAATCGCTGTGCCGTTTTTTTTTTTTTTCAGTTGTTCAGTGAACATTGCTTGCAGGAGTTTTCAAAATGCCGCGCGAATCAAACAATTTTAAAGATTAAACATCGATAAAAGCATTAAATAAAAAATAAACAGAATAAATTCTTATTATGTTGGAGCGTAACTCTATTAATGTTTATTCAAACACTCGACCACATCTCGCACTGCAAAAGTGATAACGGGCTGGCCGTATAGGTGATTTTAGAAACTTTTTGAACGGTTTAGCTAAAAGCCCAAGCATGCTTCCATCGTCCTGAATATTGAACGAGTGCAATTTATATTACAAAATTGTGAAATACTGCATTCTGTCCGAGGTCTGTACGATAAAAACAGTCCCAATGCAAGGCTTTATTTGGGTTGTTTTCTTTATAAAAGCAAAACAAGCTTTTTGTTATCCAGCTCTGCTAACTGTGGATGGATGGTTTCATTTTTTCAGCTCTAAAGGACTCGGGAAATCATAGTTCACCTCGATACTGCTCACTGAAGCTCGTATATGTTTGTATAATCTACGTATGTATGGTCATACTCCTTTGCTGATGGGTATTTACAACAACTATTCAGGCTACTACAAGGTCAGACGAAGATTATATGTTAGTGAACCTTTTGATAAGCTAAATTTATCTGGTAAAAATATAAAAAAATGGGCCTGACAAAATACGGAGACTTAACATGCTTGGAGTAATTCTCTGAAACTGAATATAAAGCAAACAAAAACTTACGCATCTTGTAAAAGGGTCGTTATGTCTACGTCAGAACATTTTCATTTGTCTTCTATGGTGGTTACTAGGTTTTCAAAGAATAAAATCACCTTTGTTTTGCTAAATCGTGTGTTTTTTTTGCTAATCAGAGGCCCCTTTTAGATCAATTTAAAGGGAAGAATAGGTGTATTTCTAAACAACGAAATTGATTTGGCTTTGACAATTCATTTTCACTTATTATCAAGCACAGAATAAGGGCTTCTTGTCAACAATTTAGTTTGCTTATGGCCTGAATTATGCTCAAAATTCCATTTTGCATCGCCTTAGAGGGGCATGAAGTGTTTGTTCAAAAATGCAATAAACCATAATAAGCCAGATTTTTCTTAACTGATTTTGATAATTGGGTGACTAAAGTAAACAGTGGTATAGGTATGGAAGTTGTGCAAGAAGGCAGGTGAATATAGTGAAATTTTGAAAAATGGCTATTTTGGGTTGTAATTTTAACATCAATTTTGACCAATCTCTAGCCCCAGGCTCCTCTCTGTGCAATACCTTGAGGACAAAGTTACATGTATGAACTGAAAGCTCTATTATAGTAGAGTTCATGGTCCAATTTATTTGGCAGCACAATTTACCAGTGGGGTCTTATCACACTTTCAAAATGCCCCTGGAAGGCTGGATTTTTGGTGCTTAAAGGGCAAAAATGAGACCCCCCCCTGTAAGTCCAAAACTAAACGTCAGATAAGTGAGTCAAAGTGGTTTTTGAAATATCTCATCACACCCAACTTCGGTGCCAAGTTTCAGCCAAATCGGTTGACCACAACTTTTGGCCCCTGGAACACTTGCTCAGACAATGGCACTTAAACGATAGAGTTTTTTTCCAGCTTTTTATCTTTTTATGTCCGCCGCTGAGCTGATATCACTAAGCGATATTGCGTTGTACTCCAAGCGAAGATAAACGCCTTACTTGAACTTTCATAAGACTGATTGGCGGAAAAAATAACAATTACATATTATTCTCAAATTTATCTATTGAAACAAATCTTGGAACGCGACAGACTATCCATAACCAGTCGGCAATCCGCATCAAGGTTCTTAAAGATCACTTTTCAATTCGACTACTTGTCGAATTGCTTCTTCTTGGTGCTTGTTTAAGCTTCTCAAACCCGAAAATATCGCATACTTTGGCAAACGCGTCTTCTAGTGAACTCTAATCCCATCTTCAGCTATTTTGGTTTTCTCGCGTTCAGCGAGATCCCCACGTAAACCCCACGCGTGTTAGCTCCACAAATATAAGAGCCGAATTATGATTTGTTAATAAACACTGACGTCACGGAAATCGTGTCACAGCTCGAGATCGCAAATGTTATTTTTCGGAGGGAGAGAAAATACGTCTGCAGTTCGCAGGCTAAAAGCGAAGCTCCCTTTAATAAATTTATAATTTAATTCAAACAATAAACTTGTAATCGGCATATCGGTTAACTCTAGGTCACATTCATGTGAATTTTAAAGGAAAGGCTAAGTGATTTTAGAGAAAAGACTTTGCAAACAGTACAATGAAGGGTTAAACAAATTAAAATTTGGAATCGATTTAATAGTCTTTAGGTGCACCCAAAAAATAGCAATTATCTTCGATCACAGTAGACTAGGCCTAAAAACAAATTATTCCTTAACAAAACAATTCAGTTGCCCACTTATACACCACCTTGGTATTTTATAAGGTTAATTGGACAGCCTGAAATATAATTTTACGCGATAGGGCCGATTACAGGACACGATAATCCTCGGTGACAGCCAATTTACATGTTGCAATTTCTAGGTTGCATTTTTTGGTCAAACGGGAGGCCAAAATAAAAACAAAATCACGCTGTAATTTTTTGTGTTCGACTAGTTTACTTTACAAAATCTTGCCGACAGATCTGGTGGCGTGTAAACCAGCCTTTTATACTTTTTATTATATGCTTAAACAGCGGATAGCGTTTTTCACGCGCTCTGATTGGCTACTCAATCAGTGAATATCCAGTGCCATTCACTCATTCACCTCCAGTTCCTCCGAATATTTCTCGTTCCATAAGCCATCCACAGAAAACAATTTCTCTTGTAAACAAAGAAGAAAGGCCGGTACTAATAGTCGTAAAAAGAAGATGAAATACGTCAAACCGCATAACAAACATCACATGAATAAGGTGTCACTTAAGGTATAAGCAGGACTGTGATAGAAAAACAATTTTTGACTTACCAAGAAGGAGTCCAATCAACAAGGAGTTGGCAACAAAAACCAAGATATTGAACAGAAGGGTATCCATGATTGGGCCGACTGATGACGAAAAAACTTCATCTGGAATTGTGCTGACGGCTCCTATTGCAAGGTTTACGAAGGTGACAGCAAGTGAAGACAGCATAAGCTTGTTTTCGAATGGATCACTTATTGGCTTTTTTAGCCCGAAATACATACTATACAGTCCAGACGAAACCAAAGCCAATCCAATGTACGCTCTGCTCTCGCCACCAATAAGGATCAATCCAGTGGTCAAAATGACCTTTCGAAATGTCTCCACCGCTTCCCAATACCAACAACGAGAGTTGTAGCTTTCGTGTAAGAACCGTAATGCCGTTTGAACCGTTTTTTGGTCTTCAAGAACATTTGTGTCGTTTGTTGTTTCGTCCTCAGTTTTCGTTTCTGCTCTTTGCTGTTTCCAAATTGTTATAAAAGCAGCAGCAGGCAGAACAATCACATACACAGCGGAACAGTATCCCACGAAGACTAATCGGTTGTATCTCTCCCCTTTGCAGTTAATGCTGTAGTCGGCTTTCAAATATTGCTCGCATCCTTCATCTTTCTCCTCGTCAACGCAGATCCTGTGGCAGGTAGGGGGCAAAACTTGGGCTGTTTTTAGGCAAGTGTTCAGGTAGGTCAAGTAAAGAAAGAAAAACAGATTTCTCTTTACGACCGTTTTAATTTGTTCCTTTTTCCTTATTTTTTCTTCTTCATTCAAAATATGTCGTGTTGATTTCCAAGTGGCAAAGGCGAAGCTTGCAAGGGCCACCATCACTGCTACAAAATTCAATCCCATAACTGCAAAAAGACTTGCGAATGCGTCAAATTTCAAGCTGGGAATGATGCAGTGGAGGGGAGCTATCTGAACAATGTTAACCTGAACAATCTCGGAATATCCTCCAATAACAGAGAGACTTTCAGGCCACTTAATGTATGAAAACGCTTCCACGATACCAAACGTCACTTGATAAAAGCCAATTATAACTTTAATACTTCCAAGGGCTTTGTCAAGAAAAGATCGTCCAGCATCCTTTTTGCTCTTTTTCTTGCTTCTCCACACCACGATAAGAACCAGCAGCATAACTATTGCCCCCATAATTGCAAGCTGTCTGATCATCCATCCTTTAGTTGGGCACAGTTTGCATTTCTTCAGTTGTTTATAATATCCATCACTGCAAACTGCACATAATGTTTCTTCATAACCAGAATCACATGAAGAATTCAAACCTCCCTTACAAGCTTCTTTCATGGGGCATCTGTACTGTTGAGGAATGGTGTACGGGTATACTATACCGGAATCATTCGCGTTGTGTAATTCAGGAGTAAATGAGTAGTCCTTTACGGTTTTGGTGAAGTTTCTGTACAGCTCACGGTGTGTCGTATTTCCCCATTTCCACCAAAAGCCATCTTTAAGATTTGCAAAATCATCTTGACATTCTAATCCTAGCACGCATAGCTTACAAGCCTCAAACAAATTCGTACGGTAATAACCTTTCAAACATTTGCATGCGCGAAATCCTGCAGATGCATTTGTGTCAGTTCCTGCCAAACAAAAAAAATGAAACAAAACTGTTCAACGAATAGTCGTAATCTGTGAGAAATACTTGCATAAATTAATAAGGTTAAGTTTCTCGGAGACAGCTACCGCTTTTCAATAACACGCAAACGCAGAAAATTAAGAACCGTTCTAAGTAAATATCGAGAATCCAGGGCCAGATAAAAAAATTCGACTTTTTTTTAATTTCACCAAAAAACCCTTTTGGTTAATTTATTTTTCAAAAACAATATTCAAAAGATCCAGCGAAGCTCCGTTTTTGCAAAAGGCCCGAAGGAAATTATGCAAATTAGGGCAGTTCAAGACGCTCGTACGAAAAAAACGAAAGCTAATCTATACACCGAATGCAAATATGGCGGATCTCTCGGTCGGCCTGGGTCTAGTTGCGCGAAAGCGAGGCTAGTGAGGCCTCAAGAGTTTTGTTTTGACTGCGCGTGTTACCGATTGAGTCGATTAATAAGGTTCCCTTCTAATGAAACGTGCTTAAGAGCCATCAAAGAACTCCAGCAGAAACGAAAGTTGATGATCTTAGCTTTTCCAAGATTCTTTACAAAGAAAGAAATGGATTTAAGCGATTCGGCGCGGCGAATGGAAGCACTTTACTATCACGGAGTTAGAAGAACGAAAGTGTGCTCGCTTCACTTCAGAAGAGAAGACTCACGAAACTTTTAGAAAGGGTGAATAACTGAGAGATGGTTCTGTTTTAAGTTTGCTTTGTCCGTTCTCTTGCCAAGGAAAGGTAAACATCCTCGAGAACGAGTGAATCCGCCGTCGCGACTTACCAATCTTTAGGAGTCTTTTAGGAGCTCTCAGGGACATTTCACAACGAGTCCGAATGTTTTCACAGTCTTCACGATCCTGTGTTCAAGAGTTTGAGCAGTGCCATAAAAGAAGCAATTTTTGGAAAATCTCTGTTAGTTTATCTCGAATCCATTCGACAAGTTGCTAAAATAGATCACGTGCAAGGTTAAGTTAAATACAATGCTCGAATACTTGCACGCTCTTTCCCTGCCAGAACCTTTTTCCTACTTCTTACTTTCTTAGGTCGCAACAGTTCCTGTGTTAGTTTTTCTGGTGCACTTTGATCAAGGACTGTTTTTGAAATGCGTCGCTTTTTTCTTGTTCTTACATAGTTTCACAGGCCACGCTTGAAGGATTAAAAGGCGATTGTTATTGTTGTGTTTCATTCTCACTCGTTGCTATTGTTATATTTTAATACAGCTGTTATCAGCGTGAAATCTAAAAGATCTTAAAGTCCACGGTGGATGCTCCCGTTCTCGAGAATGTTTTCCTTTTGTTGGATAAATAACGGATCATGCAAACATCTTGGAACAGCACCATCTCTTGCGAAAATTCTTTCATTCAAATACTTTCGTGAGTCCTCTCTGTGCTTCCCATCACCGCGCCGAATCGCATGAATCCGTAAATTTCTTTGTGAAAAGATCTCGGGAAAGTAAAGGCTAGTGTAAAAATCTTCTTTTTGGTGGCGCTCAGGCACGCAACAACTCAAAGCAAACCATATCGATCGACTCAATCGCTAAGAGACGCAGTCAAAACAAAACTCTTGAGGCCTCACTAGCCTTGCTTTTGCGCAACTAGACCCGGGCCGGGCTTTTTTTTTTTTTACGCCCACTTCAAGATGGCTGCCACTTACCGTTGTCGACTGGTAACTAGAAAAGAAATCGCTTGCAAATTTACACCCACTTTAGTTTACGTCCCTTTCGAAAGCCGCTGGGGACGAGGCGAAAATAACTAGAGCAGGAATCACGCAAAGAAAAGAAGAAAGACATGTGAGATAAGGTACCAGCTAATACTCTACAATTCAGTCACGAACAGAAACTAGAGGTTAAGTGGAAAATGCGGAGTGCGGAGTGCGGAGTGTGGAAAACGCGGAGTGTGGAAAACGCGGAGTGTGGAAAATGCGGAGTGTGGAAAACGCGGAGTGTGGAAAGTTTAGTTTGATAGTTTAGTTAAGTAGTTTAGTTTAGTTCAATTGTTGTACTTCAAATGTAAGATTTTTTATAAAAGCATACATATGAAATACACACAATTGTTTTTAAAAAGCAAACATCGACGTCTGCAGTATTGTGACTTCTCCCCTGAAGAAAGCTAGGAAAACGTTTTGGCAAAATATCAAAAGTTAGTTCGCGGGACACCAAGAAAACAATATAAAAAGAGGCATGTTTTTTGAGGAACTTTCGGCAATAAGAACTATTACATGTGAGCGCAGTGTTGCAATTTATGTCACCAAAGCACGGTACTTCCGATAAAGAGCAGAATGCAAAGATTGATTAACACAAACTGGACACGTAAAAGCACCGTATGTGGTCAACCTGCCACAGTCATTCATTAACTGGGAGAAGCAATGAAACACAGCAATAAAATAAGATTTATTTTTACCCAGTGGCTATTCGTACCGGACCCGTACACCGACTTGTATTTGCTATTCATACGGGAGTCTTTTTACAGACTTTCTTCTTTCCGTTTTTCAGCAGTTATGTATTCTATCGTCTTAATTTAGTTCTGCCTTCGTGGCACATTTCATAGTTTGAAGCATGTTTACCGAACGGAAAACGGCTTTACAAAAGAACAATGAAGTGCGAGAGAAAATTCTGCCGTTGGTTACCACGTACCACCCTGCTTTGCCAAATGAGCAAATGTCACTTAATTCAAGATCAACCACTACATAGAGAAATATTCAACAAGCCTCCCATCATTTCAAATATCCTCGTTAGAGCAAAACTATAAGGTCAAGTATCACACTATCACGAGCTTATAAGTCGTGTTTGGCCTGTCAACACCTTCCACCTATATTTTTGTGAGTAATAGCTGTATTGGGCATACTCAGAAGACTCCCGTATGTTCACGCGCCATTTGTTTTTTAAATTCTTCTTAATGACATTGATTGCATCGATTACTACCTTTCCCCAAAAGAAAAAATTGGAAAAAAAATGTTACCCTCGACCCTCGACAAAAAGATAGACTCCTTCCCGGCTGTTTATGCCACGTATTTTCACACTTGGGTATTAATGAAGGGGTGAAGTACTGCGTACGTGATGTCTGCTTTTAAAAGCAATTGTGTGTAGTTAATGGAAACTGCTTTTCAAAACCGACTGAAATTGAAATCTTCCCCTACCAATATCGTTTCTTTTACGTCACACCCGATGCAAAACATGGCTGGGCGCAACCACTCTATGAGGTAACTCATGTCGGCAACACCTTCACCAATTTAATAACGTTTCCTTCACGCTAGCTATTTTCACACTTTGATAAAAGCTTGCCTTTTAAAAGTAGGAAGTACTGTGGATGTGATTTGTGAAAATTCGTGAAAACTTGGTTTCAATATCGTATCCAAGTAAAAAACCATCATCGTTCAAACCAATTCGCTGTATGTGTCTGATCAATGTATATGTCTGATCAATGAACTTATCATTATTCAAAATATCATTATTCAACTTTCCGTTTTCCACACTCCGCGTTTTCCACACTCCGCACTCCGCACTCCTCATTTTCCACTTAACCGAAACTAGAGAATATCCAGAAGAAAATAGACGAATTCAACAAAATGAAGTATGTCTTATAAAATACTAAAGAGAATAAACAAAGTGAATCTTATCCCAGAGTGTTTTCTGAGAATATAGATTATCTAAAAAGGGAAAGAGGAAAGAAAAAGCGATCATTGTCAACCAAAAAACGCAATGAACGGAGGCGAAAAATAGCGCGTGATTTAGATAAGAACATGACACAAGCAAGAAAGAAGCATATCAAAAACCTCTCAGATTACAAACTGACACGCGATCAGATAAATGTTCTGTCAAGGAGTCTTAAATTCATCCCCACACCAGTGACAAACACAGGCCACGTTAGGGCAGAACTATTAAACGATTTCAACGCTTTCGCTAGACGAATGCGTCTACAATATATCTTTCATGGAAAAGATAAAGAGCAACACCCCTTTCATGTAAAGTCAGACTGGGAACCACCAGTTCAGCCATCAGTCGCACTAGAAACATACCTAGAAGAGGTTAAATTACAACTTGCTAATATAAATACAATCACGCCTAGAAACAATCTACCCAAGAGGGAACAACTTGCCATCAAACAACTGAAACAAAACCCGGGCATCAACATTAAACGAGCAGATAAAGGCTCGTCTATTGTTGTCCTCAACAAAGAAGACAAAAGAAAAGAAGGTCAAAAACAATTAGATGACAGAGAAAACCACAAACCCTTAGAAACACCAATAGTAGTAGAAATCTCTAAAAGGGTCAAGAAATTGATAGATAAGCTTTACAAAAAGAAACATATAGACGAGATGACAAGACGATGGCTATCCCTCATGCCAGCCAAATCCACCGCGAATACCATTCTACAATCATTTGTTGATAGTCTCCTCCAACCAATTGCTAAATCGCAAAAATCGTATCTTAAAGATGCGACAGACTTTATCAACTTCATAGAGAAAACCAGGGTCGTAGGAAATGCTATTTTAGTCTCTATGGATGTACTAGGCCTTAAGATTACTCAGAACAAACTCTTCTGAGTAAACGTTCGAAGAGAATATAACTAATTTCAAGCGAAGACACCGTATGAGGGGTTATAGAGATAAAGTGATAGATAAACACCTATCAGAAGTCAAGCATCACGAAAGAATGTCGGCTTTGCAAAACAAAACAAAACCGCACAAGAAAATACTACCATTCGTGACAGAATATCTCCCCTCAGTACCGAATCTAAAAAAAAATCATCATGCACAAATGGTATCTTATAGAAAACCAACCGTTGCTTAGAGAAATCTTTAAAGACCCTCCCATAATATCTTACAAAAGAGGAAAGTCACTACAAGATATACTCGTAAGAGCTAATCTATGAAGGTAAGGTCAAAGCAACAGCAACTGAGCCAAAGATAGACGTGAATAGCCTGTCAACATTATGAACAACTCAAACTATGAAGCTTAAAGGTCAAAGATATACAACAACTTGGCCAAAGGGAGTCGTGTATGGCCTGTCAACATTATGAAACATATTTAAACTAAAGAGGGCGTAAATTTGGAAGCGATTTCTTTTTTACGCCCACATTTCGAGCGAGCTAAGAGAACCCTTCAAACTTCTTTGACATAGCAAGTCGAGCCGCAGACAAGAATAGAGCGAAAGTCCTCATGCCACTGCGCCTTTATAGACAAATCTCGAAGTCAAGCTATCCCTCGAAAGAACCGCTCACGGCTCGACTTCTTCACATAGCCATCTGTCATAAAATTTAGACTTTTAATACCAAAGCTTAGAATATAGACACCATCTGGAATCTCAGAGTCAAAACTGGGGTAATAAGAGGGCAGAAAGCCTATAGTTTCCATACTAGTGAGACATTTTTACCGGAAGCAAAAAGCAAATTCTTCTAGTAGATCCCAGTACTAATTGGTGTTTGGATACTAGTTACCAGTCGACAACGGTAAGTGGCAGCCATCTTGAAGTGGACGTAAAAAAAAAAATTGCCCGGGCCGGCCGAGAGGTCCGCCATATTTGCATTCGGTGTATAGTTCATCTTTACAGCTTTAAAGCTGGTGAAGACGTGTTTGCGCTCAACAATGGGAGATTCTAGACTGAACCACCTCATGATGTTGCATGTTCACAAGGACAGAACAAATGCTCTGACCCTTGCAGACGTAGCCATTGACTTCGTTGGGGAGAAAGAAAACCGAAAGCAAGTGTTTGGCAAATTTTAAGCGAACGATATCCCAAACAATTTCAACACAAACGGAATATTAGAGACAAGAACAAAAGGTATTGTAGACAAATGTAGTAGTCTGACATGTTCCAAGAAGTATGTTTTAACCGAGGGACCGAAGCGAGGGGGGAGTTAATGTCGGCCACTCGCTCAGCCCCCTCCAGTCATTTTATGCTTGCTACGAGCCTGTGTGTTGTGGTTACAATTGACAATCGCCTTAAATTTTTGGTTTGCAAACAAGTCAGTTCTTTTCTCTTGAATTAAGTGAAGACGTGATTACATCATAAATCAGAGCTTATCTGCTAAGGCCAACTGCTCAACAGTATGAACACCTTTTTTGTCCAGTCAAGTTTCAGTGACTACTTAATTTTTTCCACTTAAAGTAATCCGCAAAAGCAAGCTAATTTTAACTCTATGATGAAAAAAAAAGACTGCAAGCTAAGAAAAAAAAAAAAAAAACGTCTAGTACTCATATGGTTACGGCCATTTGAAGTTTCTTTTAAATTCAGTAATTTCCCTCCATTTGAACTTTTTGCTGGCATTCTGAATATTTAATTTTTTACGTTAAAGAACAATACATGTTCCTCACATGGTTATTTCTACCTTCTATCTGTTTTTATCGATGGGTTGGAAGCAGAAAAGCAGAATGTGGGATTAATCAGGGCCGACAGTCGGCATGCAACAGGAGCCGACAATTTCAAGTACTACCCGTTGTTTCTTAAGGTTGTCACGCCTTATCTAGAATTTACCAGAACACTTAACCAGGATACCAAAACGTATGTAATAAAGATGGGATGCTTTGTAAAATGTTCCTTAGGTAAAATATATAAATTTTAATTAACAAAAAGTGGTTTTACAAACAACAGCAAGGTTCTTGATGAGGAGAATGTGTTAATACTGTCAATTTTAGCTGAATAAATTAAGAACGGAAAACTAGTAAAAGTGTACTTGATTCATTTTCGTCTAGCGCGCTCGCTTTTGGGGGACCAAAAACAGACTTTTGGTATCACAAACAGAAAGAATGGTTCCTTCAAAATAACCCTTTCACAGCCGCTAAATATATATCCTTGATGCTATAACATTCTTAAATATCGTCATAGTGGTAAAATATACTGTGTCAACAAAGCACGAAACATTTGCACGGGTGTAAAAAAGAGAAAGAAAGCCTAGATCAAGATAAAATTTAAAAGTAACTTTCAGAAATATGCAACAAACCTCGTGAAGATGAACTATATATTAGCTTTCGGTTTTTCGCACGAGCGTTTTAAAACTTTCAAATTTTTCGCAAAAACGGAGCTAAGCTGGAACTTTTGAATGTTGTTTTTTGGGTGAAATAAAATAATTCGAGCTTTTTCATCTGGCTCAGGATTCACGATATTTACTAACAAAGGCTCTTAAAAGCCAGGTTCTATTTGTGTTTTCTCTGCTATCAATCATTACGGTCACAAAGAACGAAACAGAAACACACAAAACGGATCAAATCCACCAATCACAAAACAAAATCCTAACCTTTTAAACTCGTTCAAGTAAACATCTGCTACCTAAGAGGTTTCCTAAGATGGTTTCCCAAGATTACTGACAGCAGCTAACCTATTTCACTTTTTGAAAAGAGGAGTAAGACTAATCCTCACGAGCAGCTACATCATGCAGTCCTTAGAATTATCATTCTTAAAATAAAATGTTGAATCCAAAGCATTAAAGAATACATGTACATGCAGCTCTGGTATAACAAGCAAAGCTGCACCACGGCTTCTTAAGGCACAAGTTTCGTAGGGAAAAGTGCCTAATCCATTATTGAAACCGAAGTCGAGGTATTTGATTTTAAAAAAAAATTATTTTCTTTTGACTCAGCCTGTGCTTATTTTATTTTTCAAGTTAGAGTTGCTCACCAAATGTTACAGGGCCCAGTTAAAAAAGATAAAAACAATAATCCGCTTTACATTTGTCGTTGAAAAAATAATGTACCACTCTCTTTCCAGCTGGCTTCGAGAAATTTTCTTTCAACTATATCAGATGGCATTTTCATTTTAAAGTAACAGACGGCCTGCAAGTTCGTTTCTTTTAATTTTCTTTCGATTTCCCGATTTAAATACTTAAAAACCCCTTCAATTGCTACAACTGCAACTAAGTAGTACATGTAGGTTTTAGACAAATTTCTGGGCACGTATATGCACAATTTGCGCACCAAGAATCAGTTAATGGAGAGTTTTACAATTGTTAGACAATGAAAACGGCAGGAAAAAGAACGTGCATAATTGCGTCACGACTTAGTGATTTTAAGTCACAGGAGGTTTCATACCCCCCAAAAAAGCTGGACAGCACATCAAGTTTGAGAAACAACAGTTTCCCACATTTTTATACCAAGGGCCATGGACATTAGAAAGCAGCATGCTTAGGAACAACTACAGAGTCATCGTATTTCTGAGTATAGTGCGCTTGTGCCATGTGTAAACATTTTATTCCTCTTCATGAATGTTTTTAAAGTTACAACAAAGAATACATCGTGTACATATTCCAATCTAATTTATTTCCGTTTTTTTTGTTAGTTTTCGAGGTCGCGAAAAATTGGAGTAATAGCGAAGAAAATGCCCAGATGATACGGCCCAAATGAAGTGCGAGGAGATCGATGAAGGGCACAGAAGCGTGTTTCTTTAACACAAATGAGCAACGCATTGAAGTTAGCGTCGCAAAGCTGCTTTGGATTTTTTAAATAGAAATTTAACTGCCATGTACATAGATGTATATATCAAGGATACAGATGATATATATGATAGATATTTATAATTAGCCTGCGTAGAAGGCGTCGAACCTGGTAGGGGATAGGGAGGAAGCAAAAAGGGAGGGGGATTGGGGAGAGAGAGTAAGGGACGCCTGCTATAAGAACCCCCTTATTTTCATTTCTGTGGACGCTAGCGTCCGCAAATTCCTGATTGGCTAAGCCGTAATGAGTAACTTATTGGCGTGTATCCTGGCGTGAATTAGTGAGAGACAAACATGATGCAGGCATCAACGAAATGTGATCTACTGAACAAACTAGAACCAACTGTCTGTAATAGCTTGTTTAGCAGGGAGAGATGCTTAGGAGGTTTTGTATTCTAGATTTTTCCAAACGCCGAGCGGCGACTCAAGGCGATAACGATTCTTGCCAGACATCTGCAATGTCGACATTCACCAGACCGCCTTTTCCTCAAAAACATATACCGTCTTGAATGAACTTCTAAATAGCTTGTAAAGAGAGAGCTGAAGCTTTGGTAAAAGCTATTCGTTGAACTTTTTGACAATTGTTAATAATTCGCCTTTCATTATTCGAGTCTCAGGCTGGCGACTGTTCTTTTCTTTGTGACCATTGTCTTTGAAGAAGACCAAAGGTTTTGTGTATTAAAAGGAAGATGATTGTTGTTTGCGTAAACTGCATGCGAGCAGTAAAAAAAAGAGAGACTGCTCGTAGTCTATGTTGGTCGTTTTTGCTGCGGGAGCAAGAACAGGAGTCTCGACTTGACAATTCCCGTTAAACAAAGTAATTAAGTTCGGACCACGCTAAGAAGCCCCACTACTTGTGATTGGTCACGTATTGACAGTTGACGTTATCGGATTATTTGTGAAAATGGTGGAAGGTATACAAAAACTTCGGCTCTTATAGCAGGCGCTCCCTCCCCTTTTCTCCGCCTTTGCACTTTTCTCCCTTCCCCATCTCCCTTCCCTTTTTGCGCCATTTATAATACATATGAGATGTGAAGTACTTGGACTCAACTAAAGTTGCAAGGCGATAGATCATCTCCTGAAACTCCACGCGGGTTAAAACTCTTTGTCGTCCGCTTTTGCCGTTTTAGGTCCATATGGACCCATGCATATTTTTCATCTTGGACCCATTAAAATTTCCATTAAAGCTTTAACAATGGAAATTAGCAAAATTAGCGAGGATAGAGCTGTCCAAAGGTACCTCATTTAGTACATTTGACTAATTCGGACACCTAACAGACAAAAAACAAGCAACATTTGGGGAAAAATTCACCACCAATTTTGCTATTTACCTACTACTTGTTACACATTAAATTTCTTCCTTTGTTGAAAAAAAACCAAACCAAAATTTCATGCAAAATAAAGATGATAAAGTGGGCAACAAAACTGGCCATAAAAAGAAAGGCAAAGGGAAAAAGAAGAGAGCGAGAAAAAAATATCGAAATAGATTCACAAAAGAAAATTAAATTTGGCTTATGCGCATGCGCGAAAAACAAAAAGGCCACTTAATTCCATCCAGTAAGTAGAACTTGAGTCCTGAGTATTGGAAATCTCTTTTCCAGCTAATCCCATGCTAACTGGCCAAAAAAAGGTTCAAAAAGAAGGATTTGGTCCAAAATGCGGCTGACGGGAAAGGGTTACAAGGGACCTTACGATACGAAAATGGCGACGCCCATGAAAACAAGTCACCCAGTTACTTGAAAGTATAGAAGTTAGGTTGGATCTAAGAGAGGGGGACGTGTCCGAGTTCGGAGAGGATAAGTAAATTTTATCGCCTTGCAATTCCCGTTTTCAAGTCATTTAGACAGTTCACAACGTAGTTTTGCAGGGACGGCAAAGCATTGTACAGCAAGTGCAGAGTTGTTTTCCTCATTAAAAAAACCTTTTGTGTTTTAGACGTTCCCGTTACTGTCGCCGTCGGGGTGTCGTAAGGTCCCAAATTACGTTGAGACGTTGAGGGTGGCGCAATTTGCTCTAAAAATGGACTAAAATTTGACTATTTTCTTCACAAAAACAAAGTGTTTGTTTTATTATTATTTTTTCTCTTGTCTCTTTTTCTTTTCTCACACCTTTCTAGTTTTTCCTTAAGTCCAGCTTCCTTAGACAGTACACTTGTAGCTATTGGCCACCTATCTGCTTCGAGTCCCGAGGCGAGTAGCACATTAATATTTGGGTCTCATGTGGTTTCTTTTGTCAGTCCTTTGGCTTTTAGGCGTTATAATATGGATTTATGTTTTTTCAGGATGATTGGAGTTAGCAGGTAAGTTAATTTAAAATCGTTCCACTCTCGTTGTGTTATTCCAATTTGCGCTACCTTTTACTCATTGTGGCGTGCGTAAACACTTTCAAAATCACAAAGAAATCGTGACTCCCTTGTACTCCTTTATCCCACATCTGTTAATTGCAAGCGTATGTCAGTTCATCGTTTCTCAGATACTTAGTATCTGCGTGCAGCATTACAAGCATATTTGTAACCTCTAGTTTTAATCATAGCTAAATACAATATGGACATACATATAACTATAACCACACCTTTATCGAGGAGCTTTTGCTGAACGTTCTTCAGGAAGCTGCCATTTTCACGCAAGAGCGATCGCATGCGGAGAATATTATTTGCAGCCAAAGAAAGTTGGACGACATTGCGCATGAGCAGACAATTATTTATGGGCAGTTAATTGCAGGTCACGTGATAGGGTCTCGGCCAATGAGAAGGAAGAAGAATTTGGATTAAATGATAATTAATATTATGCTCCATAGTGCGGTGAGTACGGGAGTTTAAGAGAATTACCTTCTGGACATGTCTTGCAGTCAACCTGGCTTTTCCCGGGGGCTTTATTGTAATGGACAAAAGTTCCTTTAGCGCATTGTCGGCAGCCGTCATTTACAAAAGCCTTCGTGTCGGAATAGAAACCTCCTGAAAGAACAAAGGATAAAAAAAAGATCACTAGCAAGGGAAAGTAATAGGTAGATGTGATATGTCAGAAACCTTACTGGAGTTAATGCCTAAACTCTCAAAATATATTGAATTGACGATTGACAATGTAAGTTTTATCAAAACGTTGTCACGTTACGTTGCTTACTACGTGATGGCTAGTGAAATGAATTAACCGTCAAGTATAAAATTACACGACGCCGTTCTAACCGACCAATAAGGTGGCGTCATTAAAATAGCCACGCAGTTACAGAGCCAAAAATAGATTTCAACTATATTTCATGGGAATAGGACCATGCATGGGGGGTTCGCTCTCTTAGCTCATTAACTCTTGAAATATGAGAAATAAACCAATGCAGGAATGAGGTGGATGAGTCTGGACCAGTTGTAAAAAACACTATGAATTATTCCTGAAAATTGGCTTGAAGTTAGCGCGTTTGGTTGTTCTCCAAAATCTTTCTGAAATATGGTAATGTTGTGAAAGGGTGAAAACCGATGAAAAGAGGTAGTGAGGGTGTCACGCTATCTCAAATTAAGTGAAATTGGCAATGTTACCAACTGATATATAGCGGACGTCCAATGAGTTCGACTCTAAAATGTATGTTCTCTTATTGTTTTCCTTTTCATCACTTTTATTCCTTTCTACAACGTTACCATGTTTCGGAAAGATTTCGTTGGCATGGGCAGCCACGCCCCGAAAATTATCGTGTGCTGCATGGGAAGTACTTGTTGTTGAAACTCGTGCCTACAGTGTTAAGTCAGTATCTAAGTACCCCGGCTATAAGCAAACAACTAATGACGACCCTTAATAAATAATTTCCACTCCTTAAATACCATCAAAAAGAGCTAAACTTGCACAACACTACAAATGGCAAATCCCAGAGACAGAAATTATCCAAATCTGTCACATCGCTACAGTGTTTACTCAAGTTTGGGCATGCGTTTGTGTTAAACAACTTTAAAAGTTTTGTTTTCAATGGACATGAAATTCGCTGATTTCATAGTACGCCGATCAATTGCAGCACTGAAAAAAAATTAATTTAGAGAAAATGTATTGACGAGTTTTGGTTTAATCGCTGTTTATCTAATTTATAGATAGGTAATACGTAGCTAAAGCATTTTCAAAGAAACTACAGATATAAGGGCTGAAGTTCGATTTAGAGCCAAAACTACCGTGATCGCCCAAAATAGTATATAGATTTAGCCAGGGCTAAAAGCGAAGCTCCCATTAATAAATTTATAATTTAAATCAAACAATAAACTTGTATTCCACAAATCAGTTATCTTACATCGAGTTGATAGCCTTCTCTGTACACGCAAAAAATAGCAATCATCTCCGATCACATTTAAGGGCCATAATGGCTCTTGATCACAGTAGATTAGGCTTGGAAAACAAACTCTTGGAAAAAAAAGTCAGGCCCAATTTTTGGCGTTCGACAAGTTTTAAACTTTACAAAATCTTGCCAACAAATCTGGGGGCGTGTAAGCCAACCTTTTTATACATCACATCTTAGGTGGAATAGTACTATGAGGCGCTGTTTTTATCATACAGACCTTGGACAGAATGCAGTAGTTTACAATTTTGCAATACAAATTACACTCATTTATATTCAGGACGATCGAAGCGCGCGGGTTTTTAGCGAAACCGTTAACAAATTTCCAAAATCACCTATACGGCCAGCCGGTTCTCACTTTTGACTAGCGCCAAACTTGCAGTGAGAGCTGACTGTTTAAAGAACATTAATAGAGTTAGGCTTCAACATAAAAAAGAACTTATTATGTTTATTATTTTTTTATTTTATGGTTTTGGAACGATGTGTAATCTTCAAAAGCGTTTGATACGCGAGACATCTTGAGTAATCCTGCATACCATGTTCAAGAACTACTGAAAACAAACGGCACAGCGATTAAAATTCCCAGAGAGAATACTAACAATCAATAAAAGAAATATAATATGGTGAAACATATACATAGACAACAATTTTCATTCACGAATGCAAGTATTAAGTTTCTCTAAAAATCCTGAGTCTTCAAGCATAAAGCTTAAGTTATCGTTTAATCCGGCTTCCCGGTGTTTGCTATTTTCAAAGATGAACTCGAGGCAAGGAAATCGCAACAATTAACAATCATTAACAATTAATGACTGAGGCTGACTATCTTATGAAGAATTATGGAGATCGAGGAGGGTGTTATCCGTCGAGGCCGTAGGCCGAGGTGGATAACACCCTCTGAGATCTCCATAATTCTTCATATGATACGAAAGCCGAATTCAATAATTGTGTTATTATTCATTCAAAATAATTCCTAGTTTAAAAACCTAGCTAAAACATCGATGCTAAGTTCATCTTTGATAATGTACGTTTAGGTTTGTCCAGCTCCGCAAATATTCTCCAAATAGCAGATGTCGCCCTTCGAGTTGTCTTCTTGCTGTTTTTGCTATGTTTTTAGCTATTATTTCGCCTAGTTCTAGTTGTAGTTCTTACTCTTAAAATGAGTGAAGTGTCGGCTATTTTTGTTTTTACAACCAAAACAACTCAACGTCGTCCTCAGGTCTTCTCGGTTAACTGTGCATTAACCTGTAGCGGACTGTATCTTTGACGTCATTTCCTCGGTAAACACAAAATTCTTCCAAATTTGGTCATCAGTAACTGGTTATGCGTGTGCTTTTAGCCAATCAGAATTGGGGAAATATTTTGAATGAATAATAATAAGGTTTAATTTATGTGTTGAAGCCATAAATGTAATAATTGACCAAAAATGTAATAAAGCCTTTGAATGTAATACAAATTGGTAAAAAATATATACTGAATAAATGAAAATCTTTAAATGCTATCAAAACCGTGTTCCTCGAAAGAGCGTCGCCCTCAATAAAAGTCGGACAGAAATAAGCGGCACGGTGGTCTTTGGAAAAAAAATTTAAAGAAGGAAAACAAAAGGTTCGCGGCGCTATTTCGTAAAAACTATATTTTTTTTACTTAATTCATTCTGTTAATTCGAAAGATTTCCGTGGCACGTATTGCTAAGGTTGTTTGAGGGCGGCGCTTACATTATATTTTTCGAAAGAGCGCCGCTGTGCTTTGTGACCTGACTTACAATCCAGTAAATATGGTTTTCACAGCATTAAGGTCGTTTAATTAAATTAGTGATCTATTCTTATTACATTTGAGGGCTTTATTACATTTGTAGTCAATTAATACATTAGTGGCTTCAACAGTTTTCACAAATTTCAAAAATAAAGAATGATTGATCCCGCTGAGTTTTAACTTTCATTAAGTGTTAAAGCAGCAAAAAACTTTTATATTTACAAATTACCACTTCGAAAGGGGTCTTCGTTCTGTTATAGAGTACATTTGAATTTCTAATTTTGTTATCTGAGCAGTCCTTTTATTAATTAGGAAAAGTGTTATCGAAATACAAAACTCGGTAACATATGTTGCTGTTAATTTTCGGCCACCATACAAAAACTTTATAAATTTAGATTAAATACAGTAGCTCTTAAAATCTCGCATGTGAAAAATTGCACCGAAATGAAGCTCATCGAAAGCGTTTGTATATTAAACGTCTTTCGTTTCCCAGATTCTGGACTTAATCTGTTCAACGGTTTTGGTTTTCATTTTCGATGGTGTGACACTGAAAAACAGCTATACGTATTTCTAGTATAAAAGGCGAACATGACTTTCCAAATGTTGTAGCTAAAGCGATTTTTTCTCATCACTGTCCACTCAATAATCATAGGATTGTTGTCGATTATTTGGTTGACTTCTGTACGTTTCCTCATTGCAGGAACTTAGACTGTACCTGAAATTTCCAGCCTGAAGTGACACCGTTTTACCCCAAAATCAAGCAAATCTAGGTTTGGGCTCAATGAGGATATGCTAACATTGACCTCGAACAACAGTGTAGATTATTGGTTTCTCTCTATTTCAGTATTAAATTCTAGAAGGAAAAAATTATCAACCAGAGTCTTATCGCTGTATATAGATAGACACTTTCGTATTCCAGGAATAAGCACACGCCATCTAATACCACATACTGACCACAGGGCTGACTAACAATGTAAACATATCATCCCGACGATATAACTGTGCAGCTTTCATAAAGAGCGAATAAAGTTACCTGCTCGGCACTCTATGCATTTGACGCTTTCAGCAGACGCGTTAACGTACGTCCCAAGTTCACATGGAAGTAATTTATTAGACCCAGCACTTTCATTGGCAAATCCAGATTGTTTAAAAGCCATTCGAATTTGATCTGTAACAACCAAACTTTCTTCAGAATCAACGATATCAGAAATGCTGATATATCCAGAATCATCCAGTCCTAATCCCCTAATGTAAAACAAAAATTATGAAAAGAAAATCAATCACCAACTAAGAGCTAATGATAGAGAAAAAATAGCTGCACATATTCAGATTTCTTATATCTTTGTTGTTATAAAGACGAATTCACTTACAGATGAATTTCGCAGTTATGTCCGCCATCCCTGAATTTCAAAATCCCAATTTCTCCTTCGTTAAAACGTCTATTAAAAAAATCGATAGAAAGATGAGAGAAGTCATAACCAAATAAGAAATAAAATAGCAGATCCTTCTTTCAAGAATGACTTTGCATTCAAACTAGCATGACAAAGAGCCCGCTGCAACAGACCAGACGCCGATAAAACAGCCGCCTTTTTTTCAGTTTCAGTCAAAGACATTATTCTAATATGCAACTACATTACATGCCCCATAGACCATACTTACATGTCAATCGTTAAGTTGTCAATGCCGTAAAAAGATCGGAGACTAACTGTCTTCATTTTTGTCCGTATCATATATCTTAAACAAAAAAGGAAGAAACAATATACATCGTAGGTGTGTCTGTTATGTATTCTTTTTTGTTTTTTTTTCTGTTTTTTTCTGATCAAATAGTTTGGAATTTTGAAGTGTGGGCGGAACCGAAATCAATCTAACGGAAAATAGTTCAAATCAAAATAAAAAGAAGAAGAAGAAAGTGCCTCTCAGAGTTCACAAGCTTTGTATTATATTTTCTTACAAGAAGAAATCCCGCTTTGTGGTCAAGAAAGTAGCGTTATAGGGCAATGTCTAGCTACTAAGTGTAAAATCCATAGGAACCCTTTAGTTTTGCCTTAAGTACAGGTTTTACTACAGCCTGTCTACGCCAATGACAGTAATAATAGCAACAGTAATTGGAAAAATGAAAAGCAAAAAAACAAAACAAACAAGAAAGTAATAAAGCAGGACTATCCACCTACAACTGTATTCTACAAAGTTTTAGTTTTGAGTGATTTCATTGTTATTACCAAACTATACATTTGAAACCTGCTCGTTCCTAAAATGCTTCTCGCCTTTTTTAATTCACTATCTGCATTTTTCCTTAGTCCCGCTTCCTTAGATTATTGTCCTTATTTTTTGTCTATTTATTGGATTATTTTTTCCCTGGTTATCATGGAAGAAGGGAAGGGATCTCCACCTCCTCAATCCGAATTCGAACGCACGTAAAAGTGCATAAACTTAGAATCATCCCCACCAATTACGTGATTTTTAGTACATGTGCGCGTGACCTTTATGATCGATGGCGTCAGTAAAGTGTATGACAATATTCAGGAGAAAAATAAAACACGTAAATGCGAAACATAGCGAGAGAATCTATGTTGCACACAAAGAAAGCAAGTATACATCGAAATTGTTGTACATCATTGAAGAACCAAAGCTTTCGAGTTGCTTGCCTCAATTATGAAGCAAAATTTAAATTCAAGACAACCGCTAATTCCAGACTGTTGTTTCTAGAAATTAAAGGGTCCTAACGAAGAGGGGGGGATACCTAAACCCAGTTCTCAGGCTAACTTTGGTGCAAATCCCAGTTCCCACTCCGCATCATGAAGTGTAAAAAGCACTGACTTACGCCGTTTGGATCATGAACCTTCATTTACCTGGACTGAACAAAATCTCTCATTCTGCTGGTGAACACTTCTCTAACCATTCTTAACATCACCGTATTAAAACCACTTCTGTCCACTGCACCATCCTCATCCGAATCACAGTCTTCACTTTGTTATTTTTGCTGCTGCTGTAATCATTCCGTTGATCAGTGTAGGCGAGAACCTCCGCGGGTAGCCTACGCAGCAAGCGTTTCCGCCCGAGTTCTTCGAGAAAGTTGGGACGAGAGCATAACAATGAAGGGGGAGGGGGAAAAAGGAAACGCTCTCCCCGAAACTCCACGGTTCCGAAAAATGTGTACGCAGCATCTGATTGGTGCAGTGTTGGTAGTGTTGATTAAAGAGTGATTAAGAGCCCATGACTGAAAATATCGAGAATCGCTGGCCAGGCTGAAAAAATCGAAAATTCTGATAAGTTGTCAGAAAAACCCCTTTGGGGAACTATCTTCGAAAAAAATATTTTCAACTTTCAAGAATCTATAGTTTTCGAGAAATTGAGGAAAAACGAAAATAGCGGTTTTTACCTAATTAATTATGCAAAAATTAGAGAAAAAATGACCTACTTTATCCCGTCTGTAACGAGGCAAGATTCAAAGCTATAAAACAGAAATATTTTCGTTTAAAAGAATTCTATCTTTTCTTTCTATCCATGGTATGTTTTAAATCATAAACATGATTTAAAATTTTTTAAGGTTTTTTAAACACTACCACGAAGCGCACTTTTTAAAATGGCTAAAAAATGAGCAACTTCAGAGGCAAAAAACTCACCTTGGTATGTGTGATACCTAGCCAAAATGTATACTAGGACAAAGCACAGTTCTTATATTAATAGAATATGAAATAAAAAATCTGGGTACTCCGGATTTGCCTTTGTAAAATAAAAAGTTTCGTTACCACCAGTGGCAAAATGTCACAAATTTGCGTAAGTCAAATTTGTAGAGAAATGATGCCGCCTGATTTTTCTTTGCAGTTTCGGTACGTGGTATATTCGAAACGTAGGAGAAAGGATGAAAGCGACTTTAAATGAAGCTAAAATTAAGTAAAGGATCTGAAAAATTGATATTCCTGATAACAAATTGCTGTGAAGGTTGGTGACACAATGTAGCAAATTTGCATACAAACGCATCTGCATATTCCTATCGTACACAAGGACGCATTTCAATGCTGTTAGCATCACGCAATATTTGAGGTTTGAAATAACATAACCAAGAGAATAGCTAATGTTAGATGTTTTGTAATTTGTATGTTAGCTCTTCTTAATTGTACATTATAAAATTAAGGTTGTTCAGCAATTGTTGTTGGGTGTTGGGGTATCGTATTCTGCAATTGCGTGACCCTTGTCAAATTCATCACAGTCAGACTTTATTTTTACCGGGTACGATAAAAAAAAAATGTGAGCTTATGAAGTAGTGTGTAAAGAAATACTATTCATATCAGATAACTTAACTTTAAAGTCTTTATTCACCTGAATGAATTTCACCGTCATACATCTTTCTTGGAGTGGGCACATGCTCTATGGTACCGATAGTTCATTCGTTAAGGCATTTTGGGGGATTTGCCATAAATGACACTAAGTTTTCAGTCAACAAAAATCCGAAATAGTTAATTTTCTCAGTAGTTTTTCAAAGTTATACTTTGGTGAAATTGCCACGTCTCGCATATTAAAAATAACGTTAGTAAAGAAGCGATTAAAGTAATCGTTGCCCCCTTTTCTCTCTTTTCTGAAATTCTTCCTCCTGCTCTTTCTGCCTCTTCACTGTTCGTGCGTTCAACACTATTAAGTCCAGACACGATTTCGAACACCCAAAGATGGTCAAAGATCGCCAAGTGGACCGACCGTAATTGTGCCATTGATTAGTTAAAACCTTCATTGAACGGACCCTCACGGATCCTTCCAATTGTCCTCTCAATAGAAAAAGTAAATCAGATGAAGGGAGTACTGCCGACACTGGGGTCGTTTTGGTGATTTTTTTTTTAACCATGGATATCCTTCATGAACCCAGTTAGCTTTCCATTTATTCAACAAGGTTATAAACTGATCAAAATCAACAAGGATGGATTTTTCCACTGGTACCTCATTTAGCAAATTTTCACCTATCTTCACGTATCTTGAGAGAGTCACACACACAAAAAAGCAACATTTGGGGTAAAAAAATCTACTTCCAATTTTTTTATTCACCTTCTATTCGTTACAGATTAATTAAATCTCCCTTTCCTGAAAAGTTAGCCAGCCAAAATTCCTTGCAAAACAAAGATAGTGGGAAGACGATCAAGTGCTGAAGCAACAGAAGAAGAAAGGCAAAGGGAAGAAAGAGAGCGGGAGAGAAAGATCGATATAGGTTCGTAAGAGATGTCCAAATTTTGGCTTCTGTGAACGCGCCAAAAAAGCTTCTAAATTAGTATAAGACAAAAAAAGCAAGGCTGACTTTACAGTCGGGAATATATTATCTTTTGACCAATATTTCGGTAGGCACGGCCTTCCTTCTTCAGGGTCTTACAAATGATGAGACGTTACAATTTGAAAATAAGAAATAGCATGCAATATGATACTATGATAGCAAGTGAACGTTGAAAACAAAAACCGTTGAAGTAGTGATTGAAAGAAATTTGAAATAGAAAAATAGGTGCTAACAAAGAGAAGAAATAAATATGGTATTACATTTCATCTTTCTTATTAATACCTAAAGGTTCAAGAGTTTTACCTCTCGATAAGGTATGCCTCTCTAGCTTTTCGTACACTGTCTCTATTAGATTTGGTAAGCTCTAGTGGGATGAGGGTGATGTCGTTAGCAGAGAGATCAAAAGATAATATATTCCTGACTGTAAAATCAGCCTTGCTTTTTTGTCTTATATTTTCACTTATTGCTGATTAGATCCTTTATTAGGATCCGGTCCTTCTTTTTTGTAAGCTGGTCCTTGCTTAAAAAATTGAATTTCTAAATTAGTGTACGTCCAATCGAGCAGTCTTGTGTTGCTATCTCTTTTTCAGCCATTCCCATATCAAGCTAACTGGCTAGCCTGCATAACAGGCGTGCATGCTTTTGTTAGGCGAGTAAATGCAAGCGCGAAGCGAGTGAGGAGAGAGGGGTGTATCTGAGGCGGAATGCAAAAAAACAATGTATGTGGACAGGCCGTTGTTTTTTCTGCGTGCTTCTCCGTCGCGCTTGTCTGGCGCTTCTCACTCACTTCGCGCTTGCCTTCGCTCTCCTGCAAAAACGCGAAAAAAATAACGCCTTTTATGCAGGCTACTAACTGGTTGAAAGCCGGACCACAAAGGAGGATTTGGTCAAAAGGCGGGGTATTCTTCTACTAAAATTGGCCGTCAAAAAAGAGTTAAAGAGGCTATGCCAGGCTAATTGCTAGTTCATTTAAAAAAAAACTGATATGGTCTTCATTTCGCATCAATTTAGTTCCAAAAATTATGGTTCAGTTTTTTTTTTATGTAAGGATGATATTTAGGCACTGAAACTGTTTCCTGTCGCGTTCTCTTGCCACTGATGGCCAGGATGGACATGGACTGAAAATTGGAAAAATTGGGCTATCTTTTTCAAGTTTAAATGCATCACCCAAAAATATATTTTTGGCTAGTACTCCCTGATAAAATGATATCTTCTTCATACCCCACATGTAAATCTACACTGAACATTTTTTGACTGGGTAAAGGCAGTAAGTTATAGCAAAAAATCAACCTAAAACAGCAAATACACTGATTTGGGGTCTTCTTGACAAGAACTGTCACAGGGAGCCCAGAACCCCCGCCTCACACATTGACAATCTGTAACCAGCTGTTGTCATGTTTCGCTCCTGCGGATATGTAATATTAGATACTGTCATTGTCATTAATTGGAGGGCCTGCTGCTAAGAGCGAAATATCTAAATATTGGATTTTTTTTGCCTGGTATCACAAATGGCTAGAGCTAAAAGTTTCATGGTCAAAATTCCAAACCAAGGAAAAAATGTTTTTCCGTAATTTTTTTGGTAACGGCACATGTTATTCAGCAATTACATAGTCCCCAGCCCCTCGCTTAAGCCATAGCTAAACATCAATTTAAGAGCAGTTTTATCGCATAACTCTTCTTCCCTTTGTCTGAAGTTCTTTCCTTCTTTACTTTGGGAAACGGTTAGGCGTAAATAAAACCGCCGATGCCACGTACTTACCTCGCTCTGTTATTTAGCTCCTTGGTCGCTCTCAACTACCCTGCGAGCAGGAGCAGAGGCCCTTCGATCTTCCTAGATAAGTCGGGAAGAGGAAGAAAAGGGTAACTATCAACTAAACAATGATTCGATCGGACGTTCGGGTGTGAAGGCACGAGCTGGGACATTGTGGGTACTGACGTTAATACTCCTAAGCAAAAGGCAGGTATTTCTTTAACAAAACTCGGGTCTGCTGTAAACTGAAAAACGTAGTACAAGTTATGCTTTTACGCTACGTCGCCTGACTGCCCGGTTAATAAACGGTACTTACGTCGATATAAGTTCGTTGCACATATTGCGATAGGCCAGGGGCGTCAAGGATGACCTTTCTGATACTTCTCTTTTCAAGATGATGCTACGTTTTGCAAGCACTCGACATGGGTGGGAGTTGGTTAGAGTAGCTCAAAAGCGGTGAACAAGGAGTCTTATCTTCCATAGACAAATCCTGGTCGCATCGTCGTGAAAGGTGATTTATTTTGTTGGAGTACAGTTGAACCTCCATGTGCGACCACCTATCCAAAACACCAAAACCCACCCAGTTAAGTCTTACAGTTGGAATCTCTCCTGTAAGCGCCCGCGACCACTAATTGGTACTGACTGTTTAATGATTTTACATTGTTTTTAACCTTTTGTAAGCGACCACCTGACGAGTTTTCTGATCTCTTGTGGTAGGAACAACAACAACATGGAACTGCACATATCGTAACTTGGAAATTGCATGCAATAAATTATCTTTCTTAAAGTGGATATGTCCAGTTTTCTTCTCAAAGAAACCTCTTGTGGTTTGTGGTTTGTGGTTCGATTCTCGCAAGAGACCACCTCCCGTTAGAGACCATTAAGTCTGAGCATTTTGGGTGGTCGCTTTCGGGAGGTTCGACTGTAGACTCCTTTTCCAGTTCTTCGGTGGCGTCGGTTGGAACTTGTTTTGGTTCATGGGTTTCGCGTATAGATTTACACACGCGGCGCTGGCAGGTGGTACAACTCGGTCGTACAACCCCGCGATGAACTTTCGGAGGAGAGAAACCGCTGGACCGTATGAACTACGATCACGTAACTGTTTCCTAGGGCCTTTGGTAGCTGCCTAATTATACCCCTCTTTGTGAAAAAGCAAAAAAATTAACCAAGGGACGGTTTTTTGTTTGTAATACGCAGTGAAAAAATCAGATTTCAACATCTCTGACAAGAGAATGCTAACATTTAGTGCGTGACTGACGGGCATGCAAAGTTAGTATCCCTTCTACTGAGAAACAAATGATGTTGCGAACAACGCATTGTCTGTTCAAAGCAAAGTTTCCATAAAATTTCATAAGGAGGAAAAAAATCAGTAAAAGAAGGCGGAGCTGCACGAGACGTCGTTGCGTGACATTGTTACTTTGACTGTTAGTTTATTACTTCCTCTCACGCAGTGTATCCCGTTCGCAAAAAACCTCCTTCAAAATAAAATTTCAAGGAAAATGTCCCTACCTATTTTAGATATACCGGAGGCGAATTTACGATGATACAGATGGATGCTGATACAAGGAAGTTAGGAAAAGAAACGAGAGACACGGGATATAGTTTACATAATAAATCACCGCTGTTATATATAACGCTTCTTCGAGGTCGTTTTTTATTATTATTTTTTTTTTTTTCAACGGTTAATTACTGTGATATTTTAACATAAACTTTATCAAAAAAACGTTTTCTTGCTTCGTGATGTTTCCGAACATTACATACTGACCCCGAATTAAAACAAAACCGGCTGCCGCAACATTTCTCTACAAATTTGACTTATGCAAATTTGTGACATTTTCGACTAGTGGTCACGAAACTTTTTATTTTGTGAAAGCGAATCCGGAGTACCCAGATTTTTTATTTCATATTCTGGTAATATAAGAGCTGAACTTTGTCCTAGTATGCATTTTGGCTCGGTATCACACATACCAAGGTTAGTTTTTTGCCTTTGAAGTTGCTCATTTTTTAGCCATTTTAAAAAGTGCGCTTCGTGGTAGTGTTTAAAAAAACCATAAAAAATTCAAAATCAAGTTTATGGTTTAAAGCGTACCATGGATAGAGAGAAAAGATAAAATTCTTTTTAAAAAAATATTTCTGTTTTATAGCTTTGAATCTTGCCTCGGTGCAGACGCGATAAAGAAGGTCATTTTATCTCTAATTTTTGCATAATTAATTAAAACAGGAGTCAGATTGTTTCCGGACTGTCAGAATGTTTCCGGAATAGGCTTATTAAACAAAAAAGCCTGTCTTTTTTGTTTATTAAACACAAAAGCCTGTCTTTTTTGTTTATTAAACCAATCTGACCTGGAAACTTTGGTTATTAAACAAAAAACATGGTATTTCTTGCTTAATACGCAAAAACGCGCGCCTTTATTGTTTAATAAGCTTATTAAGCAAAAGAGCTGCCCTTTTAGGCTTAATAAGCAAAACTGCCACTACACAACCATGGCAACAAATTATGTCTCCCAGCCGCCATTACGGGAAAAATTATGTAAGGCTGAAACAACGCTACTGCAGCACCTTTGTACAAGAATTGTATTTTGTTGAATAGCCGACTGGTTAATCTCTCCATTCGAAGAAAAAAAGATGGCTCTTTTCGTTTTGGAACATATTATTTTGCCAAAGAAAGATCTTCGCAGCGCAGTGATCGGCGACTCGGCCGCGAGCAAGAATCTTGTTCAAAAGATTTGTTTTTAATAAAACAAAACGATGGCCGGCTGATTCCTTTCATGTTGTCAAAAGTGACATAAAGTTTCTCTGCTAAAGAAATACAAGAAAATTGAACGCTTTCAACAAAAAATAATGTTTTCATATAACGTTCCAGGTTTCCTTCAAAAGTGTAAACAGAGGAGTGGAAATAAACATTTTACGCCATCCTGCGGTTCAAGTTCATTGGAGACTAACCCGATGTTTTACTATGTGTGGAAAACGTTCATATCACAGACTTTCAGTTTTTCAGAACGGTACGATTTTTCTATTGAAAGAAGAAGAGAAAACATTCACAAAACGGAATCTCCGGAGCATAATGTTATTTCTCTTCTTGGGCAACTGAGGTTCTCTTCGCTTCACACTCAGTTACGTTGGCGAAGGTATGAGCTGGAATAAAATCTAGCCTTCAAAACAAAATTTGTTTTTACTCCGATGACGCTGTCACTAAAGCGAAAGAAGAGTTTTCGTAATGCAAAAAGAATAGCAAAATTAATTTATTTTATCGAAAAATGGAGTGTTCGTGGTCTAAAACAAACAAAGCATCAGGACAGAACTAATAACGGTATATCTTGAATCTGACATCAAATTCAGTCATGAAAATTTAGCACCAAAGAAGCTACAATTTTTCCAATGAATTTATTATTTTTTTTCGGTCGACCAGCCACCAAGAAAAGACCTTGATCTTTGTTTCATGGAATAGACTTAAAATACACCAAAAAACATTGGGTGTATGGACGTAGCGATAATGCCATTCTGAACTGTAAAGTTTGTTTACAACCAAATGAGACGGTATTTGTTGCTTAATAAGAAAAAATGTAGCCTTTTTTGTTTAATAAGCAATTATGTTGTTCATATTAAACCAAAAAGGCGCTCGGTTTTGCTTATTAACCGAAAGATACACAAGCCAATGGTTTTCTTTTCCAATAGTGGCATTGCGGGAAAATTTAAGTAGCGCGAAAACAACGCGGATAAACTGATTAGCAGAAGCATCTTAAGTTTGTTAAAAAAATGTTTTAATTTTGTGAAATAACCAGCTGCTTAATCATTTTATTTAGAGTAAAAAGGAAGCAACTTGTCGTTACGAGCAGATTACCACTTTACCAAAGGAAAATTTACGCTAGAAAATAATCATCTGGGTCGCGAGCATGCATGGTTCTCGTCCAAAAGTTTTGTTTTGAGAACGAAGAACGGCTGACTAATTCTTCCATGGATGATGGATATACCCTGTATTTAATTCTACTGTTAAGGGAAAATTATCCAAGGCTGCACAAAACACGAATATTCTATCTTTGAGCGAAATGATTAAAATTTTTTACGCCTCCAACGCTAACTGAATGCAACCTCGCTCGCTCGGCTTACCCGGAGGAAATCCGCACCGAAATTGAGCTCTTTCTACTCATTTCACGTTTACAAAAGTGGAAGAAAAAGTTCTCTTAGTACATTCCAAGTAGAACAGCCACACTTTTTTATTTCAGTTGAAATGGATTGTTCGAAGTCTGATTTAATAAAAAAAAAGGATCAGCGAAATCAGAAATGAACATCTGTTGACGAAATTCCAGCGTGCAGGTCAAGTTCCACTTTAGTTTCACTTTATATTATAATTCAACAAAAAGTGGAAATTTTGCATGTTATACATAAAAACCCTATTCTGAATTACATGCCAGGTAGATTTTTATTCTGCAGGCGATGGAAGCCTGCGGGAAAATGATGAAAACAAGACGTAATCGAAGACGAAAACAACTCTACCGCTGAATGTGTGAAGATGATCGGCTGACAGTTTACTTTATGCGGATGTGCAAGATGCGGAAATTAAGCAGTTAAGCAAAACTTAGACATAATCAGAAGTATAGCACATTTATATCTTTAATTCCACTTATTCCGAAGTACTGAACTAAGCCTTTAGCTTATAAACTCCAGTTGTGCGGTTGAAATTTGATCCGGCAGTACAAAATAAATCAGTCTATGAGAAAACTTGGAACGACATAAAAAAGTGAGCATTCAAAAGCCATTCCTTTAGTTTCCAACTCGGACGGTTTTGACTTGTACTCGAATACTGGACGTCCAATGTCCCTTGGCAGTTCGAAAAAAAATATCCAAAAAGTAAGCGACTCGTTGTTTTTCTCAACAGAACACTTTCCAGAACGCAGTGGATTTTTGCAAAATTCCAGAAAAAAAGCGGTGTCAGAAGTGTGATGTTTATGAAAGCAAAAGGTAAAACTTCAAAGAAACAAACAACAACGAGAAAGCATGCATATGAAAAACCACCGACGATTGTGACTCAAGAAAAACATTTAGTCGAGAGTATAGATTCGCTTGACCCGCCAAAAATCTGTCTTCGCGGGAAAAACAAAAGGTTCCTGGCTTTGTGTTCTATGGAAAATAGCAATTATTATGAAGTAACACCACCAGCCTTACTGTGCTGGCAAGCTGGGTTTTAATAAATAATATAAATCAAACACTGCTAACCTCACAGAAGATGCGTTGTGATACAACAGATCGAGCCGCATGCCGCCAATGAACTATTATGCCGTACGTGAGTGCCAGTCCATGAGTCGAGCGCTCATGAATGAATGTCTTAATTATCAAGTTTTTTAAATGGTCTGTGTGGAAAATGAATAAACAAGGCCTTCACTTGTCGAATCCAAATATCCCAAAGGAAAGGCGAACTTCTATCATGTCGGCTTCCAGCAAAACAATACACACACTTTTCTCTGTACTTATCGGTCAGATCAGATCCAGATCAGAGGAGGTCGTCGATGTCTTGTTGTCCACATTAAACACGTTCCTAAAGATGTCTATTCACACTGACTGTTGTCTGTTGAGTCTGGGGATCGCTTGCTGGCGCGATGCTGCCAGCAACAAACTTATTAATAATCGTATTCTAGCTCACGTGCCTTTGCGTGAGTGGGCTTGACTCACTTTGACCGTTCAGTAGCTGATTGACAGCCAGCCCTGTGATTGGACACATTTTGACAGCTCATCAACTTTGTTTTGGCCTTCTGTGAAAGAAGGGAACGGACGCCAGGAAAAGTGTTAAACCATTTATGGCGCGATCAAAGAAAATTTTCCAACAGCGCGCGAGGGAGAGCCACGTTAAAGTCAATCGAAGCATCAACAATTGTTTGCAAAAGCTTGCCTACCGCGGATAGATCCACTTCTTCTTCAGCGAGTTTCTTACTCTATGTGCTTTGAAATCACCGTATATGTTCTTTACTGGACTGGTGTACGCTCTTTGTGCAGCACGTTTATTGCTTCTCCTCACGAA
Source organism: Porites divaricata (assembly GCA_038088405.1). Classification (NCBI taxonomy): domain Eukaryota; kingdom Metazoa; phylum Cnidaria; class Anthozoa; order Scleractinia; family Poritidae; genus Porites; species Porites divaricata. Next base: position 22,242,017 of record JBBMOI010000008.1, on the reverse strand, counting down.
GACAATCCGATAATCATCCGTTCGTTGAACGTTCGAACAGAATTACTTGTGTGAAGGCGTTTGGTGAAAATCGTGCACAGCCTCAAACTCTTTATTTAAGCCTAAGTCTTGAAATTATTAACAGCCGGATATATTGCAAGAACTGAAGAAAACCTGGAGTACTATATAAAGCCCAAATCAAGGAGTAAGATCTGTACTACTTGACTCTGAACTATGATTCAAGAAATCAGAGGAACAGTTGCCTTTTAAATGGGGTTTAAAGGCCATGACTTTTCACAAGAGTTTTATAATTCTGCATTTGCTGAACGCTAAGGAACATTGATTTAGGTGAGTTAGTTTTCTTCTGACTTTTAGCGCCTTATCTCGACTTGTTAGTCAAAGAGACGATTCTGGATCGTTAATCTTCTTTTAACGTTAATTAAACAGGTAGCAATTAAAAACGTTTGTGTTATTTTATACTCAGCTTGACATTCCCGCGAAAACACCGATTCGGCGCTAAAACTTTCAATTGATGAGTTGGTTCTCAAATTTGTCTGCAATCTGCATGTGTTTTTCAACTCGCTGCCGCGGTAAAAAATTTCAACAAGAAAGAGAAAGCACTGTAGTATTGCTCATTAGTTAGTATTCCGTACAACCTGATAAGACTTCTTTTGCCTTTTCTTTAAATCATACCACATGTGATCTGAGGGAGAGAAATCTCACGCGTAGCGTGACAACCGGTATCACTGATTTCAGTTTGCACAGGCTTTGCAGACCATATTCCAAGTACTTTTCGATCTTTTTTAAAAAAGGTACAGTGTATAGCAAAGTATTGATTGAATAAATTACATCCTAAAAAGGTTTCTTATTTTGATTATCAAAGTGAAGATTATTTTTGCGAACGAACGGCAGTGAAAAAAATCGATCTTTCATGCCGGCGCGCGGCCGGGGATACTATTTTTCTGGAGGGGAAAGTTGTTCTCAAAACACACAAGTACTGTTTTCTAAAGGCATTTCTGAACGGTTTAGTGAGTCAAATATTAAACAATAATAACAGATTTTACTTAAAATTATGTGAATTTTTGTCACGTAGACGATATAAAAAGTGTATTTTCCAGATCCGACTAGTACTGTATGCTATCAAATTTCAAACTGCAGTAAACTTTTCAACACTTAGTACAGTGCGTATAAAAGCTGCCTTGTAAGAATTCCGTATTATTCCAGCTTTGTCTGGCCGTGAATATGAACTATGCTTTTCGAAAATATATTTAGTTCAAGTTTTCGTTTTGAAATATGCTGAAGTTAAATTTTCTCCACAATTCTGCGAGTCGTGCTCTCAGGTTTCAATTGCGTGAATGAGCGCTTCTCATCACGATCATGGCACTTGTACATGTATTGATAATTTGGTTTGACTAGAGGCTGGTTTGTCGAAGGTTTGTCGTTATGCAGTCTGGTTGAATATATTTCTCTAGTTTGTAGAAAATGTTCTCTTTCCAATCGAATTGGAAGCTTTCAGCTAGTATTTTACCATGAGATGAAAGACAGATGAAATTGCCGCTTGCGCTCGTGTGATTGCAGACAAACAAGGACAAGCTCGGGAGTCTCCAAAATACAAATCTGATCGATATTTATTTTCAGATCTTGAGTCTAGAGAGGTATATCACCCTTGTTTAAAAAAAAAAAAATAATAACACGGTCGGTGTTCTCTTTTCTGGCTGAATGTCGATCAATAAATAATTTGTTGATACTGTAATCGCTCTGAAAACTGACTGTTTTTGAACCCTGCCGAAATATGAGGACCGCTTTCGGTGAGGAAGGAAAAATTCCAGAAACAAAGCTCTCCCTCTGGCAAAAAAGAAAAAAATGGTGAAAGCTTTTGAGTTAAACTAAAATTAAAAACCATTATTTTGTCCAGGAATGTGGTCAACATTAATAATAAAATTTCTCACGGCAAGTGTAATTCACGCCAGTGTTTACCAACAACGCGTTGAAATTTTCGATGATTTAAGGAAATATTTAAGGAAAAATTCCAGAGACAAAGCTGTCCCTTTTGTCAATAAAAAGTAGCGAAAGCTTTTGAGTTAAACTAAAATTGAAAACCGTTATTTTTGTCCAGAAATGTGGTGAACATTAATAATAAAATTTCTCACGATAAGTGTAATTCACGCCAGTGTTTACCAACAACGCGTTGAAATTGACGACGATTTAAAGCGAGAAAAAACACAGCGATAGCGAATTATTCTGCACTTATTCATTGTCGTTACATTTGGGAAGGATTAAGATGTCTCTCTCCAAAGTAAAAAAGATAAGTTAGAATATTCGTGTTTTCTGCCGCCTTGGGTAATTTTCCTTTAAACAGTAGAATTACATACAGTGTACATTCATCATCGATCCATGGAAAAAGTCCGCCGTTCTTCGTTCTCAAAACAAAACTTTTCAACAAGAACCGTGCTCGCGGCCTTGATGATTATTTTGCCGCATAAATTGTCCTTGGTAAAATAGTCATCTTGTTCATAACGAAAAGTTGCTTCCTTTTTACGCTAAATAAAAAGATTTAGCAGCTGGCTATTCCACAAAATTAAAACATTTTTTAAGCGAACTTATATAAGGTGCTTCTGCTAAATCTGTTTATCTATTCAGTTGTTTTCACGCTACGTAAATTTTCCCGCAATGCCACGACTGGAAAAGAAAACCTGATTGGCTTGTGTATCTTTCGGTTAATAAGCAAAACCGAGCGCCTTTTTGGTTCAATAAGAACAATTCAGTCTATTGCTTATTAAACAAAAAAGGCTACCTTTTTGTTTATTAAGCAACAAATACCGTCTCATTTGGTTATAAACAAACTTTGCAGCTCAGAATGGCATTATCGCTACTTTCATATATACACCATGCCTCTATCTTTGTGTATTTTAAGTCTATTCCATGTAAACACAGGTAAAAGTCTTTTCTTTGTGGCTGGTAGACCGAAAAAAAAAATTGTTGAGGAAAATTGTAGCTTCTTTGGTGCTAAATTTCCATGACTGAACTTCATGCCCGCACGCTAGAATTTGATGTCAGATTCAAGATATACCGTTATTAGTTCTGTCCTGATGCTTTGTTTGTTTTAGGCCACGAACACTCCATTTTTCGATAAAATAAATTAATTTTGCTATTCTATTTGCATTACGAAACTCTTCTTTCGCTTTAGTGACAGCGTCATTACCCTGCTAGCAGAGGCTTTTCCCTTGTGTTTCTCAGCGTTGTACTGCCATTCTCTTCACGGTTTTGGTTGCTCGCGTTTTGTTTTGGTTCAGCCTAGTCCCTAGGCGTTCTCGGCGCGGTCAATCCTGGACTCTACCGTGAGCTGTGACGTCACCGAGAGATACTCGCCGAGAACGCGTTCTCTCGCCCGCTCTTTCCCAGACTTCGCGCGGACAACGGGTCAAGAGAGAACGCCTAGGGACTAGGCTGGTTTTGGTTGTGAACCAGCCGAGGAAAAAGACCTCTGCCGACAGCCGCTTGCGATTCCTGTTGAACATGCGCTGTAGATACCTCCAAGATCTAGGAGGTAATCACATGACTAAACCGGTTGTGGAACCGGTTTTATCAACTCGCTCATCTTTTATGTACTAGTTTGCTGTGCAAAAGTGAGCCCGCTATATCAACATGGCGAGTGCGAGTCATTCCCGTGGGAAATTTGACTCATGAATACATGAGCAAACTCCGGCGGCGGCATCGTATTGCCGACACGTGACAGAAATTCCATGGTAACCGCATTTTCATCCCGCGCATGTTCAACAGGAATCGCAAGCGGCTGTCGGCAGAGGTCTTTTTCCTCGGCTGGTTCACAACCAAAACAAAACGCGAGCAACCAAAACCGCGAAGAGAATGGCAGTACAACGCTGAGAAACACAAGGGAAAAACCTCTGCTAGCAGGGTACAGCGTCATCGGAGTAAAAACAAATTTTGTTTTGAAGGCTAGATTTTATTCCAGCTCATACCTTCGCCAACGTAACTGAGTGTGAAGCGAAGAGAACCTCAGTTGCCCAAGAAGAGAAATAACATTATGCTCCGGAGATTCCGTTTTGTGAATGTTTTCTCTTCTTCTTTCAATAGAAAAATCGTACCGTTCTGAAAAACTGAAAGTCTGTGATATGAACGTTTTCCACACATAGTAAAACATCGGGTTAGTCTCCAATGAACTTGAACCGCAGGATGGCGTAAAATGTTTATTTTCAGTCCTCTGTTTACACTTTTGAAGGAAACCTGGAACGTTATATGAAAACATTATTTTTTGCTGAAAGCGTTCAATTTTCTTGTATTTCTTTAGCAGAGAAACTTTATGTCACTTTTGACAACATGAAAGGAATCAGCCGGCCATCGTTTTGTTTTATTAAAAACAAATCTTTTGAACAAGATTCTTGCTCGCGGCCGAGTCGCCGATCACTGCGCTGCGAAGATCTTTCTTTGGCAAAATAATATGTTCCAAAACGAAAAGAGACATCTTTTTTTCTTCGAATGGAGAGATTAACCAGTCGGCTATTCAACAAAATACAATTCTTGTACAAAGGTGCTGCAGTAGCGTTGTTTCAGCCTTACATAATTTTTCCCGTAATGGCGGCTGGGAGACATAATTTGTTGCCATGGTTGTGTAGTGGCAGTTTTGCTTATTAAGCCTAAAAGGGCAGCTCTTTTGCTTAATAAGCAAAATTTATTTGCTTATTAAACAATAAAGGCGCGCGTTTTTGCGTATTAAGCAAGAAATACCATGTTTTTTGTTTAATAACCAAAGTTTCCAGGTCAGATTGGTTTAATAAACAAAAAAGACAGGCTTTTGTGTTTAATAAACAAAAAAGACAGGCTTTTTTGTTTAAGAGCGTGTCTCCGTAAAAACCGACCAGTGATTTCGGATCAAAAAATTAATTTTCCTTATATTCTGAGATGTTAAAGTCTTTACCAAATTAGTTACAAAAATGCATTTTGTTTGACCGAAAATGCGAAATATAATTTTTTACGAATTTTTGAATTTTCGGCCGGTTGACACCGGCCCCATAGCCTGTGAAACTGCAAAAATCGCCTACATTGCCGGCGCTACAGTAAACAAGCAACTCGTTCAAGAAGCCCGATTTTCTTTTTAATATACGGATACACCACTCTAGATGTGCTAGCCATATCACAGTTTCGAATTATTTATTCATTTTAACGGCAAGAATCTTTTTTCTGGCACGTGTTATCGGCCTTCCATCAAAACACGAAAATAGCTCAACTTTGAGGGCAGTTTAAAAAAGTGTGGCACCTGTCTGAAACTTGCTATCTGTATTAATACAAACTAGAAATGATAGTAAAACGTAAAAAGGAATAAAATTTTTGTGCTCTTTACGTTTTCAAACTTGACCGCCGTTTGAATTTCCAGAAATTTCGAAGACAAGATAATCAACGAACACTTGCCTTCTTATTCTCCTCCTTTAACTTCGCTAATTGTAATGTTCTTCTTGGTTTGTGGAGGAAACTATTGTGCCTGAAGCAATCGCTTTTACTACACAAATATACGTTTTCTTAACATTAGTCCTCCAACGGTATTTTTTGCCTTGTTTGTGATAAAAGTAATGGCACTCGTTGCTTGCCGCTAGCGTGACACGGTTGTTTCGTGACATTCAAATTTTTTTCTGCTGTTTGTTAGACGTAATTGCCTTTGAATCGCCATACATCGATAAATTTACTTCTTTAGTTTAACGTAGATGCATTGAAAAAATTGACTCGACACATTTTAGAGAAGGAAATTGAGAATCCACTAAAACTCTACCAAGAGAGTATGAGGTGACGTTACTAAAGTTCGTTCCAGGCCCCAATGTTGCGCGGAAAATCATTGGACTGGACTAACACATCGAGGATTTTTTAAAAAAACGTTTCTACGTAATTATGTATAGGTAATGAAACCCAATAAAGGTAATAAAAATGTGTACAGCTCTATAAAATGATTCACAAGGGCAAGGGCTAATGTACTGGGCCGTGGCCACGAAACGTGAACTCTTGCCCTCTTTATTTGCGACATAATTATGCATCCGAAGAGCTCATGTAGCTTTTGTAGCTTTTCCATCAGGTACCGATAAGCATTAAGACTAAGAACCTGGGTCTTGAGATTTCTTTGTTAGGGCATATTTAGAAGAGCAAGCAAGGCACTGGAAGGATTTTTGTTGTTTCGATCTGACAATGGAGCGCATGATCTAAATCGTTGATCCCCAGCGTTGGCGCTATTACTTCAGCAATGCATACTTCTTTTCCATGTCTGTTGCTTCATTCCACCTGCCTCATAGTATTCCCTTGTCAATGATTCTTTCTTTATTGTCAAATTTCCGCGTTGTTTCCTGAGTCACGTTCATCTACTCTACTTAAAGCGAAATGTCGATTAATATTAAATTGACTTTCAAGAATACTAGAAATCTGGATGCAGAAAAAAAAATAGTTTGTAAAAACCTTCCGTGCAAACTTAACATCAAGGAAAAATCCAGAACTTCTTATAAACTAGGCTGCGTAGCATGGCGGTTTTGTTGCACGAAGCTCGCGCCAACGATCATTTCTCCCGCTCCAATCTCCTAGCGGTTTCACAGCCTTCGCCCGCCTTCAGCTTGTACTGCGCGCCAGACCAGAACTACGCAGGCTTATAAATAACACGGAAAGGAAAGAAGTCGAAAAAAGGTCACATTTGGAGATCGAGCTCGGGACTTCTCCCATAGCAGGCCACGCAATAACGAACTGTACCAATGCTTGCCCCTCAAAAGCAAATGCAAACGTAAAGTAGCCCAGTAGAAAGCCTACCTGACCGAGTGGGAATTGTGTTACCAAAAATTGAGTGATGTTACATGATCATTTTTTTAGCTTTTCATTGCTCCTAAATGAAGGAAATATCGACATCTTCTTAAAGAGCGCCAGTTTCGAGCCAATTGCAGCCCAAATTTTATGATCAGTTAAATAAATAAGTAAATAGTTTATTCAAACTCTCTTGCAGTAAAAAGAACTGAATTATCGAGTAAATTTTGCAATCATAAGGCAACTATTATCTAGAGTATAGTAATTTACAGTTATAACAGGTAAAATGACAATTGAATCACTTAAAAAATTTCAATGTAAAGAAGTCCTCCACTCTCTTTGTCCTACAGACCTGCATGTTCCGGAAAAGATAATACTTTTGTGTTTTCTGCCTTAATTAAGGTGTAGTTAGGCGCGTCCAGAAGTGGGCTGGGAAGTAGGTGGTGCAGAGGGTGGCTGGGGGACTTCATTTTCGCCATATATTTGTAGCACAGGAGTACTCTTCTATCATCTAACCTATCTAGTTTACCTAACTGTAAGGCATGAGCATATGACTCTGCCTCGGGGTAGATTATGTTAAGCGCCCTTTTTTGCACTCGCTCTATGGCTTCGGACAGATAAGCAGGGATGTTCTGCCACACTGGTACAGCATACTCTAAAACTGGCCGGACTGTGCTAAGGTATATCCTCAAGGTGTTGGGTTGGCTCACCCTGGCTCTACGGAGAACTCTAAGGGAGTGTAACTTCTTACAAGCTTTCTTAATAATGTAATCAACATGACAGTTCCACTTCAGGTCATTGTCCATATAATAACTCCTAAGATCTTATAGGTATTGGCACAATTGATGACATTGCCGCCAATTATTATCGGGTTAATGAGTCAATCAGAGTTGCGTAGGAAATTAATATGCATTTCTTTACATTTGGTTGGATTAAGTCTCATATTATGAGCAATGGCAAAATTGTGGATGTCTGATGCCACTACATTAAGTAAGCTAGGGGAGTTCCTTGGAATTATTTCGACAGCACTGGTGTCATCGACCTATTTGATGCGCAGCCGCCAGTCAGATCAGTTTGTTCGTCATCACCGTAAAGAGGATCACACCCAGTGTAGTTCCTTGGGGAACTCCTCCTTTTAGCGTTAACCAATCTGAAAGAGTTCTTCCGATTCTAACTGCTTGCTTCCGGGATGTCAAGAATGCCGCAATCCAAAGTAAAAGGACTGGATGAACTTCAAGATCTGCCAGTTCTTGCATCAATATTGAATGATTAATTAAATCAAACCCCTTAGAAAAATCTGCGAAGAAAATCCGAGCCGACGCCTCGTAGATCGCTTAAGGCATATATATAAGGGCATCTGTCGTAGAATGCCCCTTGCGAGAGAACTAACAAGGGTATGTCTCACATAAAGGAACAAACCCGCCCTGACGAATATCAGTTCTTATTTTAAGTGGTTCGTTATATCTTCCTGTCATTTTCGCAACGTACATACTGAATATTTCGAACCTCGAAAATCTCTTCAAGTAGAATTTCCCAAGTCCGAGAAGGAAAACTTTGATGAAGAAATTGCTACCCTTTGTCTGCTTGGTGTCCAGTCCACGAGGACTGGGCATGAAATACAAAGTCACGCAGACAACTACGCATACATTATTTCAAATAGATAACTGGGCTAAATCGCTTTCTTAGCGTCTTATCGCGTCAAATTTGCGAACAAATTAGTTTTATTTGCCCAAGAAATTTTACTGCCATATCTTGAGGAGTCGATCTTAATGAAAAACTATTTTAGCAAAGACCCCGAGGTCGGGTGTCACGAACCAGTCACGCTCACGGATACGACATTTTACAAACCAGATAACATAGCAACAAAACAAGTATAAACGCGGAATCATCGGTCAATATAGTTTCAAATGATTAAGAAATAACTTTAAAATGAAAAAGAACTAAGGTTAGATCGATCAAACCATCAAGTGAAGTTGGCCTTTCACGAGCAAAGCGACAAGGCAAGTGTTCGTTAATTATCAGGTCTTCAAAATTTCTGTAAATTCAAACGGCGGTCAAGTTCGAAAACATAAAGAGCACAAAAATTTTATTCCTTTTTACGTTTTACTATCATTTCTAGTTTGTATTAATGCAGATAGCAAGTTTCAGACAGGTGCCACACTTTTTTAAACTGCCCTCAAAGTTGAGCTATTTTCGTGTTTTGATGGAAGGCCGATAACACGTGCCAGAAAAAAGATTCTTGCCTTTAAAATGAATAAATAATTCGGAACTGTGATGTGGCTAGCACATCTAGAGTGGTGTATCCGTATATTAAAAAGAAAATCGGGCTTCTTGAACGAGTTGCTTGTTTACTGTAGCGCCGGCAATGTAGGCGATTTTTGCAATTTCACAGGCTATGGGGCCGGTGTCAACCGGCCGAAAATTCAAAAATTCGTAAAAAATTATATTTCGCATTTTCGGTCAAACAAAATGCATTTTTGTAACTAATTTGGTAAAGACTTTAATATCCCAGAATATAAGAGAAATCGATTTTTTGATCCGAAATCACTGGTCGGTTCTTACAGAGACACGCTCTTAATAAGCCTATTCCGGAAACATTCTGACAGTCCGGAAACAATCTGACTCCTGTTTTAAGTAAAAACCGCTATTTTCGTTTTTCCTCAATTTCTCGAAAACTATAGATTCTTGAAAGCTGAAAATATTTTTTTCGAAGATAGTTCCCCAAAGGGGTTTTTCTGACAAATTATCAGAATTTTCGATTTTTTTAGCCTGGCCAGCGATTCTCGATATTTACAGTCATGGGCTCTTAATACATCAATCAAACCAGGTATGTTTTGTTTATGTGAGTCGCAGATATAATACTTTGGACTGATATTTACTTTAATCATTTTTGTGCGAAAATTTACCAGACGTGCCCTGAAAGGAGGCCTCGCTAGCATCGTTGTTATTTCACCATAGTGCTTACAAGCCGGGTGGAACACTTCCAAAATGGGGGCCATTTTAATCTCTGTCACGTGCAAACGTACACATGTCATTCCAATGACAACCAAACTCGTCCCAGCGTTTAGTTTTCTAACGCCACCATATTGGAACGAGTCACGACAGCTAACTGGGTGGCGGCGAGGCATTGGATGCGAATACAAAAACTGACATGATCCTATGTACCTACTGAGGTCTACTTGTACAGAATAGACATATTAAATTCTGCAAGCAGAATACTGCAATGCTGATAGTACTACGTGAAAATTACCTCTGCAAGACATCAACACGACACCGAAAGAACTCAAAACAGAGCGGTTTAAGCCCTGACCTCGAACTCTCAACACCCACAGAATCACGTCATACCACGTGTCCATGTTTTAGAGGTTGGTTTTGGCCAATCCTTTATTTTCTCTGCGAGACATCAAATCGACACCTGGACTCTTGCCCCCTATGCGACACGTGGTATGACGTGATTCTGTGGGAGTTGAGAGTTCGCGGTCAGGGCTTAAATCAGAGTGAGCAGATATTTTTCATCAGAGCTTTCTCTGGTTGTTACGCCATACTGACGAGCCCCAAAAATGGCGAATCAGCTGTCTGTGGCTACAATCCCGCTCTGTTTTGAGTTCTTTCGGTGTCGTTTTGATGTCTTGCAGAGTTAATTTTCACGTGGTACAATCAGCATTGCAGTATTCCTGATCAGGTCTTTAAAGATCCTACGTTCTTCGGAATATTCGGTTGCGGTCCTTTGCAGTCCTTTGTGGTTAATGTTTGTATTGTACAGAATATTATTCCTTTTATTAAAAAAAAGGCACATTTGAGCAATTGTGTCAAATGATATAGTCGAATATCGTGAAAGGATAGAAATCCCATTCCCCTTTTAGAAAGTGCTCATGCCTTTCCCAGTGGTTAAATCCCAGCCCCAGTGCAGTAAATCCCATTTCCCCAGTACATAAAAGACGAATCCCAGTTCCCATTTTACTCCTTCAGGACCCTCTGTAGGTAATATTATAAAATGGGTACTTATTTCCGAAATCAAAATTTAAAAAACAGAATCAAGTAGAAGAAGTGGGTAGGAAGACATTGTTTTTACTTTAGTGTATCAACTGCTTACATTAAAAGTTTATTTCTTGGAATTGTGAATGCATGTGATCCAATAGTCTCCAGGGGATTATTTGAAAGCATTCTGAAAAACAAGAAAGTCTACAAAAAATTAAAATGGTATTATGTAAAGGAAAAAAAAAGGGCGAGCAGAAACAACCTTCACCCCAAATTACTACGTTTCTTAGGTTTACACTTCAACTTTCCTGGCGAGCAAAATTCCCCCACAGATCTTTAAATACAACTTGATTAAAATGGGGTGAAATATTCACATCCTGTGAATTTGATAGATATCGACTTGTTCAATAATGTTTCATTGTTTGCCTTATAAAAAACCACATACCCGGCCCTTGTGATTGACAGTGGACAGGAGCCATCAGGGTGTCAGAAGAGAAACTATAACTTATTTTGAAAGAAAGGGTGACGTATCACAACATTGTAAACAGACTGACGACTGTTTGCCTAAGTTTGAAGTTACAACCAAAAAGCTCTATTTTTTATAACGAGTAAATGTTCACTATTCAGCCACCATCTGCTCAGTAGCACTGGTTTGAGTAGCTTCGATCATTTCAGTTACTAACTACACAGAAAGTATGTAGGAGGTTTTGTTGCACCATTAGCAATATTCTCAGGCTTAGCGTTATTCGTTCCTATCTTATTATAAGAAGGTGATAACCTTAATTACTTCATATGGAATGAAAAAACATGTCATTTACATTGCTCAATCGCTGTCAACACGCGAAGTATTCCCGAACCTTATTCTGTTATCACCGGTGGCATCACACATTGGATAAATAGTCCAGTTTTGAATTCGTCACGGCCGCTGAATATAAGCACTGAAGACTCATATGTAAGTGGTTAGCCTCCACTTACACTGATTAAAGTATTGACAAATACCGGCGAGAACGTGCTTAAATTTGAGCTTAAAACAATACACATAGTTGTACACAGGTCTTCCTCTGACTAGAATTTATGAAAATTTTACCTTAGGTCGAGGCTAACCCTGTTTAGTAAAATCCAACTAGTGGTCTATTATCAATGCTGCGTTCTGATTGGTTGAGCTACTACTAGGCTATATGCCTAGCCCAATAGTAGCGAAAAGCGATGGCTTTTTGGCGGCAAAAAAAGGATTAAAGTCTAGCTTTAAATAGCTAAATTTTTTTTATTCTCGATATTTTTGACCAACTAGTTGGATTTTACTAAAAGAATTATTCCTCTCGCCCTCATGGCTTCTGAGCCAATAGCCCATTCGGGCTCGAGGAATGTTAAATAAATGAGACTTTAACTCTTCTATTCAGCGCGCGACGAGTTCGAAACTAGACTATTGGAATACTGATAAAATGCAAGTAACTGCTGTTGCTATCTGAATATTTCTGATTGTAACCCACCGAATGATTTTCGAGCGATTTTATTGGCTATTTTGGGTCACGTGGGGGAAATCGAGGGCTGACAAGCCGATAATTGGCCTACAATTTTTCGTTTGTAAGAAAGCATAACAAATAGCCAAGCCGTATGGTGAAAAATTGTGCACTTACGGGTAAAAGCACCAAATTTGGCATGATAATAGTACTTGAGCTGCTGAACAATATTAGCTATAGACTCCCGTCAGGGGGGGGATTTTGTACTTAGGGGGGTGGGGTGGTGGCAGTTTCCAAATAAATTGCTCTAACTGAAAAGAAAGCGGTGAAGCTAAGCCGACCTTGCCATATCAATAATGTGTGGTGTCCCAAGAAAGTTAAACTGGGTCTAACTATTCTAATTTTTAAGCGGCGTTGGTGGAGGGGAGGTTTAAATACAGCTTAGAGGGAGGGGTGGGAGTATCTCTGTACGGATGTTTGTATAAGTTTCTCTTGTGAGGGAAAAGGCAATGACCTTTCTTAAATTTTGACATAATGTCCAATCATTTAGCGAACAACTTTTCCTTTGACCTCATCCGTCATCTCCATGGTAGTGATAAAGGTGGTGGTGGGGGTGGGGGGTTGATTTTTTGCCCTGGTGTGGTAAGCGCATGTTTTATATATTATCAGAACATCAACCTGCAGAAATAAACTACTTGATTAAAGGCACTGTTTTGGGCTATTTAATCTGCTAGTAACCATTACAACACAACTTAAATGTTGTCAAGGATTTTAGCAGCATTTTCAGTCATTCTCTACTTTTTCATTTATATCACAACTGTTACTTTAATCGCATCCAACATAGCCAGTTTATGTCATTGAGCTAGATCCTTATTTTTGTAAAGGCAACGAGCTTAATCCTCATAAACATTTTTAACATCCTTTGCAACTTCGTTCGGCTTTGCGTTAGCTCTTGGTATGCCTTTCATGCTCACAATAAGGTGGAGCATAGAGGCTTCCACGCATCTGACTCTTATGATTCCCTTGATCTTCCCCAATCAAAACACTGTCCTCAACAATGTCCATCCTTGTAGGTGCACTGAAATAATACATAGTCAGTAGAGAGGAGGTCCAAAGGGTTTTTACCTTCTGCGCAAAAAGGCAAAACGTTTCTGGCATCATTGACTCTTTGACTCCTGCTTGTGTGGTCAGACGACATTAGGACAACAAATCTCTCAAGCAAGGGTATAATTTCTTGAACATCGTTCATCCTTTGCTAAGGGATGTAAAAAGTTCAGTGCCTTCTCCATAAGACATTCTTGTGGCCCAGGTGGGTCTAAGAAAGCTGATGTCTGACTGCGTGATAAAAGTTCAACACATCGATAAAGATTTTTCATCTCTCGAGAGTCCTGACGACGTTTCTGTGCCATGTAAAGAATCAGTTGCAGTAGTAGAACTAGGGTTATGTTTCATATTATCGCGATGGACGCCATGAGACTTACATAAATTTCTAGCAATGAATCTTTGCGACTTCGAACCACAGAGTTAAAAATATTATAAGCAGTAATACAGCAAGAGCAGCTTGATTCTGTATAATATTACTTGACTGCGTCTTAATACTAGTTCCACCGGCCCGTAATGAGCATAATTAAACTTCTGGTGTAGCATATGGGGTCGTCAAAAGTTTGTTTCACGGTTTGATTTTTTACTACTGGAACTACTGGTAGTGCATCAAGTACTATAAAAACCAGCACTTAGTTTACCGAGTTATGATTTGCCTCTAAGGATGCGAGAAAGGTCTCATATTTTCCACCGAGATGAAAAGTATAGGTTTTGGGAATCGATGTGAAGCTCACTAACACTGAAGAACAGGCTCGACACACCGGCCTTTGTATCTTTAGTGTTCTTTTGAGGTAACGTCCTTCTACCGTCATCATCTTTTCAACTATGTCACTCGCTTTTTTTTCCTTTTTGTGCTCTCTTTTATTAGACTCATTTTTACATTATCTGTACTTTTTTTCACACAGTAACTTTAATCTATAAAAGAGCATTACAAACGGTTGCAACATTGTTAACCAACAACTCCCAACATTGTTGGATGTTACATTTTGTGTCCGTTTGCATGTTGCTGCGTGTTGTTGCGCAAAGTCTAAAACCAGTCAAACTTTTTGCCCCATGCAAACAGACTCAACATTGTGAATTGTTGTGTCCGTCTGCTCGTAGCTCTTAAAGTCAGTTGTGGTGTTTCAAAGACATTTAGTCGGCTATGTTCAGGAGAACTCTGTATGCTAAGGCACAATAAACCTACCGTGAATCTGACTCTTTTGCACTGAATCAAAAGGACATCATACTTTTCTGAAGAATCGTTATGGCACAAAACGCACTGTCTCAGTTGATTCTGACACAAGTTTGTACTATAAGCTTTGCCGTATTCTTTTCCTCCCTTTTTTTTTCTTACAGCTCGGCATTTTTAGTCTTTGATATTAAGATGAAAATAGAGTTTAAGGGAGTCAGGTCAATACATTATTCTGTAAAAATTAGAAATACCCAAGGAGTGCCCAAGGAGTGCGGGCAACAACGGTGGAAGATGAAAACGCTTTTACTCCAACACTGTGCATTGCCCAAGTTTCACGTGATAGATGGTCTAAACGCACGTATCAGATTCTGAGAGAAAGAAAACCCGAATGCAAGTGATCTAATTGCATTCTGTGAATGCCATTCATTCTTAGTGGAAGTCCAAACGAATGCTGGCTACATACATGCAGCGCATGCCATGCATGTATTATAACAACCTGGAGATTAAGATTGCGGGCTCGTCTTGTCGCCCGCAGTAAGGTGGTTAAAAATAGGACCTACTCGACCCCACTCTGAAGGTCTTTGTATGTCATGTTTCATTTTTGCAGTAGGCTGGCTGATCAATTAATTTAATTTAATCAAGTTTCAGGTTCACAGTTACAATGACAATTAAATCCATCACTCAATCTGAGGTCGGCTTAAAACAGAGTACATCATAAATAGATCTAGAGAATAATTAAGTAATAAAATTATCTAAAACGTTATTTTACTATTATTAATAATAAGAAGAATCTTCAGAAGACATGAGCTGAAAAATAATATATAGATTTAGCCAGGGCTAAAAGCGAAGCTCCCATTAATAAATTTGGAATTTAAATCAAACAATAAACTTGTAAAGCTTTCTTTCTACAGCCAAAATAATAATTAAATATTCTTTGCAACGTTTTTTTCTTTCTATTTGCGATGGGAAAATATCGACTAAAGGCTTATTAAAGTTCTGTAAGCTTAAATCAAACCTCATTCTATTGGTCAGATCATTGTCTCAAATCTTAATTCAAACGTGCCTAAACTAGTCTCATAAACTCATAAACAGCTTCATGAAATTAGATATATATAAAAAACAAACACAAATACAATAATTACTCAAGCTTACCATTCGAGATGCAGCTCCTGAAAGCTATCAAGTAAGGCCAGAATCGCTTCAGACGTTTCAATCAAGCAAGGTGAAAAACGAAAACGAATCGATACCATCCGAAATCGGATTAACGACTTTGACAAGCGACGTATTTCTCAACCAAAAACCCAAAAAACAAACAAGTGATGAATAACAAAAGACTTTTGATAGCGGCTGAATTTCATTTCGTACATCCAGTAGAAAAAAAAACAGTTTTTAAAAACATCACAAGTTGGCACAAAACTCTGCCAGTTTCAGCTGTCAAAGTAAACAAGTTTCAAGATGCTGCATAAATTTTCCGCATGAACTCACCTGTCAAATCAGAGCATAAAAATTGGACGTAGAGCTTGACCAACGCGTGATAATAGTGAGAAGAGTCAAAAGCAACCGTCTGTCCCTGCCTGTAGTAGTTGGCTGAATTTTCGCATCCGAGATCAGTTTGAAATCAAAATTTTAATTGTGCGGCACATAAACAATATATTTCATGTGAAAAATTGAGCCTACGATCATTTGAAAACTAGTAACTTATCGGTGGATATCTTCAAAAAATAGTCAACCTCGATGGGTCGACACCTGAGCCCGCGATAGGTTAGATGATACTGGTCAGCGGATACCCTGTTTTGACAGCTGTCAATTGATTGACAGTCTAAAAAAAATTGATTGAAAGTCTAAAATTTCCCAGTGTTTTTATCATGCACAACAAGGTTACTTCAATTGCACCTTCTTACCTGTCTTTAAATAGACATGGCTTTTATTACAAACTGAAACAAGGGAAATTAACCATTAGCCGGGTCAGCAGGGTTAGGGTCATAAGATGCCCATGATGTTCTGTTTCCTTTGCCTCAAGCCCTTAACCTACACCAGTTAAAAAGAGATAGATGATGTGATTGCTTGCCATTAAAAGCCATGAAAACTTAATGCACAGTACTATATTCAATGAAAGGTCTGAATAACAATATTGTAATGGCCATTACTCAATTTGAACAAACAAAATAATTTAAAACAATGCTGTGATTATTTTTACTGAAACTAACATATCAAAAGAATACATGTACACCACAGTAAGGTTCAATTATACATGCCTTAAGGTTAATGTCTCTTCCTAATTGCAAGGGAAATAATTGTAAACATATGGTTTTGCATCAGTCAATTCGAACGACTTCGAGCCTTGCTCGGAACTAGCAAATTCTGTGCCTCCCAGGGGTCAAACATTTGACAACCCCCCTCTCCCCCTGCTTTAAACACTCACTTCTGAAATCCAAACATAGCTAAAAATTGACAAGAAAAATGCAAGCAGGTTGGCTTCTTTGTCAAGGTCAAGAAAAAAACTTGTAGAGGTAGCTATCGGTCTTTCTCTTGATTTAAATGTGCATGTTTTATTGCTTTTGAGGCCAGAACTTTTATTGGTGAGGTCAGGAGTGAGTAGCATGAGTTAACATGTTTTCTTTATTGAATGAATCTCGTACTGATCAAGGATTCAAATAACAACGAACAGCTGACCTTACGACTGACAACCTAATGACAATTATATTTTTATTGCTGAAAGACGGCAGTTCATTTGGGGTTCCTCCTTTAGCATAAATATTTACAACTGGTTGCATCTCCTTGAGTAAGCACTCAGTTATACATCTGCTGACAACAAGTCTCTGTTTTTGTTCTGAACACAACAATTGTAAATTATTACAGCACTAGAGGTGCGTGGGTGAGGGGTGTTAAGCCAAGGAACTGGTGTATTGCAGTCTCTGCGTTGCTACATGCATCTTCGAATGTGCAGCCGGTAATTCTCCACCTGGCAACAAACAGAGAAACCACTTCAAACTCAAATAAAATTCAACAGCTTTTAGAAAAGAACAACACACTATGCAAGGGACGAATGCTAAAAAGCGCAGCTGCAAAACTCGGGCCGGGTCGACTCTTTCACACATAGAGAAAACAATCAGTTTTATTATGTGGTAAGTAATAAATTCGGATTCATTATTGTAGCTTTTTGTGTCTACCTTATTGAAAGCTTACCTGTTTCTCTTTCGGTTCTAGGAAACGACTTTCAATCGAGTTGGTCGCACCACTCTGGAGTGTTTCCTCCTGCGTAAAAGACATGCCGTTCTCCTTCCGAAGATAACTGTAGCATTTCGTACATAAAAATTCCTTCTCAGCTGATGTACCTTGTTTTAAAACGGGTCTTTTTTTGGGCACTTTTGGCCAACATTCAACAAGCTTTAGAAGGCATCGTCACGTTGCAAATAATTGTCCTCTATCGATTTGCAAAGAAATCCTCTTTTATAGGCCAAGGAAAAAAACACCCTGTCGATTGAAACGGTCCTTGAAAACCTTTCCCGCTATTTGTGATATGAAAATCAACAACTCTTGCCAGAAATTCTTGGAGGAACGAACGATCGAAGAAGAACTACAAGAAATTTCCACATTGGCAGCCATCTTTGTTTACTCTCTTGCGCGCGGTAAGAAGGCTGAAGACTAAAGCTTCAAACAGCCAATAAGACAAAAGTCTCCTTTGTTTCCTGAGACCCCATCATAGCTGGATTCATGGGGAAACTTTTGAGATTTAAAACCCAAAAATGAAGGAGAGAATTTGTTTTCTTTCGACGCTGCCATCGATGGGTGAGTGGAGCCTCAGTTG
Source organism: Porites divaricata (assembly GCA_038088405.1). Classification (NCBI taxonomy): domain Eukaryota; kingdom Metazoa; phylum Cnidaria; class Anthozoa; order Scleractinia; family Poritidae; genus Porites; species Porites divaricata. The sequence goes on along the minus strand of JBBMOI010000008.1, from coordinate 22,223,731 downwards.
TTTATTCGCTTTTTCTCAGCGCTGGGGTTTTCATTATTTCATTTGGCCTACTGCAAGAGTCATCGTCCATTTTCTTCGTCGGCTTCATCGTAGTCGTTACGGAAATTTATACCTCTGTGGCCTATGACATTGGCGATATTTTCTGAACCTACAATCTTTGCTTTCTTCAGCTTGCTGACCGTTGTTTTTCTTGCACATGATTCGTAAACTTTTTTCTCACTTTCTTTAAGGCTATTACCAACTACGGATAGCGTACGTGACTTGAAATCTCTGTTGTTATCATGGAAAACTTGTATTCTTGTTCATTTAAATACCTGAAAAGTGTAGCTCACATGGCTTGCGTGTGGTTGCCACCGTTTTTGTTCTTTATTTTTGTACTTTAGCGTAGTCTGTTATAAGTAGCTTGTTGTCTAGTTCTCTGGCTCATTTTCCTCGATTTTGTTGACAACATTTTTCTCTTAGCACCGCATTTTCAATACATTTCGCCAGAAAGACGTACTTTTTACTGTGTTCGGGTTTTTGGAATATTTTTTTAAAACTTTCTATTGTTGTTTTGCGTACAAAATCAAATCGTCGTTTGCTGAAAACCATGGCCGTTTTCTTAAATTTTGTTGTTAAAACAGCTCTAATCTGATTGGTTCTTGGTGGTTTCTTTTGTGTTTTCAGCCAATCAGAAAGCACTTGTAATTTGCACTCGTGTTACAGAGGAACTGCACTCCTTTCTCAGCCAATCAGAACTGGGTAGTTTTTTCGTGTATATTATTACCTCTTTAACCGATCGAAGCCAGACGTTAAAATTAGTAGGAATGTTGCAGATGCAATCAAAGCAAAGAAGGCTAATTATACACGACATTTTTTACGGCTTTGAGTGATTTTCTAACAATCCGTAGGATTTCGTGGCTCCGTATTTGGGGTTACCACGAAACTTGGGACTGTTCTAAAACAAAGACGGCTCGAATTTTCTGGAAACACCATTCTGACGTAGTCATTTTGCTTCGTTGAGCTATAATAACTGCTCAAGTATGGTTTGTATTCGATTTTGGGAAAGTTTACAGCCATTTTTCATCTTTAGTGGCTGCCTGATAGGCAACCTTAAACGGTAGCTAAGAGTCCACTTTCTCAAAGAAGCAAGTAAGCGAGTAAGGAGATATACTTCGCTTGCGCATTTGGCTTGTTGCTCTTGGATCTGGAAAAATGACCTCTGAAAATCACAACAAGTTCGAACTTTAAATGGCAGGTCAGAGTGGCTGTACATACAGCATGCGAGGCAAGGCCAGGATGCACTATAAAAAAAGGCTGCTGCAGCTCGGCCCGGGAAACGAATGAGAACAAAAAAGTCACTTTTAAGCTACAACAAGGACTGAATTTTAATGTGGATGTCGAATTTGGTTTTGCAACGATGATTTCTGTGAAACAACCTGAAGGCAGAAAAACGCGTACTTGCCGTTTTTATCATGTTAAAAACGGTCATTCTTGTACAAATTTGAAAGGTGATAGTTTCCAGGAAAGCTGACTTTTTTGCGTTTATTGGATATCCCAGTTTGAAGGACATTCTACTCAATGCTCACAACTGACAGTTAAGGCAATGTTCGAGAGACTGAGAAAGTTGCCGTGTGTTTCAAAGCAGTGTATGTAGTCTCGTACGGCAGGTTTTGGTCAAATGGCCATCACAGGGTTAACATGAATAGAAAAGAAAAGTGATATTGCCACGACTTTGGAATGAGGTGCATGTAATGGCTTAATCGACATCAGCACTCTAAAAACTCAACTAGTTAACTATGTTTTTAGTTAACAATAGTCAGTCAATACATACATAAATTGAAGTTTGTTTTGATTCTTGAATGTTTCAGCAGGGATTCTCGTTAAGCTGTTATTTTGAAGCAAACTAAAAAAGAAGGAAAAACTAGTTTTTACATGATTAATGACAAGTTAAGTAATGATTGAATTAAAAGAAGATAGGCGCACTAGAAAGGCACCAACAAGATGACTGATGCTCACGATCTAATTCTTATACATACATTATTTTAAGACTTTTCATATTCTCGAAGGCCATTTCAGGGATTTCCTTGATTCGGTTTTCGCCAAGAAATCTGAAACAAAAATATAGTAGAACTTACACGTGTGTCATTTCTTCAATAATACCAAATTCAACTTGATTTAATGGCTTTAGTACGACTGCACACCAAAAGACCAGCCGCATCGAATCCTTTGTCACTTAAAGCACATTTTGAAATTTCCTTCACTTCTTCGAGATGTATGTCCAGAAATGTACTGTGATGAGATTCCTGTAACTTAAGGTGGCTGGGCACAGTTTGAAATTAGGTTGTGGATCCTTATTCATTGGGATGTTATTTAAGACTTGCTGCAGGTATAAATTAAATTTCAAATCTGGTACAGACAAAATATGTTTATAAGCCGTGACATTTGTTAGGTTTAAAGTGAGATGTCTTTCGACGGATGGTTGAAAACAAGCTTAAAATTTTTAGTTTATTAGGTTAAATTAGGTTAACGCAAAATCCAGTTAGTATATTTCCTAATAAATTTGCACAAAGCTTACAATTACTAAGTTTCATCTTTTTTAACCAACTTAACTTAAATTGTAACAACTTTTAAAAATTTTTTAGAAAAATAAATTCCACAAGAAACTTGATTGTGTCACAAAACTACTTTGTTCAAAATTTATTTTGAGGCTTTCGTTGCCCGAAGGGCGATATGAACAAGATTTTTGGCAATTGTCGGCAACTTTTAATGAGTAGATTTTGAGATATTGTTGTTTTTTTAAATTTCCTATGCAAATCAACAGAACAAGTGCTATCACACTTGTCACATTGCTTGCGCAAAGTGCGCATGCTCAACACTTCTGCACGCGCTTAGATCACCTGATATGCCAAGGAACGAAAACACAATAAATTGCCACAGACAACTGCTGGCCAGTTTTCTTAGCTCTCCCTCACACGTTTTTGTTTAAAAGCTTATTGGCTGCAAAAATTATCCTCATGATAAGCAAGTTAATATGAACGACAAAGGGATAAAACAATTCTAGAGAAACTGAGTTTAGCCACCTTAAGATAGACATCATGAAGTGTTCCTCAACCCCGATCTACCTAAAGACCTACCTAAACGCAATAAACTCGGTCAAACAGGAAGTCCTATGGAAATTGATAATACTTTATTTATTCTGAGGTACGTTGTGTTCATTTCCGGGTATAAGTAGGAATTAAAGGATGCTCTTAAAATCAAGCTTCAAAGCACCGTCCCTACTTATCCATATAGCGTCCGCTCGGATCGCTTTTTAATTGTTCTTGCTCGTCCACATGTATTTGTTTTTTTTTTTTTTGTGGATGTTTTCAAACTGACTGGTCTTGAATGAATCTTAAATTCTCCCTCTCTTTCCGGAATTTAGATGTTTTTTTTTACTGTGTTCCAAAAATTTCCACGTATAGAAAGCACGCTTTTAAAATGTTTCGTTTTGGTGATCGTTCTCCGTGTGGTGGTATTTATCCAATTATGGAAACATAAACGAGCAAAAAACTAGCCAGAGAATGTTCCGAACTTTCAGCGACCCAATGACGCCAGTTGATCTATTTACTGGGGGTGTTACGAAAACTAAGACCCTCGAAAACTAAGACCTAAGACCTGTCTTAGTTTTCAAGATTACAAAACCTATAAGACCTCCTAAAATCGAATTCGTCGAAGTATGAAGTCAAATTATAACCGAAGTAGGTCTAATCTGTCAAATTATCTTCCGCCCGATCCTTTCCATGGAGTTTTGAGTCAAATGTAGCAGTAAATTTAGGGGTCTTAGTTTTCGTAGCTTCGAAAACATAGAACCCGCTTACTTTTCTACAGCGGAATGCCGATTTTTCGATTTTAAGGATAAACTACCAAAATTATAAATAAATTGGGGTAAGGCCTCTTTTCAAAGTACAACTTATACATACGTATTCTGTGGCTTTCATCCTTATGTATGTCTGAATATATATACAAATTAGAAGAAGCGGATCGAGCGGATGAAAGCTTTTTCGGTACTTTTACGGAATATAGCCTTGAACGGTCATAATCCGACGCTGTATATATTAAGCAGATTGGTTTTCTGGGGGTCTTAGTTTTTGTAATGACGAAAACTAAGCCCTGTTTTTGTTTTAGAAACTATGAAAACTAAGACCCCTAAATTTACCGCTACACTTGACTTAAACTCCGTGGAAAGGATCGGACAGAAGATAATTTCACAGATTAGACCTACTTCGGTTATAACTTGACTTCATACTTCGACAATTCGATTTTAGGGGCTCTTAGTTTTCGCAATCTCGAAAACTAAGACGGGTCTTAAGTCTTAGGTCTTAGTTTTCGAGGGTCTTAGTTTTCATAACATCCATTTACTGGGTCAGATGTCCCGGAAGCTTTACAACCGAAGGACGTTATCCCAGCTCCTGGTAGAGGCCCCCACCCTAGCAAGGTAAAGCTCGGCAGGGTTATCAACGGCTCAACAGGAAGAGAACCGAAATATGGTCTTCTGCTTGTTATCTCACCAAGTCTGTTGACATCCATGCTATGAGCATGGCGTGTGCTGACTTTGCGGATGCGTGTTTGAATTACGGGAAGGAAATTAAATGTCTCGTGAAGATCTAAGGTTCATGAACACTGTAGAAGGCTCGTTTATACAGTGTGGGGAAGGCCATTATCAAGTTCGGTTGCCCTTTCGTAATCACAGTTTGGTGTTGCCTGCAAATCAATACCAGAAATCCGAGTCATATTGCGTCACGAATACCGCACGTCAATCAAAACGGCACTTAAAATTGGCTCTCCGATGTTACAAAGAAATGTATGGACGCTACAACAAAATCTTATTTTTTTGCCAGTTCAAATAAATCAAATTCTGCGTGCCGACCTCTTATTGATAAATTATATGTAACTGAACTACGAAGCAAACGTTTTTTTACAGTTTCGTTTCTTCCTTTGGCCGCGAAATAGCGCTTCACAAACTACGATTATTGTTTACACTCCGTATATAATTTCATCAAATTTCCTTCACTTACCCTGACTTCCGAGCTTTAAGCTGCCGGCGTCGATCATGCTTCCACAGGTACGGCCTCTCAAAAATTTCCTCAGTTTACGATCTTTTTTAACATGTAAAGTAAAGACTTTCTTGACAAAATAGGAGGCCGCAAATGAATTAAGAAAAAAGGTATTTTTCACGAATGGATAGCCTTCATTTGGGCTCACGGATTCAATAGGGACCTTAAGCAACCTAAACGACGAGCCGAGTGGACGCCGAGCGGAAGTGTTCTCACGAAGCCGGCAACTTCTGCGCATGTCAGTGTGTCGTCCACATGGCGTTCAGTTCACCGGCGAAAAATGTCTACGCATGCTCTGCAAAAAATGGCACGTGATGGATTTCGGGCAATGTCATTGGCTCCGAGGCAAAAATGCCCGCGAAATGTTGTTGAGATGAAAGAAGCGATGGCAGCTTTTTTTGGCAGTGACAACGTTGCAATTTTTTGCCACTGTAAGAGATCAAAAATTATTTTTGTCGAAGTTTTGACGGAGATATGTTCTCTAGAGAATATAGCGTCCCGGAACAGGCGAAAAATCGCAGTGGCATGGTCGGATTCAGTTTTGTTGACGTTGAGATCGCTGGTTTGCATGTGGAAGACAGGCCGAAAAGGTGGGTAATTTTTACTTTCTTTGTTTACTGCATGTTCCGAGCCACTCGGGGCAAAAAGAGATTATAAAATAGTGGAAGAAAAATTATTGGGCTTTGTTTTGGTATATAAATAAGCTTGTCCCGAGTAGCGCGGAAGCGACAGTTTTGTTAAATGTGTATCCCGTTTTTGTGTCAAAATTCGACTTTAACATTCGACAACATTCGACTGTTGATCGAAGAGCGTATTACAACGCTACCCAAAATGTTTTTGTTGTTTAGTTCGAGTTTCCTATCACGGATTCAACAAAAAAAAGTAGAGGGACAGACATTTTTGGGCTTTGTTTTGTTAATATGACTTAGCTTGTACTTTGTTGCTCGAAAAACTATATTTAGATGCTAAATCTCCGTGTGTTTACAATGTTTATGGCAGGAAAATAAGCTTACGCTTGGTTCAACTTAATCTCGTGTCACTCGGTACAAAAGAAATATTCTTAGCCATTGTCTTGCTGTGTAAATTGGCTTGTGGCTAGTGGATCGAAAGCGGCCGGCTTGCAGCAGTTTTCTAAAGTGCGTAGTTCGTAACGTCTTTTTGTCGATCGGTGCACATTTTATTATTGTTGCACCTTATTACAGCTTTGTATGTTACAGAAATTTGAGTTTTATCCGAACTGTCGAATGAAAAAATGTGTGTTTTCATTAAAATGCTTAGACCGTCTTGGAGCTACAGTTCGATAGGTCCAGCAACATGTTGATTTGTAAAAAAAATCCTGTTTACAATGTGCACAACTGCTTGCAATTTTATAATTGAAGGATCGAAGTTTTGATTATTTTGCTCATAAATTTGGCTTGGGATTACTAAAATTTTTACACACAAGGCTTTCAGTGGAAGGTGCTTCTTTGCTTCAAAATTGGATCCTGGAAGGAGAAGAACAGGGTAATTTTTTCTGTGAATGCTTTTGTTTTTATATGCATTGTTTTTGGCTTAAATTTTTTGGGGGCCAAGTTATAAAATGAATGACAGAGTTAACATGCTACTAAGTATTCAAAAGTTCTTTCCAAGAAAAAAAATCATCACAAATTAAACTTACAGAAGTGTAAAGCTTGGAGTAAACTTTGAGTCTTAATGAGATTTTCGTTGGATCATGTTGATGAATGCAGTTGTGTAGGATGTGCAGTTTCCAATTTTGATCTTCTGTCAGTATTATGAGAGGACACTCAAAGATCTCATTCAAAAATTATAGTTTCATTGTAATTATTGTTTGTTTATATTCCTATAAACCTTTCATCAGGTCTACATTTTGCATGAATTTAATGTGATATATATTTGAAGTGCTTGTTGTTTCACAGTGAAGTAGCTTTCACTTTGTTTTTTGATTTGAAGTTCAGTTTCTTCTTAGTTGTTGGCTAAGGCAGTTTTGAAGTATCTGACATGTTAACATACTTTACTCTTCATTTCTCTTCAGAAAAGATTGATTGATCCTGCATCAAACAAAGTGCAGCCTCACAAACAAGATTTTTTAACGAAAAAATGTGTACTGAAGGAAAGCACATGTCCCTGACAGTGTCAATAAAATTTATTTATGGAGATATCTGGGTTTTTACTCCTTTGTAGCACTTTAGACTATATGCATCACTTTTTTAACCTTCATATACTGAAAAAATATAATCAGTATTTTTTCAACTAACACTTGAATCAAAGTTCTCTTTAAAGACGGCTTTAAAGTTTTGATATTAAAATTGCACCCTTTCTCAATGAAAAGACTGAATGCAGACACTAAAGTTCATTTAGCTCGTGTTCAAGCTTTTTTTGTAAATTGGAAAGTGTTGCTGGAGAAAAAGTATTTTTGCTTTACCTTTCAGGGCAAAAAATAATAATGAAATAACTACCAGGTGTCTAAGCAATTTCAAAGGACCCATAGTGTCTTATTTATCTGCTGCATTGAACTGTGAACAAACGCCGTTCTTTCTGGTGACCCTGCTTTTTTCAGAAACATTGTTGTCCTTCGTGATCCGAAGTTGAATCCTGAAAACCGGCCAAATCGCGAGCATCGCAGGAAACGAATCCCATAGGAATAGGTGAAAAAGGATAATAAAAAGTCTAGGCTATTCTAAAAATATCCGATGTGCATTTGAAACTCATATTAAGCCGCAATTAACCTTCTTTCCACTGGAATAAACGAAGTATGGAGGTATTGCCGCCATTTTGAATTTGGCAATGTCACGTGGTCGCGCGACGACCAATCAGACATTTTTCGCCGGTGAAGGCGTTCAGGACGTGACATCTGTTGATTTGCCGTCCTCAGGTGAACGTGAGCATTTAAACCAATCTTTTACGTTTCTGTGCCCATTTCACCTTGTTTAATACCAAGATTTGAAAAAAGGAAACCTTTTTTGTACTTTTTGCCGAAGGTTGGGCCGTCGGAGGAAAGATTTCGAGAGATTTTCGGTAAATCGTGAGCCGTGGTTTTCAATGGCTTCGGCGGGAAAGAACCTGTGAGTAAAAGTAAAATGTTTATGTTCCCCTTAAATGCTTCTGAACTGTAATCCGTTTCCAGAAGCACTATTTAACTGGAAAAGGAAAAGGCGTTGATACTTGGGACCCTTGCATGAAAGAGGCCGGTTAAAAATCTCAAGGAAAATCTCTCGAAGCATTTTCATCCACACTGTTTTTTTTTGTTTGTGTTTTGAAATGTATATGTCTCAGCCTCTCGAAAGCAAGACTTTCACTATATTTCGTATATACTGTTTCCGGTAAACTTAATCAACGTGAATAGAGTCGTCTATCCGTATTAGATAAATGAATGGGACTGTACGGAAATCGTGCCTCCGGCAATTGATTCCTGTAAAATGTATAGGACAACAAAACTAGCTCTGTAGTGTTTGATTCTCGATTGATTCGATTCAAACCTTTTCATTTGATAAACGGTTTACTGATTTAAATCTTTCGGAGAGTAGGAAAAGTTCTTCCTCGTTAATTGTGTTGTTCTCAACCTAAACTGAAGAAGTAGCTCCCGTATTTCTTTAAACGAAGCCATTCAGTGCAGTCTACCTACTTCGGCGACGAGCCGAGACGGGAGCTTGCTTAAACACTTGTTTTTCCCGCTTTGGACGACGTTCTCGACCCAGACCTAACTGGTCTTCTCTCGCCGTCGTCCACGAACTCGTCCTGTCTGCTTAAGGTCCCTAATGTAGGACGCACAGAACGAACCCTTTCCATTGCTTCTCTTCACAAAAAATGCTGCCATGTTTACTTCAGCTTAGCAGCCGAGCATTTCTATGGTAGGTACTTCATGTATTCCTGCTTTCTGATGTCCAAGCTGTTTCACATGTAAACGTAAACCATTCTCGTAAGGATCGAAACTTTGGGAACGAGAATGAACGTAAACATGAAATCAGACTCCACAGTGCATGCCCAGTACTACATACCAAAACCACTGACCGATTTAAACGCGGGAGTAAAATGTCTTGGATGTCTGGTAATGCGCTGCCAAGTGGAGCTATTTAGCTCGAAACCATCCTCGGAGACCCAGGGGCATATAGTGGGGACGAGGAAAAGTCTAAACGAGCGGAAAAATATATGGCACGAAGAAACGTAAAGAACGGCAAGAAGAGCCCCTGGGGACAATGTCTTACCAGACCAGTTTCAAACGGTCGCCGCCGTTCTGGCTTCTGATTGGTGCCAGAAAAACACAAGTTTTCTGGCACCAATCAGAAGCCAGAACGGCGGCGACCGTTTGAAACTGGTCTGGTAAGACATTGTCCCCAGGGGCTCTTCTTGCCGTTCTTTACGTTTCTTCGTACCATATATTTTTCCGCTCGTTTAGACTTTTCCTCGTCCCCACTATATGCCCCTGGGTCTCCGAGGATGGCTCGAAACGTGACACAGTTTCACCTGTTTTGAGCTCCGGATTGTTAGCATTGGGATTCAAAAATGGCCGCATACCATCAGTTTCTAAAGCACATTTACTGGAGTTTTATGTAGTCCGGCATCTCAGGGATTGGAATATGGCTCAATTTGTGAGTCAGTGCCAGTAATGAATTAGGTAAGCCGTACTTTTGACAAAATCTGCTTGAGATAGATCCGTTACGCTAAATCTGAAAATATCGTATTAGCTCGCATACGCGTTGATACAAACGGTCATAACTTTTAATATACTGAAATCGTACATGGGGTTTTGTATATTATTAATAACAGAGGGCCTATATTTGCTTCTATTTAGTCTAGAGCTTTCAACTATGTCCCAAAAATGGGAAATAAGCTTTTAAAACAGGGTCATTTTTGGCCTTTCGCTCTAAGGCAATTAGTTGGGGTCATACTTTGCTTGATTTCGTCTTTCTCGCTAAAGTTAGCGGATAACTATTACTTCCAGGAAAAACTAGAGATGTTTACCTATAAATAGGTATAGAATTCATTGGTAGATGGTGCGAATCAAACATTTCACAGCGCCGCAAAAAATGCCAAAGACGTGCAAAATGGCCGTGGCGGGACAAAATACTCGGCGCCCCCAGCGCGGCCAGAAAATTATTGTGAATCAAAGCAAACCTATTTTAGTTATAGCCTCGGTAAAGCCTTTCACTCGCCAGAGTTTCAGGCAAAAGTGGGCGGTTTTTACCGAGATAGCCTCTTAATTAAGCTTGACGTCTCCTTTCGATTTCTACTTCTGCTAGCAGTTTTGTCGGCTCTTTACAGTTTTCCTCATTGATTTGAAATATACGAAACCATTGCACGCAAATTTGCGATGCAACTCGGATAGCAAGCCAGCTGCAATTATTTAACCTAAATTTTGGCGCCAAACTCCGACACCTCTGTGGGATTTGATTGAACGTATAATTTTTTTCGCACGTAAAAATAAACCTCGTTCGCGAATCTGATTACCCAGAACTCATATGCGTATGTAAACTTACGACGAAGCTTTTCCGTGAGAATACCTTAGTATGTATATAATAAACTTCTGAAAACACATTTTCGAACGCCAACGACTGACTCTATCAAGAGTCGGAGCCGAAATTCTTGATACTCTACTTTGAACCGCAATGTATTGTGGAAAGACATTCACAACTTCTCTGGCTATACCGGTAAATAGAGATGATGACTAATTGTAGTCCCTAATTGTGTAGTAATATATAGCATATTAATGCATATGATAGCCCTTTTGTAGTTTACTGTAACCCTCGGACGTACATACTCCCACCGTGGTACAAAGGGAGTGATTCAACCCCTCCCTAGAGTTTTTGATATGTTGCAGTATTTCAAAATGATTTTGCCTTTAGTGGAAAGCCTTTGATCTTTTCTACAAGATGAGGTACAATTTTATGGGTGGTGGCGCTGCTTTAGGCCCGTGACGTCACCAAACACGGTCAAAATCTTGGTCGCCATCTTCGATATAACACGATTTCAGGTAAAAACCGCGATAATTGATTTTTTGTGCCCGATTTGTAAACTAACAAATAAATATTAAGCACTCTGCATAATTTTACCCATAAGCTTTAGTTTTGGTGAAAGAAGTTGAAAAAACATGGCTTAACGACATGGCTCGCCTACTGTTGTTCATGACCCGTAAACAACGAAAAAAAAAATATACTCACAAACTTTTCATTTTAGAGACATTTGATAATAAGCCAGATGGGAGCTTTTCAATTTTGTTATTCGACAAAAACCTGCAAAAATAAGACAGTCATCTTTAACATACTGTACACAAGAATGATTCAACTCGAATATATTGTGTCTATAATGACAAAAATGAGAAAGGCTGAAAAGAATGCTATTCATTGAGACAGCCACCCTTTCTTACAGGGCCAGTTATCGCAGAGTCCCAAAAAATCTTAGTAAATCATTGAACTCTAAAGTCTCCATTAAAACGCCACCTTTCTGTTGTCCAAAAAGGTGGTAAGCGAGTTTTGTTGTTTTATTCCTCTGAAAACAACCAGTTTTTACTTTTCTTACAGTCCACGAACTTCAGCTAGCCCTGAAAGCTCTTCTACCAAAAATCGCATGCCTTACAATGCTTTTATAAGCAGCCTATCTCTTCTTGGCTGGAAATCGGATGATCAAATAACCCTTAAAAAGACATTTATTGTTGAATAATTAGTACATCAATTCAAACCGCCGTTTTTAATCTAATTTAAGGTTTTAACTTAAATTGAAGAAAAAAGAAAGAATAATTTAGAGCCCTGATTTTGAATGTTACACTACAACAGTTTCCATTCGGGCTTGCCTATGTTGTAACTGCAACATACAAGTTTTTCCATCCATCTTAAGAGTGCTAACGTACATCCACTCTCCACACAAAAATCTCCCAAGGAAGTGGACACCCATTTGCCTCACTTGTCAAGTGGCCAAAATGCTAGAAGGGCACACTCTCGAACGTATTTCCCCCCTATTATCGACGACCTTGATAAGTATCAGTTTGGTATTTTGGGGAGTTCATTGAGGAGCTTGGGTGTTCCCGTGTCCCTAGGGTTAACAAGGAAAAAGCGGCGAGGCGAAAAGGAAAAAAAATGAACAGAAATGGGGTAGAGGGTAGTTTTGCCCTGGCCTTGCTGTTTTCAAGTTCGGAACAAAAGTTATGCTTCGTATGAACACATTTTGTCAAAATATTACTTAGTGTTCATCAGGGTGATTAGAAAACTCTTTATACGACATTAAAATTGATTAATTGATAAGGAAATTCAAATTTGCAAACTGTTCCAAACAGCACTGTGTGCGCTTGAAAAATTAGCAAATTTTCCGCTCAGATTACTAAGATCTGGATTGTGCCTCTTGTTCTTAAATAAGGCAAAAGCACCCGGTGATAAAAACTGTGAACTTTAGTTTTACACTGGTATACATCGTGTACAAACTTGACGTTTCGAATGGTAGTCAACATGCAACGACGCCATTTATACAAAATTGACAGGAAGGCTGGAAATGACATTAAAAATTCGAAATTCGTAACAGTTATAAGGCAAGAGTATCAGCTTTTTTCACTGCTGATGATGACGTCTAAAGCTGGCTTAAGATCTTGTATATCAAGAGTGAATGTCTCTTTATAATGAGATAAGGTTACGTTACTTAGTTGTTTACGTAGTCCTATTAGAGAGGATTTTAAATAGCCAAACAATACCTTGAAATTTACATTGGTGAGACCGCCAGATCTTTTTTGTGCCTGGACTAAGTAGGAACTAAGTACATCGCTTATGATGTTCTTGCATTCGGACGAAATATTTGAATTATTAGTTTGCTTTTGCTATAGTTTTTTTTTTTTTTGAAATTTCACACATGCGTAGTGATTTAGCCTGGATCATTAGCAACAACAACAACAATAACAAATTGGAACTTACAATGCCTGTAACTCAGGGTTGTTTGAAAATATTCCGAGTGGAAGGTGTGTAATGTTGTTGTTATCTAGGTACCTGTAAAAAGAAGTTTCATTAGAGAGATGAAGTGAGTGTGATTAGAAAGGGCGACAAATTTCATAGCAACATTCTGCGCTCATAACGCGGTAAAAGCAGTTGAATATGCGGTTAGAAGAAAATGTTTCAAGAGCCAGTTCCCGTAAATATCGCAAAATAAAGTCAGTTACGAAAAGTTCATAAGTAGACGTACAGTTACTAAAAAACACCCTGAAGCGCTATATTTTTCCAGTGGCTTACCAGAGGGAGAGGCAGAGGCGTCCTCAGACATATCCGCCAAATCGACCGGAGGACTATTTAAACTTCCCGTACAACTTCCCTCCCACACCTTTAAAACTAAGGTAGAGTTGGACGTTTGCAGAAGGCACAAGTGTAAGACCTCGTGCCAAGCGTAAAGGGTTCCATCAGAAATAACATTTGAACCCAAGTGTAATTAAAACCCTATTTGTAGATTAGCTCGACACTCAAACCAGCTTATAGCAACAACAAATTATGACAAATAAGAGCTGATACAAATTGTCAACTCACGTCACCACACCGAAACCAACACTTAGATGTGTACTTAAATTTCGCATCCCCCAAGTGATTGCCAAAACAAAACCAAGAGCCAATGAAAGAGTCTTTTGGCTGGCCATTTCTCTCATTCAATAAGCTTGGTGAGTCATCTAAAATTAATGGTTTCATTGGCTCATTGATGTACACTGGTAAGGGCATGTGTCATAGTTTAAGTTGAATTACTTCAGATGAAACCAAAGTATATAACAGATCATATTTTAATTAAACTTGGGTATAAATAGTGCTTCCATTACGCTTGGGATCAAATGTTACCACGGATGGGACCTTCATTGCCCTTGGGTCTAGCTGTTACAATTTTGCCTGATATAGCTGGCTTGTCTTAATTGACAAAATCTGAACAAAAACCATTTTAAGAAAAGAATAGAGTGTTACTTGTCCTTGGTTACAATGTTTGACCGAAAAAGGGGGCAGGAATGAAATTTGCAATAAATCTTGCAATACTGGAAGTGGTAATGCTCCCTGATCATGCAAAATATATTTCTTAGAATTTTAATTAAATAACATGGCATTTGGAGAAATAAAGTTTAGTCTGCTTGATTAGTTCTTTTGGGCTATTGATAAATACAAAAATCACTGCCACATAAGTTGCTAGTTACGTTAGTTATATAAGCAACCATTCTGAGGTAGTTGTGAGATCACTGATTTATTTGTAGCACTGGACGACTATAATTCAGTGTTCAGTCATATTCTGTGCTGACCTTCTCGAAAGGCTCTCCTGCTTCTTTATTCTTTATCAGCTTTTATTTTTGCTCGCTTGGGTTTAGGCGTTTCACAACTAACGGTCTTGAAAGACTGGACCTAGTCTTTCATTTTTCACTTTCATGATGCTAGAGAGCAAGCCGTAATAGAACAATATGCCCCGGACAATAAAAAAAGAAGCAAACGTTTATATTTTCAAACTTAGCTGCAGTGCACTAACTACCTCAGCTTTTCTTTTCCTGGATAAACGGTGGCAGGAGAGATTTCAAAACTACGACTCCTGGAGACTTTAGTCATAGGAAGGCAATCAAAACTACTTTAAAGCACCCACGAGAATAGCCTATGTTGTTTGCAAGCTTTAAAAACTTATGATGTTATTGAGCATCACCAGCAGCTTTTTCAGCTGTTTCAGCCAAGGTTATTACCTGTTTTAAACAGTGAACATAGACCGGACATTGCAAAGAAATTCACAAATCTTTACTAAACTTTAGAGAACGACCATATGACGTTTGTTGGAGGGGCTCTGTAATTAAGGGAAAATTATCTCAACCAGACTTGGAGCGAAACAAATCCTGCATTGGGTACTCCTTTAATTACATCAAAACAGCAGCAGCAACAACAACAACTGCACAACAACAAAGAATCATATTCGATCACACGAGGAGGTTCGACAGAAATCCCACAATGCAGGATAATGCTGAAATGTAGGCCCGTATTTGAAAATAACGGCAAGTTACAGGGGAGATGGTTTGGAATTCTCCTCTTTTGGATTTTTTCCACAATTCATTAAGGTAAGTTGTTTGAATTTCTTTTATATTTCAAGCTCTAAAATGTATACAAATCGTTATTGGGTCACTAAGATTGCACGAATGTGTGTCTTTTCTTGTCTTATAAAAGATTACTCCAGGTCAACATAACCTCAGTAGAAAAGCATCTTTCTGAACAATACGGGCCTTAGGAAAGGACTATGAAGGAATCTGGTACGGCGACGGAAAGTATTTTTTTCCCGCCGCCCTTCAATTACTCAAGTCAGGGAGTTCAAAACACCGCGACGGTTTGAGCGGGCCCGTGTCAGTAAAACGCGGACCGGATACCTGCGGATGGCGGATGCGGATGGGAAAATGCGGATAGAAAAAAAAACGGATAACAAAGGAGGTAAGGGAAAAAAATGAGAAATGCGGATGGCAAAAAAATAAATAAATAAACAAACAAACAATTAAGGAAAGAAATCTTCCTTTCAAGTCGCTGTCACATGGTTGGACCCTTCACTTACATACAGAACGTGATGCCAATTGTTGGCACAGTTTTCTACCGGTAATTTCTTTCATTAATGTCACAGAAATAAGGACGCTCCGTTCCTCCACCTTACATGCACGCATACTTGGTGCACTTCTCCTTTGAGTGTTTAGCATAAGGCTTGAAGGCAAGGTAAGCAGCTCAAAAAATCGGCAAGCAAAGGTTCGCTTATTTTGCACTGGTCCCGTTTAATATTCTTCCCTTTAACCAATAAGTTTACTCTTTACTTTCGGGAGTAATCGCTATTTTTTTAAACATTACTTTATTTGGAATTTCATGGTTATCACGCTATGAGGGGGAGGCATGGGTGTTAGTACTTGCAAAACAAACTTACGACAAACAATTTTTAGCATAAAATCATTCTGACCTGGAGTTCTGATTTCTTTGCACTCACTGGGTATAGTGTACTCAACTTACAGAGAGAATATTCTCAGGGCAATCAAATCAAGACTTATTTATCTGAGCGGCTCAAGACAGAAAACATTGCAGCATCAACCAGAAAAAAGTCCGAACGTAAAAACGTGTCCTTCCGATATGGCAGATGCCAATCAACTCCGCCTATCACGTGCATTTATTTTTTACAAGGTCCGGGAATTTATAAGTGCACGAATAGAGTTCAAATTTTTAAAACTTCAAAATATACTGCAGATTGAAAAGAAAAACAGACTTCTTGATCAATCGCAAAAGTTATTTCGCGAAAAGATGTAAAAAAAATCACCTAATCTGCAAAATAAAACTCCCGCCAAAAAGTGTCACTAGGAAACGCATTATAGTCCAGACATTTTATCGCGAAAAGTCGGTCAACCTCTACTAATCGAAAAAGAAGGTTTTTTAACGGTTTTTGGTCCAGGAAAATGTCCTGTATAACATATCAAAAGTCCCCGAAACTCCGAGTAGGGGAAGTTGACGAAAAACGAGTTTCTTAAAAGCCCAATATAGACTAATACTGCGCAGCATGGAAACGAGGTTGTATGTACTGCGTGTTGTGTTGCTGGAGTTTGGAGCCCCGTACAGCATTGGCTAGTAACGATTGAGAGAATTTATTGTGTTTTCTTCCTAAGTAAGTGCATTCATGTAACGATTAAATAAAACAACTGTTCTGTATAAGATTCTTAAATCAGAAAAAACACGTAAAAACTGTAAAAATATCCACGATTGTTAGCTATCTACAATGGGGGACAAAATTCTTGGGACAATTAACACGATCTGCCTTAATTTTCCCTCCCTTCCCCCTCACCCCCAAGCAAAGTTGTAGTTTGTGCACCTCTGTACACTTTACCCTGTCCTAAAAGTGTTTCTTCATCCCAACATTGTTTGGAGGGGGGAGGGGAGGGTAAGTTGCGGTGTCCAAGTGGTTAGAGAAGTGCATATTATGCAACATCTGAATGTTTGATAAGTTAAGGATGTGGAAGGAAGGTTTTCCATAACCGTTCCAAGGATTTTTGTCCTCCATTGTAGGTGAAGTATTTAACGAGGAATTATGTCTTCCGCAAGCGAATTTAGAACTTTAAAAGGGTAATTTTAAACTGAAAGTAAAATTAATATCGTGTTCTAAGGTAATACAATTCGAGAAAAAATATTTGACTTGAGGGTCTTGAGTAGAGACTTCCAAAATGAACTGATAGGATTCACCTCGGTGAAAAAACCTGTACTTCACTCATCGCTTCACGCTTACATTTTTTGAAAGTCACAAAATTAACTTAGTTTATTAGTAAATTCATCTATTTTTTTCTTCAAAATTTTAAGAAAAAAGTCCAGGAATCGTTTCAAGTGTTATGAAACTGGCGACCATTTTTCCGCAAAAAGAAAACTGAGCTTTCTTTCGAGCTTTTTCAATAACCTGTACATTCATAGTCTCTCTAGACCATGGGACAATGAATAGAAATCTCACGCCCTCGCAGAAATCCCACAATGCAGCATAATGCTGAAATGTTGGCGGTATTTCAAAATGGCGGCAAGTTAAAGGGGAGATGGTTTGGAATTCTCCTCTTTTGAATGGTTTCCTCTTATTCAATAAGGTAAGTTCAATGTCATTAAAGATGTGAATATTGTTCATCGTGGTGTCAGATAGGAATGAACGTTTATTCGTTTGTCTCACGATAGAATCGCTTTGAGATATTGATCGCGACGTTTCGACTGCAATACTGCTAGTCTTCATCAGGCAATGAGGTCGATTGTTTACGTGTAGCTATTTATGCACGTTGGTTCATCTGCTAGTCGGAATAATGAGGATCGAAATACACCAATCACAGCGAACCAACGTGCATAAATAGCTACACGTAAACAATCGACCTCATCGCCTGATGAAGACTAGCAGTATTGCAGTCGAAACGTCGCGATCAATATCTCAAAGCGATTCTATCGTGAGACAAACGAATAAACGTTCATTCCTATAAGGTAAGTTGTTTGAATTTCTTTTGTATTTTAAGCTTTAAAATGTCTTTATTGTATACAAATCGTTATTGAGTCACTAAGACTGTACGAATGCTTTTTTCTTTCTTTTCTTTTCTTATAATAGATTACTCCCGGTCACCATACCCTCAGTAGAAAAGCATCTTTCTGAACAATACGGACCTTAAGCAAGGACTATGGAAGGATCTGGTACGCACCGGAAGTATTTATTTTTCCCCGCCCATCAATTACTCAAGTCAGGGAGTTGAAGATACCATGACGGTTTGAGCGGTGACAACGTCGCTTAAAAATGTAATTGTGACTTTTCATTGTTTATCGTGATTATTCCAACTCGCAGTCTTTTCCGCATGACAACTAGTTTATTTGCTCTCCCCATTACGCTAAAATCATAAAGCTATAAAAGAAAAATTATGAGATGTTCTACTACTTCCTATGGAATGCAAAAGGTGACAAAATAAAAGACAAAAGTTATGATCAATGAATCTGAGTAACATAAAGGGAAACATATTTTATTGATAACAATGCTAACTATTAAAATCCTATCTACAATTAATTCACTTAAAAAAAACTATTCCGTCAAGACACTATTTACAATTCCTTTCGTTTAAAAGAAAAAAAACACTTAGTTTTGATTAGAAAAAATTCACTGAATTGAAAAAAAATTATTCGAATTAAAGACATCTCATTTCAATTGAAACAATCCATTTCGATAATAAAAAAACAAGGTATATATCTGAGTATGGAACCCTAAAGGTGATTGAACTCTGCTCTTTCAGCAAATCTCTTAAGACAACATGAGTGAAAAAGTGTTTGGACACGACTAACAACGGAGAATGAAACCTTTTCTTCGATTTAGAACTGGAAAACTATGGCCGTTGCAATCTCAATGTTTTTGACACTAAGAAAGGGGTTCGGGTTACGGGCCCTTTTCGTAAAGAAATATTGCAATAGTGGGCCGAAACAAACCTTGTGGAACAAGAACAGGTATCATGGTTCAACTCTCTAATAAGGATAGATGATAAACCGGTTTTTTTTTAAATATTGGTTTGAAATAGGTATCTCCAAAGTTAAACACCTTCAACCAAGGATCGACAATTTTCTGACTCTCAAAGATTTTGATTCCAAACATGACTTAAGAGGACACCCTCTCAGCTTTTACGGTGTCTTATCAGCTGTTATAAATCCCTTTGCAAAAAAAATAAAATAACCGACACTGTTGAGAGAGACTATTACTTTGTAACATTGAGTGAAAAATTTTTTTAAAGGACTAAGGCCGGGTCAATTAATTTACCAAAAAAATGATTAGTGCCAAAAGTTTAATTAACCCCATGTGAAAGCCAACAGCAATGGCTTCAAGACTAACTATTCAGACGAATCGAAGAAGAACCCGCCTACCTTACGGCACGACATTGCACAAAAAGCACCAAGCTGATCGGGTTATCAATTTAAGCTTTTACATAGAAGCATACCAACCAATGATTTCTTACTTAAAAGAGTTCGAGGACGAAAAGAAAAAGACAACTATACCCTCTGTAACAATTCTTCAGAGACAGTTAAGTATCCTTTGTGGTCAGGCCATGTTACATCCTCTTTTTGAAAAATCGTGACTCATTGGCTACAATATACTGTTCCGATAAACGGGAAAGACAGAATTGATTATCACTGAGGCAGGAACCTCATTTTACAGAATACTGGCTTCCATTTAACTACTGTCTCCTTCTATCACGGTTTCATACTCGGCAAGCGAAAATAAATAAGACATTGCCTAATTTTTGCACATTTTCTACGAGTAGTTACTACAAGATGTACAACAGAGAAAAAATTAGGGGACACCAAAACAGGAATTTTCTTGCTGATACCTCTCAATATAGCTCTTCTTAGTTCCCTTTCCCCTGATGGACAAATACTGAAAAATGTTGAAAAATTCGTATATCCGTATATAAATAAACATAACTGTTTAAGTTATGCAATCAAAGTTCGTTCTTTGCTCCATTACGTACTTAAGAAGTTGAACTGTGCTTACTTTTTACTTTCTGTTGTTGTAATTTTTGTTGTAGTTTATCAATAAATAAATAATAGTAATAATAATAATTAAGAATAAGGTTAAATAATTAAATTGTACTACTATTCCATGTCAAGAAGGATCTGTGAAAACAACCACATCCTTATTTATTTTAGTTCCTATCGTTGATACTCGTTGCTGTAGTGCTGATAATTCTTCACCCCCGCTGTTCACATATATGACTTTCATATATTCATAACTTAGCGAATATTTTTTCTTAATCATTTTGCCCCTCCCCCTAAAGGTGAACTGATGCCAAAGGCTCCTTACCCTTTTTTTTCTTTGTGGCTTAAAGTTCATGTTATTAGTTTAAATTTGATTGCTTTTATCATAAGTATAGAAACGGAGGCTTCGCTTTTAGCCCTGGCTAAATCTATATATTATTATTCTTGAGAATAAATTCATTAGTTCGAAGCATTCCTCTCGACTAGCCTCATATTAAGAAAAGGCAAAAAATCGTACCAGTTTTAACTACTTATTACAAAAAAAAATCAAACAAGCAATCTCCACTTTCACAATATACAAAATGGTTGGTCTTTTGCCTTTGATGGAACTTAAGCTATCGTCACAACTATTTCAACTCATGTAACGATTTTTTTTTTATATAAAGGTTCCCTCAGGTACTGTTCGTTAACTGTTTAGTGTAAAAGTATAGCGTGGCAATGATTTTGAGCCGTGTATTGGAACTGGAACTGAATTTTGTTTTCCTGTCTTGCAAAACCGATGTCCTCAATTTTTAACAAAAGCAAGGGGTATTTGGAAGAACTGAGTATATGTAGTCTGATTGGTTAACCATTATATTAAAGTTATACTCACTGATATTCTCAAAAAGTCGATCTTTATTGCGATTGACATCGGGAGAAATGGCTATTGTTCTCGGGACATTTACGTACCGCCAGTGAAAGTTTCAAGGTCTGTCATATCGCCCATTGTTATTCTAAAATGCTAAGGAAGAGGCAATTTCATTGGTCACCATGAACGCACGGCTTTGCACATCATCAGGGAGTAGGTGGGTTAAACTAACAATAGCCGAATCGCTCTTTTGTTTTCCCTTTTGTCTGGTAAAATCACAACTCTACGCTTCTAAATTACTCCAAGCGTAACTGTTAGAAGCACGAACAAAGCGCTAGTATTCGAATCTATAAAATTACTGCATGCTGCAATCCTGGTTAAGCGAACAAAATAACTGAGTTTATGATGACTGGGAAAAGGTGTCTTTCAATTCCACTCAATTCAGCTCTGACAAAACTATGGCAGATTTTGATTTTCGGCCGAGTAATAGAGGTATATTCGAGTTAGGCGTTTGCTTTTAACAGACTACATGCGCGCGGAGTTAACACAACAATGATAATTATAAAGTAAATGTGTTCTCTCTTTCCGCCTTTCAAGAATCGTTTTTTTCACTTCGACCCTCAGCAGTTTTCCGAATAGACCCGGCAGACGCGCAAAGATGAAAGCCCTTTATAGAGGGATATTCTGAACATGGTACATGGTACAATGTAAGTGACATTTATAACCAAAAAGAGTTGTGCGCGGTCAAAAAAGAGAAAAAGAAAGCTTTATATCAATGCGAACATTGGTGCAAAATAAAGCCTATCTGAAACTTTACAACTCCGCCGCTTGTTCTTGAACAGTCGCGTCTAGCTGATCCAGTTTTTCATTGAGTTCCGTCAAGATGTCGTACGGGGGGAAAGAGAGGTTTCGGCTGGGTACAGAATCCGTTTAATCCAAGTATCAGCTTTTTCCCTCCTTCCCCGTTTCTCATTATTCTCTTTTTTAATTTTTCGTTTTCGTGCTCAGTAACACAGAGACTCCTCGAGTAAATAGCTATTTCGACGTAGGTTTCTTTGAAGACTCTGCAAATATTTTCTTCAAGTTGCCTTCCAGCGTCCTCTATTCCTATAAAAAGTTCCCGTTGATTTTTAAACAGTAGTCTGGATCTTTTCCGTCTGCAAACGGTGGGACTACATGTATAAGTAAAGGCTGGACCAGGGGTTCAGTGAGCTCTGTAAAGAGCTCCTGGTCCAAGTCGTTTACTCTTGCATCAGCCACCTTGAAAACGATTTGCAGACGTAGCGATCACGCGTCAAACGTGCGTGATGTCTTTAAAACTCGCGCGCGACTAGTCTTTTGGCAATTAACAGGCAACTGGTTTTCCTGAATGGAGTGCTACTGCCTATTGTTTCTTCATGGCAACCATTGTTTCGACAAAGACAATGACTTGACTCCGACTGCGCGCTAAGTTTAAACTTTATATTTTCAAACTTAAAAGTCTGCAACTTAATCGAATCCAATTTTCGAGAAAAAGCCATCCACGTGTAGGTGTCGCATTTGTCTTAAATCATCCGCTCTATAATCTGAAGATTTGCGATTATTTTTCAAGAAATTCGATGTCCAATTTTGACAAAGGTCGTTTTCCATACTGAAAATACTGTAAAAAGTCTGACTTTCAATGTTAATGCACCTAATTTTCATTTATTTTACTTATAATAGATTGATCCTTTAACTCAAAGAGTCCGCTCTATAATGTTAAAGAAGTCATCTTTTTAACAACCAAAATGACGATTTTAGTCACTCTGCTTTCTTCGCGCATTCATACCTGAATAGTCCGCCTAAATGGCTTATTGATATGCGTAAATGTCCGACCATTTCTCCCGATGTAAAGGTATAAGTGATAATCATAAACCGAACCAGGGTTCTTGAGAGAAGGTTACAAAACACTTGTAATAAGTCATTTTGTTACAGAATGCAATCCTTGTTGAATTTGCTATTCTCACTACATTTGCTATTTCTTCTATACATTTCTGACAGCAGTGTCCTTTAAATCTGTTTTGCCAAAGATGCGAAAACAATTTGCTAGCAAACTTTTGCGGCTGCGTTTAATCCTGGACATAGGCGGAGACGGTTAGAGAAACCATTGTATTGTCTACTTAAAACCAGCATATTGTTTTATTTTTATGACAATAATTATTACTATTATCATTATTGTTATTATCATTATTATTATTTACTAGTCTTATTTGGATCTGAACATTGTTGCAAGCACAAATGTCTAGCGGCAAATTCTGCCGTCATGAGAACAACGTGCCAATGTACGTATCGATCCGGTTATATGACGAATAGAAAACCAAGACAACAATGACAAACTGGAACGCAAGATGAATGGAAAGACATTGATTGAAGCGGACTAAACAAAAATTTACAGATGTTATACGCTGTCTGAGTGAGTGGAAAAAAAATACTCCGTCAAGAAAAGAGAAATCGCGTAGGCTTTCCACGTACGTCCATGAGAGGACGCAGAGGGTTTTTACTGGAAGTACAGCACCATGCAGAGTTATAAGCTTTGTGGGCACTTTATCCCATTTAATGTTTCACGCTCCTTGAAAGGCTCCTTGAAAGTGCTAATATTTCTGTGTCATGGCGAGACTTTTGAATGTATTAAATTTCAGCATACATTGCAAGATAATCTTCATTTCGCGCCAGAATAATTTTGTTTGCGCAATTTAAAGTACATAAAATCACTCGCTTCCCGACGACGATTACGTTGTTTTGACTGGAAACATTGCCTTGGCGAGGATCTGGCATTTCACCTCCTCGCCGTTTCTTTTTCTTGGGAATTGTTTATTTTTGGACGTTGGATTTTTCTCATTGTTAGCGAAAGGAAGGTAAAAAAAACCGACTACTCTGAGGTTAGAATTGAAAGTTTTGATTAGTTTCTTGGCGAAAATGCCCATTCCCCCGCAAAGAAATTTATATCGCTGAGACTTTATTATGATATGACGTTAGCGTGTGCTCAGTAATACCTTAAACGAGTATCTAGATATGGTGTTTTTCAAAATCATTCATGGTCTCATCGGTAGATCCATCTATTATTCCTAAAGCTCGCATCACGAGGCCTACCAGATCTTCATCCAGTGGTGTTATTAAATTTCTAGATCCTAAATGTTAGACAACAACTTATCAAAAGTCCTATATCATCAGATGCATACGCGTCAGGAACGTTGTTGGTGATGAACTGAACCTGCACATAAACGCTCTGAATGATTTTAAACAAGAAATGGTGGAGTATTACAAAACCACCTTAACGACTGTAAAAATCCCCGCACTTTCAAGTCTGTCTGTCTTAAATGTACTAAGTGTCATAGTCTTGCCCAGCCTGTCTCGTGTTGCTTTTATTTTGTGATTTAATTATGTATTTTAATTATTCTTATATATATATTTTTAATTTTCTGGGCCCGCAGTAATTGGCTCAAGCTCTTGCGGAACCCCTGCGACTTTTTGTTTGTTATTGTTTTTTTTTTTTTTTTATTTATTACCCTTATGTATTTATATTATGTTGGCGAAATTAATAAAATAAAAAACAATAAAATAAACCACTATATGACTCCATAAATTCGATTCGCTTTTCGCAGATCGGTAACAGTCGATAAATTTCTCTTCGCTTTGTAAAATGTGATTTATTACTAAACCGGCGGTGCCTTGTTAAATGGTTCATTTGCTTGGCCTCGATAGCCTGCAAAGCAGGCGTATTTTGGAGCGCGATCTCTTGTAATTCAGCATTTTAAATTTAACGTAACAAAACTTAGCCAAATCTAGAGAATGAGTAGAATGTTGACACACAAACGTAAAGAATGATTAAGCTATGGGAGAGGTGCTAGATCGAAACATGTTCCTGTCCTCCTGTGCGTATGTATTTTTCGCGGAAAGTTAGACCTTTTCAATCCTAACTAAGATACTCTTCTAGTTTTGAACCGGCTTAGGTCCCAACCCTGAGTTATTTGTCAATGGACAAGAAGCTTGATTTTAGGGCGCGAGATTCAACAGAGACGGCTGTGGCCATTTTTTGAAGCACAAGGCGATCACATGCTTTTTTAAAACTGTCAGTGAGAAAGTAATTCTCCTGTTCCTAGTCTAAAACTAACTTCTTTTTTCGAACTGGCGGACGGTGCTCCCCATACAGTTCGATGTGACATATCCTAGCCTAAAACTAACTTCTTTTTCGAACAGGCGGACGGCGCGTCCCATACAGTTCGATATAACATAGTCTATTCATGTTGCTAGTTTAAAACTAACTTCTAGCTTTTAATTTGCTGACTGTTGGACGGCGCGTCAGGAATTTTATTGTATCAATACTGACTCGTGCGATTTTTTTGCCGGGTTTTCATGGAAGCACTAAATAGGTGAGCGCAATAGAGTCCCTTACATTTTACGAATAAAACAATGATGAAAGAGGAATTTCGATTTTTAAGAGCTGTGTGTGTTTAGGGTTGTATGCATCAGTGACCCTTCGCGAAGGGAGATCCTGAAGAGTGAATTGTGCAAACAGTTTAAGAGAGTGTGTTCTAAATAAAAAGGCTCCCGAAAATTCTAGGTGACCTTTCTAGGGTAAAAATCCGTTAAAAATGAGCAATTATACCATTTTTTAGATGTTCGAAAATCCTAGGAGAGGCAGGCAAGCAAGAAATTTTACAAAAAATGTTCCGAAAATTCTAGATCTCAAGTCGTCTTCCGAACAGATATTTTCCGAAAATTGACGTTGGGTGCCCCTGACGAGTAATTTTCGAGGGATCGCAAGGGGGAGCCCGGAAGTCGGCAGACGGGCAGTTAGATGATACTAAGCGCGACGAATAAATTTTAGTTTAAATTACGGACTTCGAAATATATTTACCTTGCTTCGCGTATTGAAGTATGTGCCAATTATGCTCTGCTTGCTTTTAGCAGTCTACTCCGGTCTATCGTGTTAAAGCAACTTCGCGTTACGCCGATTCAAACAGCTTGCCGAATTTTTCTACTCTGATAATTTCCCCGTGATTTCCTCATCTCTGGCAAATCATCTATCAAAAATGTTTTGTTTTAGAAAGACTGCTTTATTCAGGCTTTGTTTTAACCGTGATTTTACTTGATTTTTATTGAATGAACCGCTGGGTTTTCGCACAAGGGTTTTTCTTTGTTTGAGTACATTTAATGTTTTCAAAGGCGGCTCTCAAACAAAAACAGAGTTTTTGCAGATCATATTCAGTCGACGTTTTCTTCTATTCACGTCTTCTTTAAAGAAAAAAAAATAGAACGTAATTATGTCACGTTTTCCTGTCGGCATTTTCTGGTTTGTTTTCAATGTATTGACACCGGTCTTGGCATAATAATAGATCAAGACGCCTCACTAGTCCCTGGGGGAAGAAACGCCAAAGAGACTTAATAGTGAGGGTATGTTAGGAATGCTAGTACAATTATACTAGCATTCCTTTACGGTACTTACAGTCGAGGCCCTGTGCGTCCTGTCGTGTTCCACCCCAACTCCCTTGCGCTTAGAGATCAGTAAATTATTGGCGTTTCTGTTTTCATACGCATGTTCGACGATCTCCAACGGGAGAAAATAAAAGGTATTCGATTTGGTTAGAAATGGCTTTGCATTGTTCAGATTTCTAAATTTCATAATAAACTCAAGAGCGGTATTCAGAGTTTTCAAAAGTCTCAAATGTATCCCACTTTCTAGGTAATTTTTCATCGTAAATTAACATTGTGGTTACTAATATTTTCACTGTTTTTTTGTAGCCAGTAGCAGGAATCGCACGAGCGACATGTACGTTTGTATAGGCCAAAATTAGGTCATCATCCCTTAGGTTGAAATGCCATCAAAATATTTTGTTATTCGATTATTCTCTCTCCTTCTCTTATTCGTTTGGAGTATAAAAGACGTTTATACTAGATTTCAAACCTTAATAGGGAAAATCTTTACCACTAACAGGATTCATGAGCACTTTCTAGTCTCCTGCTCCAATATTACAATATTTCCACAGGAACGAAGAAGGGTATTTTTGTAAGGAGGGATCTCCCATGAATTCTATATTTGCCTCGAATTTCTTATCTAGCTTTAAAATATTCCGTTTGGAGTTGTTTTAGCCGTAATTTACATTGAATTTGCATTGAGTTGTTTTAGTTCCTTTAAATTATACACATTTCACTTCAATGTTGACTTTTAAAAGGATAATTAGTTTCTGAGTAATTACACAGCTTCGTCACTGAATAACTGGATCTTTCGCCGGTTCAAATACCAACTGTTTGTAGTTTTAAGTTTTGTCATTTTAAGGAATCCTGGGCAAAGGAAACTCGAATTCTTTTGCACAGCTTTACTGGTGAATCTTTGTAGTTTCTGAAATTCATTTCCTTGACTGACATTTAATTTTGAGTCATTTAGTTTAGCATATGAACTTTAAAGCTGAATTTGTACAGATTTGTTTTCAGTGTTCAGCTGATTTTATTCAGCCTTATTTCCATTTGTTTTGGATGCCTTAATGAGCTGATCGGTTACTTTTATCCCTGTTTTTCGATTTTAACATTGCGGATTTACACAGCGGTTTACATGGATGGTTTACATTTTTTCAAATATTATCGTCCAATACCAAGAGCGATTTTGTTGCCTCAAGTTCATCTTTGAAAAAAAGCAAACAACAGGAGGCCGGCTTAAAACATAAACTTAAGCTTTGAGCTTTAAGACTAAGGATTTTTAGGTACACTTTAATACTTGTCTTCGTGAATGAAAATTGTTGTCTCTTTAAATGTTGCAACGAATTAGATTTCTTTTATTGATTATTAGTAGTCTCTCTTGCAATTTTAATCGCTGGGCCGTTTGTTTTCATTTCATGAACATCGCTTACAGGAGTACTCAAAATACCGCGCGTATCAAAGTTTAACGCTTTTTATGATTACACATCTTTATAAAACCATTAAATAAGAAAAATATACATAATAAATTCTTTCATTTTGTTAAAGCGTAACTCTATTAATGTTCACTGCAAATTTGGCGCTCGTCAAAAGGTAAAACCGGCTGGCCGTATAGGTGATCTTGTAAATTCTTTGAACGGTTTCGCTGAAAGCGCACAATTGATCGTCCTGAATATTGACTGAGTGCAATTTGTCTTGAAAAACTGTAAAATACTGCATTCTGTCCGAGTTCTGTATGATAAATAGTACTGTTTCACCTCAGATGTGATGTATGAAAATTATAAAAAAGGTTTGTTTTACACACCGCCAGACTTGCTGGCAAGATTTTGTAAAGTAAACTAAATATCGAGAGCAAAAAATTCGGCCTCACACAACAAGTGTCACACATGACCATTCCTTGTATACTTTTATTCCGTTTGTTTTCTATTTATAGTGTTTAGCATTCTAGAGTTATGGTGCCTTGATTATATGCTGGTTGTTCATTTACCAGTACCGTCTTTGCATTCTGCATTCAGGAATTATGTTGCCATGATTCTAGTTTTATTTACCACATTTGCATTCTGCATTTTGGAATTATGTTGCCTCGATTCCATGTTCCTTGTTTCATTTTATACGATATTTGAATTCTGCATTCCCCATTCTAGAATTATATTGCCTCTATGTTTCTTGTTTCATTACTGCGCTTTTCACAAACATGCGAATTCTGAAGTTCAAAAGCCAACTGACGATTGCGCTTTTCGCTGCCGCCAATCATCTGAACGGACCTCTTAGGAAACAAAACTTTACTTTAACAGGTTCAAAAGGTCATGGTTTCTGATTTGTGATTGGTGGATTTCGATCCGTTTTGTGTGTTTCTGTGTTTCAAGGTTCGTCGCTTGTGATCGTAACTATGATTGACGGCAGCGAATAACGCAATTGTGAAGGCGGATTTTGAACTTTAGAGTTCGCATGTTTGTGAAGAGCGCAGTAACGATATTTGAATTCTGCATTCCCCATTTCTGGAATCATGTTACCTCGATTCCATGATCATTGATTATTTACGCACCGTATTTGGAATTCATCGTATTTACTATGCAGTTATTATGTTATTATGCTGCCTCGATTCCATAGAGTTAGAACGAGGTGACGAGGTAGCCTGGAAATAACTTGTGAGCGAGGCTAAAGAGTGAGAAACTGGAACCGATAAGCAGAATTATTTGAAAAAGTCACCCCCAAAATGAGTTTAGCGGACTTAGAGGACGAGACGTTTGTACGAGAGCTTGTTGAACGAGGGTTTTCCTACAAATCCATTAGTGAAAGACTCCGAGTTCTCTTTCCTGGTAAGAGTTATACCTCTTTGCATTACCTTTCTATCTAAATTTCTGGCTTGTAATGCTGACGTTTCCTCCGACAGAGTCACGCGAGCTTAGCGCGCGAAGCGTAAGACGATTTTGTAAAGACAGAAATATAAATGTAACGACATTGCGATGGATATTAGACGAACACCTAGAAGAAATGGTTACGACCAACATCTTGCAGGTGAAGTTGAATGTTGTGAATTGTACCTGCAAACCAGTAATATCAAAATTCAACTGATCACCAACCAACTGTTAATCTCCTCCATGTAAGCCGGTGTAAAATGTCACGTTCAATTGCATGCCTTGTTTTTGGCAGCGTTTTTCAGGAGTAGGATTTAATCCCATGTCTGGTACCCTGCAAAAAGAGGCTCTAATTTGTCCACCCCCTTCCCGGGCTATCCCCCTGGGCATTAGCATTTTTTCTTGAATAGAAAATTCCCGGGGTTAGGGACACTTGACCTGCGAAATACCCTGTGATAGGGATGAAAGAAGGGACGTGCAAATGCCCCATCATTTCAATATACAAATTAAACCTATAAACATCTCAATGAAGCATACATTTTGAATGCGAAATACAATGATTCATACGTAAATTGTTCTTGATCTCGCTATTTATAGTTATGTTTCACATATAAGGCATGTGTTGCAGCAAAACTTTTGCAATTTAAATATTTTGATATATAATGATCATTAGGGATAACTGAATACTATATAAATCAGAAAATGCCACAATTTGTTTTTCTTTCCAGCATGGACATACGTATGGAAGGCGTATGATGCAGGGTACCCTACGATCTACGATATCAAATGCAAGAAAATTTGCATTGCCGTGAAATCAGTCAAAGAAGAATTTCAAAGATGCTGAAGAAGGTTGCCCCTCATGCTCATAGGGAAAGGGCACATGACTTGCTGGACAGAACAAATCCAGTTCCCTACCATGCACCCTATTTTGAATATATGTTGCATATGGACCAAAATGAAAAGATAGCACAGGAGTATGGAGTCACCCATGTCCATGCTCTGGATGGCTGTAGCAGGATGGTTCTTGGTTTCATTACAATACCAAAAAAGAACCAGCTGAGTGCTCATATACCATTATCTATTTAGGTAAGGGTCCATATTCTGGTTTCTAGAACACTTAAGAAAGCATACTGTGAAATTCAGAAACCCAGAAAACTATTATATACAGTCACATTATGCAATCTGTTACTGAGCTGCAAGGAGAAAGCCAATCAGGTCTCAGAAAGGTAAACCAATTTAAACACAAACAGCAATTTTAGGTAGTTTTAAGTTTCATTAGGACTACCCGAGGGTCCTCGTCTCCAATGTGATTGGTCTCTAGACAGTCAATATCTCTGAAATATTTCTGGTATTCACAATTTGCTAAGTTTGACACTCGCTGAGCCTATAATAAAATGACAATTTCTCATTTGCATTTAAATATTGTGTGCTTACTGTCTTTAAAAAGAGATAACCAAACTCTCTTTTGGGAGATCTCCAAAAAAACCCCCAAAGCCATAAGTAGATTTTCTCGCTGGGCAAATTACTTTTCATGCTTACTTAACCAATAGGCAAGTCCTCTTGTAATTTAATGACAAAAAGTAAAAGTATGCAGCTACCCTGGGCAAGCAAAAATTATTAAAGGTGCAGTCTATCTTCCGAGTCCTATGATGTTAAGTGTTTTTTAATTAATATGAACATTTTTGCTGTTTATAAAGTCCACTTTAATTATTCCACTTTGTTCTATTTTTTTTTGTTTACACAGGCTCTTACTACTTCAGCATGGGTTATTTGATCAGTTACGAGTTGATCATGGAACAGAATTTTGCCTTTGCATCTTTGTACAGGAGTTACTTAAAAATAGACGTGGTGATACCAGCAGAGTCCCTTGGAGACAAACCACATCTACTAAGAATTACAGGGCAGAGAGGCTATGGCCAGAGGAAAATGCTCGAGTTAACTATCCTCTAAAAAGGGCACTTAACTTCATTAAAGAGCAGGAGATTTTCAATATGGAAGACCCCCTTGTTAGTTTTGCAGTTTCTTGGGTAACTCTACATGCCAGTAGAGTGGGTTCAGAGAACTTTGTCAACTCTTGGAACTATCACCGAATTCCAGGTGAGTTTTGGTGTTTTAGACAAAGGCCACTGAACTTTTATGTTAGTGTTATTTTTTTCCTGAATTTTATTAACCATGATTATGTGTTTATAAAAACATACATGTTTTTTATGTGATATTTCCCATCTGCTAATGGTTTTGTGATATTGTTTTGTAAAGAATATTAACTCTAGCCAAAGTAGCTGAGAGAAATGTAGTCAAAAGCATAGTAATTAAATTGAAAACTAGATTATTGAAGGTCTTCATGATACCTTGTAATATCTATTTCAATTTTCACTTACAGGGCCCAAGGGGTGTATACCCATTGAAAAGATGACAGAAACAAACATGGCTGTTCAGCTTGTACTACATGAAATTCCAACAACTGCAGAGGTTGTACAAATGTATGAAGAACGAGGTGGAAGGCTCAATAGGGATTCAAGCATTGGTTGTGATCTAATTGCGTGTTATGATCATTTAATGGAATCAAGAGAGTATTTGTTTATGTCTAAAAACCCATCATTTCAAAGCATATTTTCAGATGTTGTCCATAATAAGAATGAAGCATTAATCAATGCCATCAAAAGCTTTATTGACATAACAAATTTACTTGCCATTCAAGCAATTCCATGACTACACATTTAGACTTAATCTATTTTCCATCACAGAACCTCAACATATTTTTGTTATTTTTTTGAAATTAAAGACTCAGTGGTCATCAACACCAGATAAACTTATGTAATCTTTCCATTAATAATATAATAATAATACCCAAATAATCTGCTAGGCCACTTACTTTCAGTGGCTTACGAGTTTCAGTATCTGGGAGACTAACCCTACATAGGGGGCAATCTTGTAAACGGGAGGCACAGGAAAAGCAACCAATTAATTGGCCACACCCAGCCACAGAAAAATAAAATGATTAGGTATAAGTAGACTGGTAGATAACACACTTAATAATCTCCTTCACCCTTTTCTTCTCCTTATTTACTTCAAAGGCATCTTTTATTTCTTTAAACATTTCTTTAATTTCCGCAAATGTGTCCTTTTTTCCAGTCTATGAACAGAAAGAGTCAGTTATTAGTGGTGTATCTTAAAAAAGTAATGATCATAAAGAGGACGTTGTATTTTTTCCTTTTAAATTTCAGTGTATTTCTCATTTTAACCATTTTAAAGCTATTGTAGTGGCTGTTATATGTATTTTGTAAAATCCAACTAGTGGTCTATTATCAATGGTGCTTTCTGATTGGTTGAGCTACTACTAGGCCATATCTTATAGCCTACTAGTAGCCAAAAGCGTTGACTTGTTGGCAGCAAAAAGGATTTTTTAACTAGCTAAAGTTGTTTTGTCTTGATACTTTTGACCAACTAGTTGGATTTTACTAAAACAATTATTCCTTTCGCCCTCATGGCCTCTGAGTGGGCTATTGACTCAGAGCCCATTCGGGCTCAACTCAGGTGAATTAAGGCATGGGTCCTCGTTACATGCGGGGTTTTATGATTTGATCTTGTTTTTTTCCAGTATATTCCTTCATTTTAACCTTAGACCGCTGTGTTTAAGACCAGAACCACTTTGGACCTTAAACACTTTTTTCAGATCACGTGACCAGCCACGCCCATAATTATGCAAAATTTAGACTTTGCAGATTACACCACTTTACTGAATGTGACCACAATCGTTTTTCCTTCCATAAAATTTCATTTACAGTCAAATAAGCTAAATTAATTGGGGATTTGTGAAATGATCCATTCCTTCGTAATTATAAGAAATTTTTCTCTCGTCCCAGTATCCCTCTTAACAAGAAATGTTATAGTTTACAAAACGTAGATAATTTAAGAAAACCCCGATCAATTCCATAAGCTTTGTTTCGATAGTCATTGACAAAAAATGAATTAAAATATAAGTGTTATTTACAAAGTGGTGTAAATTTGGATTGAAATAAAAAGTCAAAAATGGGTGTGGCAAGTCACGTGACAAAGATAATACATTAGTAATAATGGAAAATTAATGCTTATGGGGAGTAGATATTGAATTTAAAATGTTTATGCGAAAGGTAAAATCCCTACTAAAACAGACCACCCCCCATTCCTTAATTCACCAGAGAAGGAATAATTGTTAAATATATATGTAGTTACTTTATTATTTATGGTTTTGAACCTCTGGGTGTGTAAGAGGGTGAGTCACACTGAGTAGTAGGTATGATTTATTGAGATTTGTATTGTAACATAAACCTAACAGAATGTAAGTAAATGCTCCTATACCCATGAAAGAGAGCCTAAGGATTATAAAGTCACAGGTTGAAATTTAGCATTGAAATAAGCTTCAACTTACTTTGTGAAATCAGTTTTTGTTTCAACAAT
This sequence comes from Porites divaricata, assembly GCA_038088405.1. Taxonomy (NCBI): domain Eukaryota; kingdom Metazoa; phylum Cnidaria; class Anthozoa; order Scleractinia; family Poritidae; genus Porites; species Porites divaricata. The sequence continues at coordinate 22,190,133 of JBBMOI010000008.1, read as the reverse complement.
TCAATGAGTAACAAATAAAATAGTTTTCATCCAACCCAGCAGTACTTGACTGAACCGTTTCCTTTTCACTGTAATCATTATGGGTGGAGTTATGTCAGGTCTAATATCTTTTCAAGGAGTGGCAAGGTATCTTGGTGCAGTGCCTTGCCCATGCAGGCCTCAGTTTTGGTCTTGAATAGCACTCTTATCTTGTCACTAGCAAGCAGATTCTACCTTGTCTCATTGCTATAGTGACAAGGTAGAATCTAAATCAAACTTCACCTTACAGGTAAGTTTCATTTCATATTATAATTTTCCCAGCAGCATCTAGTGTTTGTAAACCTGACAACGACAAGACCAATTTACATAAAACGGTTGCCTTTAAAAAATTGCTGTAATGAACTACGTAATGGAAAACGCGAGGTTTCTGTGACAAGACATCTTTAAAAGAAACTTACAGTGGGTTCCAAGGAAAACTGTTGGTGGTCCCCCAGTGTCTCCTCTGGCACCTCCTCATCCTCCAGGGTGTAGAGTCCTGTACTCAATGCAGTCCACACCCCTGGCTTCCATTTTTGAAAAGTTTGTTGGGACATGGCTCTAAATGTTCGTTGTGATGCCCAAAATTCCTCTTCTGGGAAGTAAATGTGGTGAAATAATACTTTTAAATCAGGTATTTGTCAGGTATTAATTTGTCTTCTTTTCTAAAGAAAGCTGTAAACATGGGGTGGCGAGCAAGCAGGTTCACACAAAAAAAAACTATGGGCCTTACAAAAATAACAATATGTCTTAATGCCCCTACCTGCGAAGAATTAAACACAATGTTTCTAGAAAGAAGCTCCATGGCAAATCTGGTTCATGAATGAATGAAGCCATTCATTCATTCATTAAAACCTGAAGTTTTGAATTGTCAAATATTTCTCTTTGACATAAGCATCTCTAAATGTACTCTTTGTTTACTATGACATAATTGTATATTTCCTTTTTCAAAGGAAATATAAAATATGAAATTTAACAAGACGAATACCCCTTTCCTGGGTACACATCCCACTCTGTGAACTCACATATCCTGCTGACGAGTGCTTGAAAGATTTCGGGGCGGACAGTTCTTGAAACTGACTGAATCATTGCGGGCAAATAGTAAGAAAATACCTACGGTTTCTTTTTCCGGAAAAAAAAGTAATAGGATCGCAGGAACGAACGAATAAACAGAATATAATAGCTTACTTCTTGTAAGGGATGAATCCGTAATCGGCTGCCCCCGAGCGTCAAGAGCTACAGGTCTCACGACTTTTCCTTGGTCTCGAAGTTCCTGCTCAATAGCGCTGCAGACAATAGAGACCGAAAGGTGCCCGAATCTTTCGAGGAGTTCAGTTAGGTTGATTGAAATGGCAAATAGCATGACCATTTGACCTTCTTCGTCCAGCGAAAAAAACCTGAAGTCCTTCACCAAATTCATCTGCTTCTTCTTCTTAGACTTGATAAATGAGAAACCAGGAACTGGTCTTTTCCCAAATCCAGCACTGGTTACTGGTGGGCTAACAACTCGGCTGCGGCCACTTATTGCTGGCCGAGGAGTTGGATGCGAGGTTGCTCTTATGATTATAAAAATAAGTAATTGAAATGTGAAAATTAGGTGAAAATCTTCTAGCGTAAGCGATCAAATCGCGCTTTTAAATTTTTCATTCTTTATAAAGTAACGAAACAAAACATTGAAGAAAAAATAGATCGCAAACTCAAACGAAGGTGCATACGTACCGAGCACCAAATGTTCCCTGAAAATCATCATCATCATCCTCTTGTAAGTCTTGATCTTCAGCAGGAAAGGCAACCACATTGTTCCCGTTATACATTTTCGGACTTCCCGGTTTTTTACGATTTTAAGGTGGAAACCTTCTTCAGGCACCCTAAAAAATCGAGCAATTGTTGTTTTGCTAAGATTCATTGGTGTCAATCCCACACTTTTGCCTTCATAATCCCATTGAACCAGATCCGCCATAATGTCAGATGATTCGTAATGAAACTCCCAATGTTCCCGCCTTTTTAGGTCATGTGACCTTTTCCCGCCATTGAGTCATGACTGCATCAAACTTAAAATCGAGGCAACTTAAAAAAAAAGTGTATGGACATTCGACAGAACAAATCCGAGATAACATAGATAAAGCAACTTTATTTAGCGATGAGGTGCAGCCCACAAAAAGCGCGTAATTTGCCTCCAAGGAAAGATTTTTGGTATGTCCCTCTCTTCCAGAGTTTATGCGGAAGATGGCGCTGACGTCACAAACCAAACTTCTCGAGTCGATGTAGGTTTGTACCAAAAATTCTTACCCCATGGGGCAAAAGCAAAACGCGGAATATTGCTGGTTTTCAGTGTCACGCCATTCAAAATAGATCAAAATAAAAATCAAAACCGTCCAATAGATAAAGTCCAGAATCTGGGAAATGAAAGGAGGTACGTATACAAAGACCCTCGTCAAGATTCAGGTCAGAGGAATTTTTCGTATACGAGATATCCGAAGAAATGTTTTACCCAAATTTATAGAGATTTGTATGGAGACGCCATGCTGGTGCTCACCTGGATGAGCTCCAACATGGCGGACGGAAACCAACAGAAACATCTGTTTCCGAGTTTTGCTTGCAAAAGCGTGAATTTATTCTTCAAGAAACTCATAAACATTAAAGTAATACTTTTTCTAATACATGAACTGTTTAGATAGCAAAATTTCCTGAAATAAGTCATTTTTTTAACCTACATGACAGCTCTCTTGGCCGCCATGTAAATGTCGCGTCACGCAAAAGCTTAATAATTCAAGCGTACTCTATCACAAAACCAAGACCCCTTTTGAAGCGAAAATTTGTATGAAAATTAGTTTTCAGCTGCTCTAATGCATCGTGAAAGTAAAATCTCGGTAGGATCGATAGTTTTTTAGTTTGAGTTTTTGTGACGTCATGTGAAAACCAACAAGATAAAAAACAAGGAACATGAAATCGAGGCAACAAAATTACATAATGCAAAATAAGAAAATTCAAACGAGGCAAGATATTTACGGAATGAAAAAGACTAAATACAAGAACCTTACAACATATCAACAGAAATGCAGGAAAAGACCGGGCGTTGAGGCAACACACGGAAGGTCGATCACGAATTCAAGAAAACGTAATTGCAGAATTTAAAACCGGAAAATATTCATGAAAAACAAATTAAGAGAAGAAAGAAAACGTGATGTCCTTCACCAAGTTCATCTGCTTCTTCGTCTTATTTTATTTATTTATTTATTTTCCAAATACTTGCTCTCCATCGATGAGATGATTCTTAGCAAGAGGTCAGCGGCCCTACAAATAATATTAAGAAATAATAACAATAAAATACAAACAATCAAAACATGTCTAGCTTAGCTCGGAAAGAATTTACACTTTGTGCCTCAACAACATTCAGGGGTATGCTATTCCAGTCCCTGATAGTATTAGGAAAAAAAGAAAACAGATGATAATTTGTTTTAGACGCCGGGACTTTGTATGAGAATTTGTGCATGTGCCTGCTAGAGCGACCATCAGGCTCCAAATACTTCTGATGGTCTATCTCAACTAGACTATAGTGCATTTTATATAGCATTGTTAGCCTTGCTTTCCTCCTACGCTGTTCTAAAGTTTCCCAATCAAGTTGTTCCAGCATTTCTTTGACACTAGCAGTTCTTTCATAGCGATGTAGTACGTAGCGTGCAGCTCTGCGTTGTACCATTTCTAGTCTATCCCTGTTATGCTTGGTGTATGGATCCCAAACCGTTGAAGCGTATTCCACAGTGGGTCGAACCAAGCTTTTATAGGCAATTGACTTCAGTTCTGGAGAGTTCATCCTGAGATTTCTTCTCAGAAAGCCTAGTGACTGGTTACCTTTAGTTACAATGTTGGATATGTGTTGATTCCAACATAAATCCGATGTTATTGATACACCTAGATACTTTGCAGAGTCAACTGATTCCAATATTTTGGCATGTAAGATGTATTCATGGATCAGTGAATCACGTTTGCGAGAGACACGCAGTACTTGGCATTTGTCCATATTGAATTGTCTTAGACTTGATAAACAAGAAACCAGGGGCTGGTCGTTTCCCAAACCCAGCACTGGTTACTGGTGGGCTAAGAACTCGGCTGCGGCCACTAATTGATGGGCGAGGAATTGGATGCGAGGTTGTTCTTATGATTATAAAAAAAAGAAATTGAAATGTAAAATAAGTTTAAGTTAAGTGAAAATTTTCTAGCGTAAGCGATCAAATCGCGCTTTTAAAATATTTCCTTCTTTATTAAGTACCGAAATAAAACATTGAAGAAAAAATACATCACAACACAAAAGAGCGTGCATACCTACCGAGCACCAAATGTTCCCTGAAAATCATCATCATCATCCTCTTGTAAGTCTTGATCTTCAGCAGGAAAGGCAACCACATGTGCATTTTTCGTTCCCGTTGGCAATAAGAACTTGCCGTTCGATAGCGGCCATATATTTTCACACTTGCCGTTTTTTACGATTTTAAGGTCCAAACTTTCTTCATGCACCCTGAAAAATCGAGCAATTGTTGTTTTGCTAAGATTCATTGGTGACAGTCCCACACTTTTGCCATCACAATCCATAGAACAAGATCCGCCATAATGCTGGATTCGGAATGAAACTCCCAATTTTCCTGCCTTTTTAGGTCATGTGACCTTTTCCCGCCATTGAGCCATGACTGCATCAAACTTTAAATCGAGGCAAATTTAAAAAAAAATACAAGAAAAGTTTATGGACATTCGACAGAACAAATCCGAGATTAGCGATAAGATGCAGTCCACAAAAAGCACGTAATTTCCCTCCAAGGAAAGATTTTTTGGTATGTCCCTCTCTTCCAGAGTCCATACGGAAGATGGCGCTGACGTCACAAACCAAATTCCTGGATATCGATGTAGGTTTGTACCAAAAATTCTTACCCCATGGGGCAAAAGCAAAAGACGGAATATATAAAAAACAAGGAACATGAAATCGAGGCAACAAAATTACAGAATGCAAAAATGCGAAAATTCAAACGAGGCAAGATATCAGTTAAGGAATGAAAAAGACTAAATACAGGAACCTAACAACATATCAACAGAAATGCAGGAAAGACCGGGCGTTGAGGCAACACACGGAAGGTCGATCACAAATTTAAGAAAACCTAATTGCAGAATTTATGACCACAAAATGTTCATGAAAAACAAATTAAGAACTTTAGAAAAACGAAATAAAAGCTAAAAATTCAAACGGGATTTGGAAATTCAGAACAAAATTTTGGAATGATAGCATTAAAATTTACGATGGCCATGTGGTTCCAGGCCTAATCTACTGTGATCAAGAGCCATTATGATTCTTGAATGTGAGCGAAGATGATTGCTATTTTTTGGGTGTACATATAAGGCTATCAACTCGATGTAAGATGTTTCATTCTAAACTGAATCACTTAGCCTTTCCCTCACACATGAGTGTGCCGTTACGTTTACTGATTTGTGGATGACAGGTTTATTGTTCGATTTAAATTATCAATTTATGAATGGGATCTTCGCTTTTAGCCCTGACTAAATCTATATATTAAGTATCACTGGTGAAATCCATCATCCTTCAGGAACGGACATATAAGCCTTTAGGAGTTATAATTAGTGATGACCTTAAATGGAATGCGCATGCTGAATACGTAATTGCCAAAGCAGCTAAGAGATTGTAGGCACTTAGATTATTGAAGCGCGCAGGAGTAATGCCAAAAGACATACTAAAAGTATACCTATGTAATGTTAGGTCAGTATTAGAATACGCTGTGCAGGTGTGGCAGGACATCCCTGCATACCTGTCTGACGCTATTGAATCAATACAAAGAAGAGCCATGGGATTAAAATTTCCTAACTCTAGCTACCAGCAAGCGCTGTATCAGGCTAATATTACATCTTTAGCTAGTCGTAGGGAACTTTTATCTCAAAAGCTAATGGCTGATACGAGGGATGTGAGCTACAGAATATCCTTCCTGGCCTCGCAAGAGACAATAAGAACATTACCATATCAATTAAGATCAGGGAATACAATACTAACAAGAACAATGAAAAAGACTTCTCCCCATTTCCTTCTCCTCGCTCTCTCTTTTTCTCTTTTCCTATTTCTTCGTTAAATAATTTTGGAGCTTCTCGGGCATAAACAAACATGCCCTTTGACGCCTTTTCACTGAAATAACTGCAGTTTTCGTTAGGTTGGTCTTCAAAATATCGGCTACATAAACATATTTTAAAAAAAAAAAAACAAGTTTTAACTACTTTGAGCTCTTTTCTGTTTAATAAACATCTTATTTCTATTACATTTTCTTTAAAAAAAACTTTTCCTTTTCATTGAAAGTATATCTATACAAATTCTTAACAAATTTTACCTGTTATTTACTTTCATTTGCTAGGATGCTTTTCATGCTACTCATTCTGAGCTTCAACCGAAATATCAAATACCATCTGGCTTTATGTACCTTGTATGCTAGCCGCGAAGTGAAGGTTACCGGAAGACAAACTTATATACGTGGCTGCTTCCGCATACTGGTGTTGTAGTCTTGATAAAAAACAACAGACAATACAAAAAATACAAACTTACAAGAATTGTAGCTTAGATAGATTGGAAAATATCCCAAGTGGAAGCTCTTCAATCTTGTTGTTCCGGAGATTTCTAAAAGAGTAAGGTTAATTATTTTAAGTGCGTATTTCATAAGAACAACAATCAGTCTATAAAACCGTCATCATTGTCTATTTTAGTTCTCATCGTAGTTGCTTATTGCTATGGTACTGACCTCTGCATGTACTGCTAACTTTACATTGTTTTTCTATTTTACATTTAAGGATAAGAGGTAAGGGGTCTTTAATACATTTGTTATATTATTGCTTGATTTAAATGTAGATGCTTCGTTATTTGGAAATCCTTAGAAGATGGTGTGAAAAATCATACAGTGCATGATGCATTAAGTGCTCCTTAGAGAAGGCATGTTACTTTGACCTAGTCAAGAGTAGTAGATTGCTACATGAAGAAAGTCAGTTCAAGACGTGCAGGGTGATGGAGATGGAGAGGATAATACGGAGCGACGTGAGACTATACACAATGGGAAAAATTTCTGAAGAATGAGTTTTTTCTTTTTCCATTGACTGTATCAGTATAATTTTTTCCTTGACTGTATATCCAGCCGGATTTTTGATATCGTTATCGCCGAAAGACCTTTTGTGTCTAACAGTTTTTTTCGGCCAGAAACTATCTCTAAAGTAGCTATTATAATAAAAAACTAAGAGTGCAACCAGTGCTTTGTTGTCTTCTCCCCCTTTTCCTTCTCCTCGCTCTGTCTTTTTCTCTTTTCCTTTTTCTTTGTTAATATAATTTTTGAGCTTCTCGGGCACAAAAAAAAAAACATGCTCTTTGACGCTTTTTCACTGAAATAACTGCAGTGTTCGTTAGGTTGGTCTTCAAAAAATCGGCCACATTTACATATTAAAAAAAAACAAGTTGTAACTACTTTGAGCTCTTTTGTTTTATAAACATCTTATTTTTATCACATTTTCTTAAAAAAAACTTTTCCTTTTCATTGAAAGTATATCTATACAAATTCTTAACAAATTTTACCTGTTTTTTACTTTTATTTGCTAGGATGCTTTTTATGCTACTCATTCTGAGCTTCAAACAAAATATCAAATACCATCTGGCTTTATGTACCTTGTATGCTAGCCGCGAAGTGAAGGTTACCGGTAGACAAACTTATATACGTGGCTGCGTCCGCATACTGGTGTTGTAGTCTTGATAAAAAAACAACAGATAATACAAAAAATACAAACTTACAAGTATTGTAGCTTAGATAGATTGGAAAATATCCCAGGTGGAAGCTCTTCAATCTTGTTGTTCCCGAGATCTCTACAAGAGTAAGGTTAATTATTTTAAGTGCGTCTCTCATAAGAACAACAATCAGTCTATAAAACCGTCATCATTGTCTATTTTAGTTCTCATCGTAGTTGCTTATTGCTATGGTACTGACCTCTCCATGTACTGCTAACTTTAAATTATTTTTCTATTTTACATTTAAGGATAAGAGGTAAGGGGTCTTTAATACATTTGTTATATTATTGCTTGATTTAAATGTAGATGCTTCGTTATTTGGAAATCCTTAGAAGATGGTGTGAAAAATCATACAGTGCATGATGCATTAAGTGCTCCTTAGAGAAGGCATGTTACTTTGACCTAGTCAAGAGTAGTAGATTGCTACATGAAGAAAGTCAGTTCAAGACGTGCAGGGTGATGGAGATGGAGAGGATAATACGGAGCGACGTGAGACTATACACAATGGGAAAAATTTCTGAAGAATGAGTTTTTTCTTTTTCCATTGACTGTATCAGTATAATTTTTTCCTTGACTGTATATCCAGCCGGATTTTTGATATCGTTATCGCCGAAAGACCTTTTGTGTCTAACAGTTTTTTTCGGCCAGAAACTATCTCTAAAGTAGCTATTATAATAAAAAACTAAGAGTGCAACCAGTGCTTTGTTGTCTTCTCCCCCTTTTCCTTCTTCTCGCTGTCTCTTTTACTCTTTTCCTTTTTCTTCGTTAATATAAGTTTGGAGCTTCTCGGGCATAAAAAAAAACATGTCCTTTAACGCTTTTTCACTGAAATAACTGCAGTGTTCGTTAGGTTGGTCTTCAAAAAATCGGCCACATATACATATTAAAAAAAAGAAACAAGTTGTAACTACTTTGAGCTCTTTTTTTTATAAACATCTTATTTTTATTACATTTTCTTAAAAAAACTTTTCCTTTTCATTGAAAGTATATCTATACAAATTCTTAACAAATTTTACCTGTTTTTAATACTTTTATTTGCTAGGATGCTTTTTATGCTACTCATTCTGAGCTTCAAACAAAATATCAAATACCATCTGGCTTTATGTACCTTGTATGCTAGCCGCGAAGTGAAGGTTACCGGTAGACAAACTTATATACGTGGCTGCGTCCGCATACTGGTGTTGTAGTCTTGATAAAAAACAACAGACAATACAAAAAATACAAACTTACAAGAATTGTAGCTTAGATAGATTGGAAAATATCCCAAGTGGAAGCTCTTCAATCTTGTTGTTCCGGAGATTTCTAAAAGAGTAAGGTTAATTATTTTAAGTGCGTATTTCATAAGAACAACAATCAGTCTATAAAACCGTCATCATTGTCTATTTTAGTTCTCATCGTAGTTGCTTATTGCTATGGTACTGACCTCTGCATGTACTGCTAACTTTACATTGTTTTTCTATTTTACATTTAAGGATAAGAGGTAAGGGGTCTTTAATACATTTGTTATATTATTGCTTGATTTAAATGTAGATGCTTCGTTATTTGGAAATCCTTAGAAGATGGTGTGAAAAATCATACAGTGCATGATGCATTAAGTGCTCCTTAGAGAAGGCATGTTACTTTGACCTAGTCAAGAGTAGTAGATTGCTACATGAAGAAAGTCAGTTCAAGACGTGCAGGGTGATGGAGATGGAGAGGATAATACGGAGCGACGTGAGACTATACACAATGGGAAAAATTTCTGAAGAATGAGTTTTTTCTTTTTCCATTGACTGTATCAGTATAATTTTTTCCTTGACTGTATATCCAGCCGGATTTTTGATATCGTTATCGCCGAAAGACCTTTTGTGTCTAACAGTTTTTTTCGGCCAGAAACTATCTCTAAAGTAGCTATTATAATAAAAAACTAAGAGTGCAACCAGTGCTTTGTTGTCTTCTCCCCCTTTTCCTTCTCCTCGCTCTGTCTTTTTCTCTTTTCCTTTTTCTTTGTTAATATAATTTTTGAGCTTCTCGGGCACAAAAAAAAAAACATGCTCTTTGACGCTTTTTCACTGAAATAACTGCACTGTTCGTTAGGTTGGTCTTCAAAAAATCGGCCACATATACATATTAAAAAAAAACAAGTTGTAACTACTGTGAGCTCTTTTTTTTATAAACATCTTATTTTTATCACATTTTCTTAAAAAAAACTTTTCCTTTTCATTGAAAGTATATCTATACAAATTCTTAACAAATTTTACCTGTTTTTTACTTTTATTTGCTAGGATGCTTTTTATGCTACTCATTCTGAGCTTCAACCAAAATATCAAAATTAATACCATCTGGCTTTATGTATGCTAGCCGCGAAGTAAAGGTTACCGGTAGACAAACTTATATACGTGGCTGCGTCCGCATACTGGTGTTGTAGTCTTGATAAAAAAACAACAGATAATACAAAAAATACAAACTTACAAGGATTGTAGCTTAGATAGATTGGAAAATATCCCAGGTGGAAGCTCTTCAATCTTGTTGTTCCCGAGATCTCTACAAGAGTAAGGTTAATTATTTTAAGTGCGTCTCTCATAAGAACAACAATCAGTCTATAAAACCGTCATCATTGTCTATTTTAGTTCTCATCGTAGTTGCTTATTGCTATGGTACTGACCTCTGCATGTACTGCTAACTTTAAATTATTTTTCTATTTTACATTTAAGGATAAGAGGTAAGGGGTCTTTAATACATTTGTTATATTATTGCTTGATTTAAATGTAGATGCTTCGTTATTTGGAAATCCTTAGAAGATGGTGTGAAAAATCATACAGTGCATGATGCATTAAGTGCTCCTTAGAGAAGGCATGTTACTTTGACCTAGTCAAGAGTAGTAGATTGCTACATGAAGAAAGTCAGTTCAAGACGTGCAGGGTGATGGAGATGGAGAGGATAATACGGAGCGACGTGAGACTATACACAATGGGAAAAATTTCTGAAGAATGAGTTTTTTCTTTTTCCATTGACTGTATCAGTATAATTTTTTCCTTGACTGTATATCCAGCCGGATTTTTGATATCGTTATCGCCGAAAGACCTTTTGTGTCTAACAGTTTTTTTCGGCCAGAAACTATCTCTAAAGTAGCTATTATAATAAAAAACTAAGAGTGCAACCAGTGCTTTGTTGTCTTCTCCCCCTTTTCCTTCTTCTCGCTGTCTCTTTTACTCTTTTCCTTTTTCTTCGTTAATATAAGTTTGGAGCTTCTCGGGCATAAAAAAAAACATGTCCTTTAACGCTTTTTCACTGAAATAACTGCAGTGTTCGTTAGGTTGGTCTTCAAAAAATCGGCCACATATACATATTAAAAAAAAGAAACAAGTTGTAACTACTTTGAGCTCTTTTTTTTATAAACATCTTATTTTTATTACATTTTCTTAAAAAAACTTTTCCTTTTCATTGAAAGTATATCTATACAAATTCTTAACAAATTTTACCTATTTTTAATACTTTTATTTGCTAGGATGCTTTTTATGCTACTCATTCTGAGCTTCAAACAAAATATCAAATACCATCTGGCTTTATGTACCTTGTATGCTAGCCGCGAAGTGAAGGTTACCGGTAGACAAACTTATATACGTGGCTGCGTCCGCATACTGGTGTTGTAGTCTTGATAAAAAAACAACAGATAATACAAAAAATACAAACTTACAAGTATTGTAGCTTAGATAGATTGGAAAATATCCCAGGTGGAAGCTCTTCAATCTTGTTGTTCCAGAGATATCTAAAAGAGTAAGGTTAATTATTTTAAGTGCGTCTCTCATAAGAACAACAATCAGTCTATAAAACCGTCATCATTGTCTATTTTAGTTCTCATCGTAGTTGCTTATTGCTATGGTACTGACCTCTGCATGTACTGCTAACTTTAAATTATTTTTCTATTTTACATTTAAGGATAAGAGGTAAGGGGTCTTTAATACATTTGTTATATTATTGCTTGATTTAAATGTAGATGCTTCGTTATTTGGAAATCCTTAGAAGATGGTGTGAAAAATCATACAGTGCATGATGCATTAAGTGCTCCTTAGAGAAGGCATGTTACTTTGACCTAGTCAAGAGTAGTAGATTGCTACATGAAGAAAGTCAGTTCAAGACGTGCAGGGTGATGGAGATGGAGAGGATAATACGGAGCGACGTGAGACTATACACAATGGGAAAAATTTCTGAAGAATGAGTTTTTTCTTTTTCCATTGACTGTATCAGTATAATTTTTTCCTTGACTGTATATCCAGCCGGATTTTTGATATCGTTATCGCCGAAAGACCTTTTGTGTCTAACAGTTTTTTTCGGCCAGAAACTATCTCTAAAGTAGCTATTATAATAAAAAACTAAGAGTGCAACCAGTGCTTTGTTGTCTTCTCCCCCTTTTCCTTCTTCTCGCTGTCTCTTTTACTCTTTTCCTTTTTCTTCGTTAATATAAGTTTGGAGCTTCTCGGGCATAAAAAAAAACATGTCCTTTAACGCTTTTTCACTGAAATAACTGCAGTGTTCGTTAGGTTGGTCTTCAAAAAATCGGCCACATATACATATTAAAAAAAAGAAACAAGTTGTAACTACTTTGAGCTCTTTTTTGTTTAATAAACATCTTATTTTTGTTGCATTTTCTTATAAAAACGTTTCCTTTTCATTGAAAGTATATGAATACAAATTCTTAACAATTTTTTTCTTTTTCTTTTTACTTTTATTTGCCATGGTGCTTTTCATGCTTTTCATGGTACAGTATCAATAACAATGGTTCAAAACTCCGCGTAGTTGCCTTCTATTATAGGTTATTATTATTATAATTATTCATGCCAATTTCATTTTTAAATTTTATTTATACATTGCTCTTCCAATACAGCTAGTCTGCTAATTTCCTTTTTCTGCTCGCTTTTCATGCTACTCGTTCTGAGCTTCAACCAAGATATCTATAGCTGAGGCATCGTCTGCCTTCGAGAAAGCGAATCTACATAAATCAGCAGTTGGTGAGCATGCCTAAATTCACTCAGCAGATGAGAAGGTGCTATTCCATTAATACACTCATAGACAAGAATAGATTTAGGGAAGTTACGGCACCCTTGCAAATGGCGAGTCGAGTCACCCTCGTTGAGTCATTCCCTCGTCGAGTCACCCTCGTTGAGCCATCCTCGACGAGTCATCGTGTGTCATAGAGTAATCCTCGTAGAGTCATAAAGTGAAGCCGAGTCGTCCTCGTCGAGTATTGAAGAGTCAACGCGTCTATCTATTTATTTTTGAAGAGATGACTTTTTAAAGAGATGACTCCGTTCCCAGAAACGGTGAGTGATCCGATTTAAGGAAGTTCCGGCACTCTTGCAAATGGCGCCAAGCCAAATACGGCGGTAGAAAGTACATACAAATGTTGACTGCTCTATGGAGGAAACGTCACTGGCCTGACTTTGTCTTACATGGAGGAATATAAAGGGATACATTGTTTCTGGTGTCATGTTGGTGAATAGACTTGCGTTTTCGGAGAGACTTACACAAGTATGTGGGGGCCAGGCCCTTCATGCACCTAAGCGTCATTACAGTGTCTCTGTAGTGGAGATGGTCATTTATAATTACTGGTAGCCATTTGAACTCGCGTAACGCAGGTGTTATGTGCTCAAATTTCTTGGTTTTTGTGATTATTCTGCACGCGAAATTCTGAACAGCTTGAGGCTTCTTGATGTTTGTGGCAGTTGTGTTTGACCAAACTGTAGAGCAATAGAACAATTTGAGATGATCGTGCGTAAAGTGTCCCTATCAAAACTGTTCTTTACTCTCTTTATTTGACTAAGTTTCGTCATGCAGGATGAAGTAAGTTGATGGATGTGTTGGTCATAGGTTAAGTTGTTGTATAGAGTTATTTCGAGATCCTTGGCACTGGAGACAGGTGTGATCTCTTTCCCCAAGAAAGAGATCGCGATTTCTTTAGGAAGCCTGTGCAGTAGTTGTTGTGTCCCGAGCATAAGGAACTTGGTCTTTTCAGGGTTGATTAATAGTTGATTTTTACTGCACCAGGCAGCCACTCGTCTTAAATCTTCTTCAAGAACACGTTCTGCAGATTCGGCATCTTTGACTGGAAAGGATAAGAAGATCTTAGAGTCGTCTACGTAGGACTCGAGATTGCATACTTGTGGAGCGAGAGGAAGATCACTGAGTTCATGCACCACCCTTTCCAAGAAAAAGATTGGAAATGTAGAAGTTGCGAAAAAGAACAGTTTGTGATGTCTGCCAACGGGCCAAGGATAACGGGAAGGCAGTCTTTGATGCGGCATGCTGACTTTGTCTCGGCCTTTAGACTTATCAGAAGGTATAGATGATACAATACGTTCGACCTGAGTACAGGTAACAGGGGTGAAACTAAATAGTTCCTCGGATGAGTTTCTGGTCGTTGGTGGTGAAATTAGGCTTATATCTGAAATATTGATGTTGTTGTCTATGGCCAACTGTGCAGCAGTTTGAGCTGCGTTTCTCCCAACAGAGGAGAAAAATTGGTTGAAATCGTTAGCAACTAGCTCAGTGTCTCTACTATAGACCGGATTTTCTTTTTCTTTGGATGGAATACAAGTATTTTCCACAGAGATCCAGGGTTATCTTTGTGTGATTGGACTTCTGTTAGGATGTGGTCACACTCGGCATTCTTAAGAAGTTGTTTTACAGATCTCCGTAGGCCATCCAGGCGTCTGCATTTCGACTTTGACGGTAACGACGAAAGAGCTGAACTCTAAAAGTCATCTGATCCTTAATTTCAGGTGTTACTTAAGGGCAGGGCCGACTGTGAATTCTGATCGACTTAATTGGTACATGAGCGTCCAGTGTGGAAAGAAAAGTGTCATTAAACGTTGCGAGTTTGTAATTTATAGCTTCCTCTGCAAAAATCGAAAGGAATTTGTCTTACTTGGTTGCTAAGTCTGCGGTAAACAGATCGTGGTTATGTTATAATGCTTGAAACTCCTTGTTGAGATATACCATGGTAAAGGTTTAGGGAGTTTCAGCTTTAACTCCACGTATACAGGTAAGTGATCACTAAATAGGAGTGTTAATAACGCCACGCGCGTGGACGAGGTCAGGAGATGAGAATAAAATGACATCCATCAGTGATTCGCGTGTGTCTGTTATCCTTGTTGGTGTTGTAATTATCTGCTTCATGCTAGTCTCAGACAAAAAATTTAGACAAAGCTTTGCTCGCTGGGTTCTCCTTTAAGACGTTACAGTTAAGGTCTCCTAAGACTTCAAACTGTAATGGGCTTGTTCATGGTAAGTGCTTGAATGTAACTCGGTTTCAGCAACTCTTCTAAACAGGACAACGTACAATCAGGCGGTCTGTAGGATATGCAAATCACGACAGATCGCAATTTCCTGTATTGCAGTTTTAGCCAAAGCTGATGGAAATAATTATCAGATCAATGGGAAATGTCCTTCAGTACAGTGACTGTAATGTCTGCGAATATAAGCACAGACTTCCTCGCCGCGTTTACGTAACTGATCTTGTAAGTGCTTCTGAGTTTACCGTATGGCCCTCAATTATGTATGCAGCACAGCGATTTAGCTTGTCTAAGTAGGATTTACTGACCTGACCACAACTATCCCAAAATATTCAAATAAGGGCAGAACCATCGTTTTATATAATGTAATACAAGTAGACTTAGGTAAGACATTCCGAGCGCGGCACAGTAACGCCAATCTACAGGAGACCTTCTTGCCTAATAGACTAACGTGCTCTTTCCAGGAGAAAGTTTCTTCCATAGTTACACCAAGATATTTAAAAGTATCTACCCTTTCTAAAGTAGTGTTTTCAGCCGCAACCGAAAAACTTTCAACCGCCTTAAGCCTCTGATGGGTACTTATCAGCGTTATTTTAGTGTAGGAAACATTAAGCATCAACTGAGTAGTTGGATCGCAACCAACTTATTAATCTATCGAGATCCGTTAAAAGTTTAGACTAAATTTCGCTAACACATTTACCAGCAAAAAATAAGCGTATCATCGGCATAAAGATCCATGGAGCACGCTCTTACTGCAAGCGGAAGATTGTTGATATACATTATAAATAGGAACGGACTTAAAACACTACCTTGAGAGACCCCAAACTGAATCAGTATAGGTTCAGAGATAGTACCATTTACACGGCCGCTTTGGGTGCGGCCAGTTAGGTAAGAGGAGAACCGAGCAGTCAGGCTGATTACGATGGATTTTTCAAAAACCTTTGACAGAGTCAGCACAACTTATTAAGAGCGACTTTTTCTGGAGACCGAGTGAGAGGTGGCACATGATGGAAAAAATGCCTATCCCCATATTTCGTCCAGAGATACCTTATAGTGAGTCAATAAATGTGGTGTAATTTTTTTGTTGAAATACTTTTTTCTTTCCCAGAAAATTCTCAAAAACTGTAACGGGTGGCCACCGCCATAATATGACCAAAATAAAGGCGACAAGTAAGGGTACAAGAAGTTTTCTCATCAAAAGCGCAGAAAGAACTTAGGGTTTTTTAAATTTAAATATGTACGTAGGAGGTATTGACAAATGGTTTAAGCCTAATAACAGGATTACAATGGTTATTTTGAATTTCCGGCAAATTTTTAAAAATCGCTAATATTTCATTGTTGTAAAATCCCATTTCGGAGCAGATTTTCAAGAAAACTTTTTCCCATGCGGTATAACTCAGAATGACTTGAAATTAATTTTCCTGTTAAGTGTAAATGGCGTTCTTTCCAATTATGCAAAAATTTATTTGGGGCTTCTATTCACTGCTAGAAAAAAGTCTGCTAAACTTTGAGGAAATCACGCATTTACTTGTCAACAAACGAAAGTTATCAAATTACGCTCTTCGTTATCAAAGCCAAGATTTCACACAAGTCTTAACTTTAAGCGCTATTTTAGATCTAAAAGACAGTGCAGTAAGCTTACCTTGTAGAGCCAGAGGTGGAAAATTGGTTTTTCTCACTATTTTCGTTTCAAATTGCCATCTGAACGTGAACAAACGGCACACATTCCTGGTGGTTTTCCAGTGAACATTGCATTACTGGACATTTTTAACCATATTTGAGCTTTTACTCGTTAATACTCTACACGTTAACTAGATTCAGCTAAAAAGGACGACAACGAGATTATTTAGATTTGAAGTAGAATGAATTTTGAACTCCCCAGTTACTCAATGTTCGCTAACCGGTTGCAGCTCGTTTTGATGTTTGTCACGCAATGAGACACAGGAATCCCAATAATGCTATGGTATATACAAATGCGCTGAAAATCTTGCAAAAAAAAAACGTAAAGCATCTGATATTTTCTTGGAAAGCCAAAGTCGAAATCGGATCTGTAATCGGATCTTGATGAACGTTTCGCAAATCGTTCACGAGACACGGTCTGGCGATGTTTTTTCTCCTTCACTGTTAGACGAATTATGTGATGACACCGTGGAGAATTTAATGATCGGCGTGTCGAGTAGTGATGACAGATCCTGGCGCTAGTGGGAAATAAACAGCGACGAGAGGGGATCAGATTTATGCTATCAGTACAGCTTGGACACCGCGAACTGATTTGCGTATCGATTAATCAGGGTCGTCTCAAAGGGGTGGAGCCCGGGGAATGGGAGCAAGAGTGGCCGGAACCCTTAAAGTTTTGCTACGGAGCCCGGAGCCAGGAGCCCGAACATCATTCTACTTCGGAGATTGGGGTAAGAATTCTTTTCCTTAATACCTAAGTTTGAAAATCTTGCAATAAAAAAGGTAATGCATCTGATATTTTCTTGGAAAGCCAAATTCGAAATCTGATCTGTAACCTTGATTAACTTTTCGGCAAAGCGTTCACGAGACGGTCTCACGATCTTTTTTTTTACTGTTTGACGAAGATGACACCGTGGAAAAGTTTGTAATCGGCGATTCGAGTAGTGAAGACAGATCCTAGCGCTAGAGGGACATAAACAGGGAAAAAAGCGTGCAAGACTTAAAAATTAAGCATAGGTTGCCGTACTCAGTACAGCTTGGACACCGCGTTCGTACTTGATGTCGAGCCGACTTGCGGCATTCCTGGAAACTGGATTGAACTGGGTGGAAGACCTCCAATGGTGCTTCGAACGCCTCTTAAGGAATCAAGAAAGTCTTTGCATCTTTGCATTTATTTTATTTTTATTTTTTCATTTTTTTATGAAACTCGATTAAGTGCCTACTGTTTACATGCGTATTTGTAGAGGAGTTGCAGTTCATTTGTTTTGTTAATTTAATTTATTTATTTAGGAATTTATACCATTATATGGTTAATAAACAGGTTCTACTACACCAGGAACGCTACGTTTTTCTACCGTTAGTTTGATGTTTGAAATATGCTTTATCTGGGTATGGTCCAGCTGGAAATACCCCTGGGTCTCTTCTCCACAGATGCCTCTTTCCACCTTTTCACTCTTCCCATCGTCCCCCGCGCACTTTCTTTTCGATTATTACTAACCGCAGTAGAACCTCGATAACTCGAACTCGGATAATTCGAATTCCCCGCTAACTCGAAGTTAATTTCCTTTCCCTTGTCACCCCGATAATTCGAATCGTTTTTCGTTTCGCTTCAGGGTTTGAGTTACCGGGGTTCTACTGTATTTTTATCGGGATAACCAGCGGGAGCCTCTGCGGAGGAGAGAGCCGCTGTGTCGAATCCTATGTGAATGAGATAGATCACAACTTCGTTAATCTGGATCTGGATCCGTTGAATTTCAAATCTAGCAAACCCTTTTTGAAAAAGCCATTCGCCAAATTAAAAAATGGATTTAGATTTGTCCGTTGTTGTGTCAGGAACGCAAATTCCGTTTTAAAATAAATTTTTTTTTTCGATTGGCCGAAAGGAACCCACCCACATAAAGTTTGGATCATAGCTAAGTCAAGGGAGTGGGATTAGTAAGCTTCCTTCAACGAAACGAAGTTTTATTTAAATTTAAACAATGGCATTAAACGCACTTACAAGAATAGGGAAAACACGTGGCGGGAAGATAAATATCAAATTGGAACTGACAAAAAACGAAAAAAATGTTATGGCTGTCTTCCTTGTCACGTCGATGCTAGCTGTTTTTGTGCGCTTGTGATGTTTTAAAATAATAAAGAGCACTCAGTGGCTTCCTCTTCTGCAAAGAGGCTCTCGGAGGACAGAGGCTCTCTTCATCTTCCGAATGATATAGAGGCTCCTGGGGCGAGGTGGGTCCTGAACCCATATTGAAACCACTATTCAAAATTAAAGAAATTGCTTGTAGAAAGAAACACGCTCTCCTGACGAAGCGTGAGTGAGGAAAGGAGGGTGCACTCATCCGAAGGAATGGAGACGTTCCTAAGCCGAGTATGCCATGCTGTTCAGTATGGGCGCATATTTTGATATTTTTATTATTGGTATTACCGTATGGCACGGAATTGGTGATTTTTTGTGTTTCGTGTGAACTAATTTTTGCGATAAGGACAGATAGATGTTTCTTTTTCAGGAATTAATTTTTTCAGAAAGTACCACACCCAGCATATATTTTCGTTTTTAATGATTACCTGCAATTGAAATACATAACAATATCACGGTGTGCGTACGTTATATATAATAATATATAATTCATTTTATACCGTTTTGTTTCTGAACGAAAAAGACAAGTTGTAATTAAACAGACACGACTTCTTAGTATTACATTTTTGTGTAGCGAATTTAAGTTAGAGAATATTTCCTCTGGAGTAAATGTTTGTGGGCAAAATGTTTGCGGTGATTTTTATTTGTAGGAAATTATTTTTACGGATCCCTGGAAAAATCACAAAAATTAGAAAATGCAAAAATTTCGTGCCAAACGATATTTTTTAGCTACTTATTCAATAAGCGCCTAAAAAAATACCGTTTGCACTTTGAAATTGTTCGACCCCATGTAAAATGAGAACTATGTAGGAATTTTTATTATTAACTGTTAGAGCCTTTGATTCAGCATGCCGAAAAAAAGGCACCGTCAGACCGTCTCGTGAACGCTTTGCAAAAAGTTCATCAAGGTTACAGATAGGATTTCGAATTCGGATTTCCAAGAAAATATCAGATGCATTAGCTTGTTTTATTTTTAATGCAAGATTTTCATACTTTCAGGAAAAGACTTCTTATTCCAAAAAGTAATGATTTGGGTTATACGAAAGCATTGTTGGGAGGCCTGTGTCATTGCGTGACAAACATCAAGAAAGCGAGCTGCAACTGGCTAGCGAATATTCAGTCACTTTGGAGTTCAAAATTCACTCTACTGTCCTCTACTTCAACTCTAAATAATCTCATTATTGTCATTTTTAGCTGAATCTAGTTAACGTGAAGGGGATTAACGTGTAAAAGCTCAAATATGGTTTACAATGTTGAGTAATGCGATATTCACTGGAAAGCCGCCAGGAATGCGTGCCGTTTGTTCACGTTCAGATGGCAATTTGAAACGAAAATAGTGAGAAAAACCAATTTTCCACCTCTGGCTCTACAAGGTAAGCTTACTGCACTGTCTTTTAGATCTAAAATAGTGCTTAAAGTTAAGACTTGTGTGAAATCTTGGCTTTGATAACGAAGAGCGTAAGTAAATGCGTGATTTCCTCAAAGTTTAGCAGACTTTTTTCTAGCAGTGAATAGAAGCCCCAAATAAATTTTTGCATCATTGCAAAGAACGCCATTTACACTTAACAGGAAAATTAATTTCAAGTCATTCTGCGTTATACCGCATGGGAAAAATTTTTCTTGAAAATCTGCTCCGAAATGGGATTTTACAACAATGAAATATTAGCGATTTTGAAAAATTTGCCGGAAATTCAAAATAACCGTTATAATCCTGTTATTAGGCTTAAACCATTTGTCAATACCTCCTACGTACATATTTAAATTTAAAAAACCCTAAGTTCTTTCTGCGCTTTTGATGAGCAAACTTCTTGTACCCTTACTTGTCGCTTTTATTTTGGTCATATTATGGCGGTGGCCACCCGTTACAGTTTTTGAGAATTTTCTGGGAAAGAAAAAAGTATTTCAACAAAAAAATTACACCACATTTATTGACTCACTATAAGGTATCTCTGGACGAAATATGGGGATAGGCATTTTTTCCATCATGTGCCACCTCTCACTCGGTCTCCAGAAAAAGTCGCTCTTAATAGAGAAACTAACACAGTCCTTTAAACCCATACATTGACAACTGGCACGTCAGCTTCTCGTCGGACAGAAAACAAAGAGTGGTCTGTCATAATACTGTTTGTGACGGGAAGGATGTCAACCGCGGTACTACTCAAGGAAGCTTCAGTGGCCCGTATTTCTTTAACCTGTTCTTAAACGATCTTGACGTCACTCAGTATTGACATGATAGCGATCTTACTAAGTACGCTGACGACACTTCTAGTTTTGTGACTGTGCGTAAGAATAGTGTAGATGAAACACAAACGACACTGAATGCATTTTTAGAGTGGACAGAGGTTAATGGTATGAGCTGTAACACAAGCAAATACAAAGAACTCTGTATGGCTAAAAAAGGTGTGGCACCTAACTTTTCCCTTCTGTGTGGCATAGAACAAGTGTTTGTATATTTTAAGATCACTAAGAAAAGATGGATACACGTACGTAGGTAGAGATAGGTCAACTCTTTAAGGCTATTGTTCTGTCACAGATCACATACGCACTTCCAGTCTATGGAGCCAGCCAGGTAGATTTAAACACCAAACAATGTATTTTAAAAAGGTGCAATAAGCGACGTTACACTTCTGAGTTAATTAAGATCTATAATCTTTTCGAAAAGTGTGACCGCAGGTTGTTCACCAAAATCAAGAACAATGTTACCATCCATTGTACGTCCTTTTGCCGAAAGTCAAAGAGTCATCCAAGAGGGTAAGATCACAAGCAAGTCAATTACTAAGGATTAATACAGAACGTTTTAAGAATTGCTACTTTAATAGAATAAGGTTTCAATACAACTCAGCAATTTAACAATATCGATATCCAATGTTTTATCAGGTTTTATATTTTCCATGATTTGTATACTTCACTCTCTGTAACGTTTGTTATGTATTTTAACGGGCGGAATAAAGTCATTTATTATTATTATTATTATTATTATTATTGTCTCTTCTATCACAGTCTTTGCTGGTGTTCTTTTTTGTGCATCAGCCGGGCGCAAACCATGCACCTGAACCATCAGTCACTCAAGTCAATCATTCTGTTTATACACTAAGCAGCTTTCCGAGGATTCGTGCAGATCCCAGCGTGCAGATCTTTTGAATCTCTGTCACAGTAGCTCTGATACTTTCTTGATGTTTTCTACCATCCCCTTCTTTACTGTACCAAGCGCACCAACAACCTCAGGGATCACTACGGTTTTCATATGCCACATTCTCTGTATTTCTAGTTCTACGTCTTTGTACTTGCTTGTCTTTTCGATCACCTTCAGTACGATGTTTCTATCTGATGGAACAGTCATATCAATCAGTTTGCAGGTGGAATTCACTGAATCTTTAACGATGATGTCTGTTCTGTTCGCAGTTATAGTTCTAATATATAGATTTAGCCAGGGCTAAAAGCGAAGCTCCCGTTAATAAATTTATTATTTAAATCAAACAATAAACTTGTAATCCACAAATCAGTTAACTTAAGGGGAAATTCATATGGGAAAGGCTAAGTGATTTTAGAGTGAAACATCTTACATCGAGTTGGCCTATAACGTATATAACGTATATAATTAATCTGTCCATCAAGCAAAGAACTTTTCCTGATGATCTAAAAATCGCTAAAGTGATTCCTATCTTTAAACAGGGATCCCGTTCCGTGACTGTGCGATAATTATAGACCAATATCAGTTCTTCCAGTATTAAGTAAAGTTTTTGAAAAATGTATTTATAATCAACTTATATCTTATTTTTTGTCTGAAAATATGATTACTCATACTCAATATGGGTTTAAGCCAGGCAGTACCACTGTGGACTGTCTTGTTGATCTCATTGAAGAAATCTCTACGTGTCTAGATCAAGGAGATTATGCTGTATCAATATTTTTAGATTTGAGTAAAGCATTTGATACCGTCAATCATTCTATTTTATTATCAAAGCTATTGTCCTATGGCATTCGAAAACCTCATATCGACTGGTTCAAATCGTATCTTAATAAAAGAAAGCAGAGAGTTTTTGTAAATGGTAACATTTCTGACACCATGCCAATTACTTCTGGTGTACCCAAAGGATGAATTTTAGGACCATTGTTATTTTTGATATATATAAACGACTTTACTCAATCTTCTAATTTTTTCTCTATGAGACTATTTGCAGACGATACCTCTTTAACAGCTTCAGCTAAAACTATAGATGAACTCTTATTTGAGATAAATTAATTTTTTTGAGAACTACGTAATATTTATGACTGGCTATGTGCAAATAAATTAACCTTAAATCTACGAAAAACTAAATATCTTATCTTTCAACCTCGTCAGAAAGTAGATTATGATTTATTACTTCCGCTATCGATAGCTGGACAATGCTTAGAGCAAGTATCCAAAATTAAATACTTAGGTATCTATATTGACAGCCACCTATCCTGGCAAGATCATATCGACTATGTGTGTGATAGAGTCAGCAAGAATATTAATATTATGACAAAGATAAAAAGTTATCTAGGTAATCAATGCTTAACTAGTATCTACTATTCTCTTGTTTACCCATATCTCATATATGGTAGCTTATTGAGGGGAAATAATTATGATAATCCTTTATCACAGCTCATACGTCTGCAAATAAAGCAGTTAGAATAATGAATGACGTTCCTTTACGAGATCATATCACTCCTCATTATGTTCATCTAGGTCTATTAAAATTTCGTGATATTGTTAAATTTATGTACAATTGTTTGTTTTTATATGACTGTCTCTGATAATAAGCCGTGTAATTTTCCATTATTACTTGTATCTGAGCAACATGATTATTTTACACGAAGTGCATCTGCCCAGCAATTACAGATTCCCCACTCAAGAATTAATATTCGAAAGTTCTGCCCCACCGTCATTGGTAAATACTATTGGAATGATCTCCCCCTTCATATTCGCAATAAATCATCCAAAATCCTGTTCAAAAAGGCACTTAAAATATATTATCTTGCTCAGTATTGACTTGTGTGTGTGTGTGTGTGGTTTTTTTTTTTGTGAAAAACAAAACTACAAAAGAACAAAGTCAATCTTGTTAAAGGGCCATTAGTTCACTATAATGTGCCCTTCTCCATTCTAATTTTCTTCTTTTATTATTATTATTATTATTATTATTATTATGTGCACGTAGGTTAAGCAACTATTGTATTATTGAATACAATTACTGTATTACTGTACAATTAATGTATTATTGTACAACTAATGTATTAAAGGATGGAGTAAAAAAATAGAAACAAAAACAAAACAAAACATAGCAATCATCTTCGATCACATTCAAGAGCCGTAATGGTTCTTGATCACAGTGGATCATACCTGGAAAACAAATTCTTGGAAAACAAATCAGGCCGAATTTTTTGCTTTCGACAAGTTTACTTTATAAAATCTTGCCAACAAATCCGTGGATATGTAAACCAACGTTTTATACTTTTACACATCACATCTGAGGTGAAACCGTACTATTTATCATACAGACCTTGAGCGCAGTGAACATTAAAAGAGTTATGCTTCAACATAAATAATTTATTGTTTTTTTTTTTTTATTATTTAAGGGTTTTATAACGATGTGTAATCTTGAAAAGCGTTTGATACGCGCGGCAAAAAGATAACTCCTGCGAGCGATGTTCATGAACGACTCAAAACAAACAGCACAGCGATTTAAATTGCAAGAGAGACTACTAACAATCACTAAAACAAATATAATTCGGTTAAACATTTACAGACACAACAATTTTCATTCACGAAGATAAGTATTAAAGCGTTTCGAAAAATCCTGATTCTTAAAGCTTAATAACTTTATGTTTTAAGCCGGCCTCGCGGTGTTTGCTTTTCTCAAAGATGAACTCGAGGCAAGAAAATCGCTCAAAGTTTTCTTTCTACAGCCAAATTTATAACCAAATATTCTTCGGAACGTGTTCTTCTATTTGCGGTGAGAAAATATATCTAAAGGCTCTTTTAAGTCCTGTAAGCTTATATCAAACCTGATATTAGGTCGGTTTATTGTCTCAAATCTTACAAACGTCAGTGAAACGTGCATAAACTTGCCGCATAAGATTGTGTTCGACTACATGAAATTAGATGTAAAAAAAACTTCAAATGCAATCATTACTTAGGCTTACCTTTCGAGATGCGGTTCGTAAAAGCTATCAAGTAACGCGAGAGTCGCTTGAGAATTTTGAATCCTCTTTAATACGCATCAAGCAAGGTGAAAAACGAAAACGATGCCATCCGAAATCGGATTTCCCACTTTGAAAAGCGACGCATCTCTCAACCAAAAAACCAATGAACAAACTAGCCATGAATAACAGACTTGATAGCAGCTGTATTTCATTTTGTACATCCAGTGGAAAAAGACAGTTAAAAACATCACAAGTTTACACAAAACTCTGTCAGCTTCAGCTGTCAAATTAAAGTAAACAAGTTTCAAGATGCTGCATACATTTTCCGCATGAACTCACCTGTCAAATTTTGACCAATGAGAGCATAAAAATTGGGCGTAGAGCGTGACCAACGCGTGACCTTGGTGAGAAAAGGTCTTCCTAGCCTGTATTGTTACCTAACTTGCTGAATTTTCGCGACCATGGTTAGTTTGAAATCAAACTCTTAATAGTGCGGGGTCATCATGATATAAACACGGCATATTTCATATAAATTTAAAAAATAATAAACTTGAGCCTGCGATCATCTGAAAACCAGTAACTTGTCAGCGGATAACTTCAAAAAAGTACTCGAAATCGATGGGTTGACACCTGAGCCCGCGATATGGTCAGGTGATACTGGTCAGCGGATACCTTGTTTTGACAGCTGTCAATTGATCACAATATTGATGTGCAATCAGTTTCCTCCTGGGCTTCCTGGGTTCCCAAAGTAGTTAGAAAGTGTGAAAGTAAACATTGGTTTTCCTGTGGTGCGGACGGACGGCAGGCGGGCGGGCGGGCGGGCGGTCGGTGTACGGTCACGTGATTACCAAATTTTCTGGGATGGGTAGATAACGTTAGCTATGGGGCTACGTCCACGCGCGCGCTTCGCGCGCGCGAAGAGCTCCGCTATCAGTATTGGCTGGCATGTCCCACATGATGGTGATGTTGTTGTCTTTATTGTGCATCACAGTCTCTGGCTGGTGTTGGTACCATTTGTCTGTATATGCTGCAGCATTATTGTGCCTGGATATGTACTCTGTTTTGGCTAATATCTCACATCCAGATACAATATGGTCCACTGTCTCTTCATGTTGCGAACACATTCTGCACTTGCTCTCCACTTGCTGGTCACATATTATTTTCTGGTAGTTTCTGGTGTTTATTGCCTGGTCTTGAGCCGCGACAAGTAGTCCCTCTGTTTCTCCTTTCAGATTACGTGACAAACATTTTTTGGTGGTGACTGTGTCTACATGAGGCTTCTCTAGGATCCTTGGAGACTGGCCATGCAATGCTTTGTTTTTCCAATTTTCTTCTTTCATTGATTTCATCTTGGACTTGAACATGTGTTTTAGGACTTTAGAATTTACTGAGGCTGATTTATGTTCTTTGTTCTCAAACTCTGGCATTGTTACTTCCCCTTTGAACTTAGTAGCATTCTTGGTTATCGAATTTTTGGCTTTAGATCTTTCATGTTCAAGCACCTGCTTTGGATATTGTCCTTCTTTGTGCTTCAGGTAGTGATCGAGCCCTATTGTTGCTGATTTGAATGCCGTTTCTACATCAGTCAGGCCCCTTCCTCCATCTTTTCTTGGGATGTACAGCCTTTCCACATCGGCTTTAGGATGTAACATCTTGTGCATGTTCAATAGTTTGCGTGTTTTTGTGTCAATCTTCTTCAGTTCTGAGAGTTTCCAGTCAATTATGCCAAAACTATATTGCACAACTGGGACTGCAAGACTATTGATAGCTTCTATTTTGTTTCTTCCATTGAGCTCAGTTCTTAAGATCAATCTTACTCTCCTATTATATTCTTTTCTTATCTTCTCTTTCATTTTACTATGCTGGACACCATTACTTTCATCTACACCCAGGTATATTATTATTAATTGTTATTATTATTATTATTATTATTATTATTATTATTATAAGGCGGAAAGATTAAAGCAGAACAGGGATAACTTATTTAACATAACTTTGTGATCTAGAATGTTTTACTTGCCGTAGAAAACGCGTTACAATAGCTCTAAACATGTTCTTCTAGCATTGTGATTTCGATGGCCTTAAAACTTCGACGACCGCTTTGGTCGTTGTCACTCCATATGGAACGATGCATTATCATGCATGTTTTCCTTCTTAGACCCGTTTAGCTTTCAGTTTAAGTTAATAAATTGGTAAGCAACAACGTCAACAAAGATTTCCAGCGATACCTCGTTTTGGATATTCTGACTAATCCTAACAACGTTACACTCACAAAAAAGGTAACATTTTGAGGAACAATCCACTGCCAATTTCGCTGTTTCCCGACTACTCTTTAAAGATTAAATTTGTCCCTTTCCTTAAAAGTTGGCCAGCCACAATTTCAATTAAAAAAAAAAACAAGACGATAAAGTGGGCAAAAAACCTGCTAATAAAGAAGAAAGGCAAAGAAAAAAAGGAGAGCGATAGAGGAAGATCGAAATAGATTCGCAAATAAAGACGTCAAAATTTTGGCTTGTGAGAATCCATTAAAAACAAAAAGGCTGTTTAATCACGTCCCGATTTGTCGGAAAAAAAGCCTTTTTTGATGCAAAATTCATTTTAAGCCATTCTTTTAGCCATGCTAAGTAGCCGAAAACCAGTCCAAAGAAGCGGAATTGGTGAAAAAGCAGTTTTTCGCTACTCACGGGACGTCACCAAAGGGTTAAAGAAAGTTACCAATTTGTTTAAAATTGGCCCTTTTCCTCATAAAAAAGTCAAATTTGCCTATTTCAGTTCGAAACGGGTTTGTAATGTGAAAAAGAAGCACTTCCAATGTTTAGTTAATGTTAATGTTAATTTTATTATTTACATGATTGAGATATCAGTTGAATACACTAATTCTAAAAGCAAAATGGCAATCACAGTGACGTCATATATGACTTCATCATATCTTGACTAGCCTTAACAATGCTAAAATAATATCTCAGATACCTAGTAGTTCAAATCTTTATAAATCCAAAATGGCGACCAAAAGAGGGGCTTAAGAAGCAAATTTAAAATTCGATTTACAAAGTGATAGCTACCGTTTCATCCTTGGTATCATGTATTCTAATGCATTTTGCTCAAAGATTAAGATTATACATGATTTACATGTTTTGTCTGTTCCCCTTAAGTGACCCATACAACCCCTCTAGCTGATGGACTAATAATGTTCTTTAAAAAATGGTAAACGTTGCGACTGTGCAACCATCTAGTTATGGATGCACTTGGGAGGTTTGCTAAGCACTCCAGAAGCTAGAGTTGTACTCGGCTTTCGTCTCGTGCAACTCTTACGCTTCGTTCGTGCTTAGAAACCTCCCACGTGCATCCATAACTCGATGGTTGCACGCTGCCCGTTTATCATTTCTTGGTTATGAACCTTAAAATTTACGGCCACATTCCACGAAAAGCAATCTTGCGTACATTCTTTGTTCCAAATATTGATTTTAACAAAATATAGGGGAAAATAAGGAGCCATAGTTTCCTTTTAGAACGCTATAGTTACATATTTAATTTCCAAACCTGAACAGCGGTCTATGTCTCATAAAAACAACTACCTCTTTCGTAAATTCTTTTCCGATGATAATAAAGGCTACTTGACGTTTTTATTCAATCTTATTCATTGATTTATTTTCGTTAAAACGAGTATTGCTTTCTGATTAGCATAACTGTTTCGCCATCAATACTACAGAAATCGGGAAGTTTTAATTTAGCGAGCACGAAAGAAATGTTACTTGTTGCATAAATATTTTATTCTCTGTAGCGATGACAGACATTCCAAGTTACACTTACAACAATGTCAACTTACTCCTTTTGTTTCTGCATTGTCTCTTGAAAGTTTAACAACTGCTACTCACTACAAATTTCATAAGAGTCCGAGAACGGCGGTAGCCGTTAAAACCTTGTTGCCTAATGAATACCCCACTTTTCAAGGGAGTTGTTTTTCAGTGTATGCCGATAGAACGTGTTGGACGATCCAAGCTCATTCAGACGAAGTTAACTAGGCCAGACGTCGAACTTTTCATGAACATAACTTACTAAATTTTGCTCGTCTTATGAAAAGTTCGACGTTTGGACTGAAGACCCAAACGAAACATTGTTTAAGATTTTGCTTGCTTCCTTTTTCATTCGTCCCACGTCCCAAGTCGATAATACGGACATATAAGTTTCTTGTACAAATCGCAGCGAATCATTGTCATGAAATGCAGCCATATTGTGTTTAGAAAATAATACTTGAAGAAATGTGTCGTTTACTCACAACCTCTGCAGCGAAACGAGATTTGAAAAAAGCCCTGGCAGGAGCTTCTTGAGCTCGTTGCCGTCCAAATCCCTGTGGGAAAAGAAATAACATTAATTTGTGTCAAATAAACAAAAAAAACATTTTCAGCCGCTATTTTTTCTACCCTATTCATATTTTATCCTTTCCATTTAAAAAAAAGATATTAGAATGTTCACTTGGGAAAGCATTTTAGGTCAACATCTCGTCTAGCCCACGTTATTTGTCATTTAATTAATTAATTTATTATTTTATTTATTAAGTTACAGATCGAGTTGCGCGAGGGTTTTAGTTTCTTTTAGTAAATTTCGTTTGTTTTTGAATAATTATTTCGAATTTACCTTGTTTTGCTGGAATACATGCTTAGTAATAGTGGGCTGTATCCTTCCAGCCGTGTAGCCTTCGTATGATGGGCTTTTCAGAGCATGATACCTGGATCCTATCCAGATTTCGTGCCGAGTTTTTTTCCGTAGTATGATTTTTTTCCGGCAGGTTTTTTTTCTGGCCTCCGTTCTGACAGTGTTCTTTGTCAACTGTCGCTCAGCTCTGTTCTAGTTTATCTACCATATATTTGAATGTAATAGAGGTTGCCAGTGTAACGTATTGTTATTTCTGCGGTGTTCGGCTGAAACAGCCAAATAAACCTAATGGTTTTTCCGATTCATGTTGTACTGCGTTGTGGAGCTGAAATCTGCAACGGTCATATATTAATGCCTTCCTCAGTCATATTTAAGGTATATTGTCACATAAAGTCAATGCTCTTTTATGGCTACCTACCTTTTGTGCATGAAACTGACCAGATCGCGGAATTTCATATTGTAGTCTCTTTAATTTAGCAACACAATTTTGGTGTATTTTAATTTATAGCTTTTAAGAAAAATCGCTAAATTAGAGTGTCGCCAAAATTTCATGTAATAAGATATTTTGAGACTCCTTCCTGAAATTGTAACCTAAGTGTCTTGATATAGACTACCGTTTGCTGCTTTCCCTATTTGAAAACTTTGTATTTCGATGAGAATAAGTTGTGACCTGTACTGGTTTTTTGTTTGGCAAAGAATGAACATTTTTTTCTTCTTTTTCTGTCTTCAGCAGATGCATTTTGCCATTTTTTTAGTTTTCATTAATTTGTAAATAAGGAGGACCGTTTATATAGAATTTCATGTTTTTTGGTATTCTTTATATAAAATGTTCATCCTCAGTGTATTCCATACTTTCAGTCATTCAACCCCGTATTTCCCCTGAGGCTGAATTTAAAATGCCTCTCTCCTGACTTTTCAGTTTGCTGAGTTTTGCCTAGTTATAAAGGCCCTTACACCTGATTAAATTCGCGAAGTCTATTGGAACATAACCTACTGAATATTAATGGCTTTTTTTAACACTACTGAGTAAATTGCAGACACTCAAGGAGGTGGTTGATAGTGGAGCTCCTCGCACGCGCAAAGCGCGCGTGGGCGCAGCCCCATAGCTAAGGTAATCTACCCATCCCAGAAAATTGGGTAATCACGTGACCGACCGACCGACCGACCGTCCGTCCGCACCACAGGAAAACCAATGTTCAATCTCACACTTTCTAGCTAGTTTGGGAGCCCAGGAAGCCTTCTCTGTAAATGTTCTACCGAATTATATTTCTGATCTTTTATTTATTGTTTGTTGTTTTTTGCAATTTTGATCGCTTTGCCGCCGTTTGCCGTTATTTGTTTACAGTCGTTCATAAACATCGCTTGCAGGAGTACTCAACGTACCGCGCATATTACACATCGCCGTGACGGTCATAAAACTATCAATAAAAAATAAGCACAATAAATTCTTTATTATGTTGAAGCGTAACTCTGTTAAAACTTCTTTGCAAACTTGGTAGGTGATTTTGGAATTCTTTTGAACGGTTTCGCTAAAGGCCCACGCTTGCTCCGATGGTCCTGAATATTGAATGAATGGAATTAGTCTTGAAAAATTGTGAAACTGACTGCTAATTGTCTGAGGTCAGGCGGTCTGTATGATAAAAACAGCGCCTCATAGTACTCTTTCACCTCAGATGTGATGCACAAAAAGTGTAAAAGGTTGATTTGCACGCACCCAGATTTGTTGGCAAGATTTTCTAAAGTAAACTTGTGGAACGTAAAAATTCGGCCTGATTTGTTTTCCAAGAATTTGTTTTCCACGCCTAATCTACCGTGATCAAGAGCCATTATTGCTCTAAAATGTGACCGAAGATGATTGCCAGTGCTATTTTTGGGTGTACATATAAGGCTATCAAACTCGATGCAAGATTTGTTTCACTCTAAAATCACTTAGCCTGTCCCTCAAAAGTCACACGAATGTGCCCTTAATTTAACTGATTTGTGGATTACAAGTTTATTGTTTGTTTTAAATTATAAATTTATTAATGGAGCTTCGCTTTTAGCCCTGGCTAAATCTATATATTATACATTAGGAATAACAGAAGAGTTAAAAAAGACCCCCCGTTTTGAAATTCTGTTTTTCGCAATGCACTGTTGCTGAAACGGCGATATTTTTTTAAAACCAGTTAAGGGAGCATTCCCGTTATACCATACACTTCCTGCTCTCTTAGTAACAGGTAGCTTAAGTGATGACGACGTACGGCAACGGCAGCGAAATCAACACCCAAAAAGTGAATTCGCGCTGTTTAAACTTCATCGCCCTTATTCCAACTCTTTTATTTGTCAAATGTCGGCAAATTTTTCAGGAGTAGAATTCTAAAGGACTGTTTCTAATATTCGCAAAAGGAAAAAGAAAATCGTTGTCTTGTGTTCATGTCCTTCCACTTCGTACTGGTGGAGTGACGGCAAAGAAATGTACGAAAAAGTGTGCTGCACGTGCAAAGTTGTTGTTTTGCTTTAATAAATCTATTGTTTTTTGCTGTTTGTCGTCGTTGCTTAAGCTCCCTAATATTGCGTGGGAGACGGTATCAAAGGCTTTCGTGAGATCTAAGATTATGGTCGAAGTAGTCATGCCTAATCAATGTTAACCCTTAGACGTGCAAGGAAAGTCATACCCCCTACGATGCTACAATTGGGGTTGATGGAACACTTCCCCTGAGTTTTCGATATGTTGAAGTATTTGAAAACGATTCTGCCTTCAGGGGAAAGCCTTTGATCTTCTCAACAAGACGAGATATATTTTATGGGTGGTGGCGCTGCGGAAGGCTTGTGACGTCACCAAACATGGTTGCCATCTTAGCCGCCATCTTGGATTGTATTAATAGTTAAAAATTATGTAAACGCATTGTTAATTTTTGTGCGTAACATATACAATATCACATAAGTACTTTGCATCATTTTATCCACAAGCTTTACATTTTTTGCTGAAAGAATTTAAAACCTGCATTTTTTCTCAAAAATGGCTTGACCACCTGCTACTTTTGACGACATATCTCGTAACCATAGTAAGCGATCATCACTAAACTTGTCTCAAAATCTGGGCAAGGGATAAATGAACAGCTACCAGGGGGTGGGGGGGCACGACTCCAATAGCGCCTAGTACTTATTTCGTATAACGATGATCCACCGATTTATGACATCACATCCGGTTGAAGAGTTGCTGCTCTGTTTTTGCGTGAAGCACCAGGATGGACTCCGATGCTATTTGGTTTCTTCGTTATTTTAACCCACAGGCTAATGGAATTAAGTATCTTGAATCCCGAGTGAGTTGAAAAGGGATATAGCCGGCCTTCCAGCAAATGTCATGACCAAACAAAGAAGATTTAGTATTATTTTAACGATAAATATCATGCAGCTGCGGGGAATGTCATGGCGAGTCTTGCGATGTTTCAAAACGAGTGTCGTTAACGTTTTGCGGCTTTTGCGGCCTCTGATGTAGAGAAGTCATGAAGCAAAATATAATCTCCTGAGCGGAATAGAATGGGGAAAACGCCGATGGCCACAGTTTAAAGTGTTCACCGCTGCAAGGTTGTTATCACGGTTCGTAAAGTTGCAGAAATCTCCCCTCAACTGTGTGGTTTTGAGGAATATTATGGCGAGTCTTTCGCTGTTTGTCATCGAGCGTAACTCAAGAGTTTGGCTTTTGCGGCTTCTGATTCATCGAAGTCGTCAATCAAAATTGCCTATCCTGAGCGGAATGGAATGGGAAAAACGCAGATGGTCACAGTTTAAAGTATCAACTGCTTGAAGGCTTTATCATTCGACGTAAAGTTGCTGAAAGCTCTACCCAATTGTCCTGTCATGGCGAGTTTTTCGCTGTTTCAAAACGAGTGTCCGCTCAAGGTGTTGGTTGTTGTACCTTCTGATTTACCGAAATTGTCAAACAAAATAGCCTGTCCTGAGTGGAATAGAATGGACAAAAAGCTGATGGTCACAGTTTAAAGCTTTGAGTGCTGGAAGGCTTTATCACTCGGCGTAAAGTTGCTCAAAGCTCTTCTCGACTGTACGGTTTGAGCAATGTAATGGTGAGTCTTTCTCTGTGTCGAATCGAGCGTCACTCAAGATTTTGGCTTTTGCAGCTTCTGATTCACCGAATTCATCAATCAAAATAGCGAAATACCGTGGAGAAAAAGCCTATGGTCACAGTTTAAAGTGTTAACAGCTGGAAGGCTTTGTCAGTCGACGTAAAGTTGCTGAAAGCTCTAGATAGTCAACTGATTTCGAAACGGTCACATCTTACGTTCTTCTGGAAGGTTAGTGTTGGCTTTTTAGCATTTAATTTGCCTTTGAAGATTTATGTTTAGAACAAGTCTTAAGCCCAAAAGTAGACCAAATTGTCATTATCTGAGAGAAATCAAGAAAGTTTGTACCCTTCATTTTTTTCTAAGCTTGCAAGTGTAACAAACCTGAAGGGGGAGGCCTAGGGTATGTACCGGCATGTAGCTGGTGGGGCAAAAGGGAGTATCCAACAGAGAGTTCAAACTTTTTAGGAGAAACAGTCACTCACAGTATTTTCTGTCAGCTTCTTTTTCATTTTCGACATTAATAGGTAGTTCCTCGTGGTTGTTTCCTCCAATGAAGAGCTAGTCATCTGTAACTATATATTAATTTTGACATTGTTGATAAGAAATGACAATGGCATGAACAAGCTACATTTGTAGCTATAGCTTATCACCAGTGATCATAGTTATGTTTTTAATTAGTAAATTATCAAAGAATGACATTAAAGTGAAAAAAACAAAACAGCTGTTCTAACTGCTTTAGAGGTTTGAAGTTCTGGAGGGATCACAGTCACTCAGTGATCGCTTTGAGTGAGCCAGTGATCATTTTTTTTTGTTTTGGCCATACATGGACAGTGCAGCTTTGCATTAAGTGAGCCAGTGATCGCTTTGAGTGAGCCAGTGATCATTTTTTTTCTTTGGGCCATACATGGACAGTATTTTCTGTCAGCTTCTTTTTCATTTTTGACATTAATAGGTAGTTCCTTGTGGTTGTTGCCTCCAATGAAGAGCTAGTCATCTGTAACTGTTTATTAATTTTAACATTGTTGATAAATTTTAGCCTGACAGGTTCTTAAAAACCATTTTCTTAGTTGTGGGTTTTTCCTGTATCCTTGTTCAGCTTAATACTGCACATCACTATACTGGATGTCAGCCCATCCCCTTTTTGTTTCTCCATGTCAATGAGGTCAGATAGGGAATTTACATTTGGTCTTCTAGACCATGGTGCCTTTAATAGAAAGCTTTCGTCTCCTAATCAGGATAATATTAACAATCCTTTACTCTGATTAATTGAGGGATGAACAACACTAAGGGATGAAGTTGTTATAACACAACCAGCAACTCCTTTCTACAGCAGGAACAGAATGCTTAGGGATGGAAAATAAACATGAGTAACTAATTGAAGTATTAAAATCTAGCTTAGTTTGATTTCCTATAGTTGCATCTAGGGTGTTTGCCTTCTTATCTCCAAATATGTGTAGCAGAAAGTGCTACACCCCCCCCCCCCCCCCCCCCCAAGAAACCCTGATTTCCTCAAATCTCCTTAGTGCAAGATCATTAGTTTCTGTCTTTCCTTTGAAGTTTTTTGTCTTACAAAAAAACTACAGTTAACACAGTCATCTAGTTGAACTTTGCTGATTCCTGACAAGACAGTGAATATCAGGGAAATGGACTCTTAGCCTTGAGGTCCTTGAAGGAGAGTTGGCATGTAAAGTCAGGAAATGTCTTACAAAGGACCAGCTTTGAATCACACTACTGTCAGACGATTCCATCTAAACAGAATTGAAATCTTGAACCAGCTCAACATGATTTTAGTGTCTTCTGTTGCTGCATATTTTCTGTAAACCAGAAAAGTGTACTCCCCGAAATGTCAGCATTCTTCCTTCCTTTCAACTTGTTTGACAGTGAGTTGTAATCAACATTTATGTTTTATGGCTCTGTAACAACATTTTTGTCCTCATTGACTTATTTTATCTCTCTTTTACGAGTTGTGTGGTAGAGATACTTTTTAATACTTCTTGATATTCTCTTGTTTGTGCTCTTCTGTCCTCTATTTTTGTCTTCCCAGCTAAGCAAAATGAAATACATTAAACATTAATGCCCAGTGGACTAGCCTGTGCCACAGACAGAACTAAACTTCTGGTTAAGTCCCCCTGTGAGACAGCTCTGAAATCTTGGTTCTGGGTTACCCCTGGTCCACCTGAACTAGCACTTGCATACGTGCTATGATTGGCCTGTTAAGAATACCATTGTCAGTTTTCCAATCAGGTTGAACGGAATATCGAAACATATTGGGATTGAGAGCCCAGAATATTGGCACGGCTTTGCAGATGTTACTAACTGGCAATAGATTATGTCTGCGACACAGGCTACACTGACAACCAGACTTACAGTGTAGGATTTAAATACAATTATATTGAAAGTGAAGAATGATCATCGCAGTAAATTTTCCAATTTAAGCAATAGGACAATTGCACGATGACGATATTTGACTACAACTACCAGAATTCATTTCGTTTTTGCTTTGTTATTTAAATTTGCCAGTTCCGCTGAGGATAAGAGAACAATAGCCTTAATTTACACAAGAAAACAACACACTCAAGGATTCTGGTAGCTGTAGTAAAATGACGTCATCCTGCAATTGTCCTATTGGAAAGAAGAAGCCTGAAAAAATCAGGGCTTCAACGGGATTCGAACCCGTGACCTCCGCGTTGCCGGTGCGTTGCTCTACCAACTGAGCTATGAAGCCACACATTGGGAGCGAGGTCAATTTATTGAGTTCATATCTCCCGTGAAATGATGTGAAGTAATCAAATAATTCATTTTGAACTGCGGTTGTAGATGAAAGTGAAGAATGATCATCGCAGTAAATTTTCCAATTTAAGCAATTGGAAAGTAGAAGCCTGAATAAAAATTCAGGGCTTCAACGGGATTCGAACCCGTGACCTCCGCGTTGCCGGTGCGTTGCTCTACCAACTGAACTATGAAGCCACACATTGGGAGCGAGGTAAATTTACTCAATAAGCCCTTACAAAACAATATGCTCCTCAGTGTTACCAAGACCTGCCTTGCTTTTAGCTAAAAAAAATCCACAGTAAACTAGATTGCAAGTGTATGTATGTACGAATCCGAAAGCCGAATTCGGTAAAAAAAAAAGAAGCTTTCTTCTATATTTAAATATCTCAAGTCCATGTTCTCAACATTCCGGTGTTCCATATTTTCTAATTACTGTATTTCAAAGTACAAGTTACGAATTTGTGTTGGTACAACATGTTTCAAATCCTATGGTGAGCGGCCCCCCCAGTATTTAACACAAGAGTGCAGAAAATAAAATGAACTTACCTGCACGGCAGACGGTAGGAAGTCAGCATGCAACTCCATCGGTAACATCTTTTCGAAATTTGCTAAGCCCGTAAGTTTGCAGATAGGTAGAAAAATTACGATTACATTCACTGCGAAGGAAAAATTTCGTTTGGCCCTCCAAGTAAGATGCAACCTTCGATCAGACGATCCTTTTTCCCCATCATCTCCGGGAAGTAAGGGGAAAAGAATGTTACCGGAAATGACCGGAAATTCCCGGAAACTGTTTATGTTGCGCGATTAACACCGAAGACCAGGGCAGGTTGCATGTTCACGGGAATGTCAAATAGTGACCACTAGTTTAGCTTTCTGAGCTTCTAGACTCGAGATTTCCGATTTTAATATGTAGATAATTCCAATGCTTGGCTTAATGACTAAAATCTAATGAGGTTTAACTCTCTCTGGAGCGTCTGATGGCAACTAATGAAGAAATACACCGTAAATGCAAAGTGGAAACGTGCGTGTTTACAAGATGTGGCTTGGCTTGCCAACGACTTATGTATGACTTCTTTATCGGCTTCTGTATCACTTTATAACTTGCTGTAAGTGACTGAGTAGACTTACAATGGTTTACAATGGAAAACAGCACAACCGGACACACGACAATGGTTCGAGAAACCGAGTGTTCGTTGAATGTAAATGCTACGCTACAAGCGGTGAAGTGGAGGAAACCGTAAAGTAAGCCTTATTTTGATCGATATTGTTTAGAAAACTGAAAGCCAGTAATAGTTTTTTTATCATAAAATGACTCAGTACATAATATTCTTTGATACGGAAGGTAGTTTCAGTGTTTTAGAAATTTTGTTGGCGAGTAGATAGATTGTCAACTGCGATGAAATATACAAAAACTGAAATTTGGCGATTGTTCGTTATTTGCCTTTGAAACAGAAGAACCCGCCCCGCAGAGATTTTTACAGACTTAGTAACTAGAATATCTGTGTAAACTGCCTGCTTAGTTTTAGCTCTAGAACTGATGTACTTTTGGAGAAATTCAGGGAAAGGATAACCATAATTTAGCTATCAACTCCAATGGCCGAAACTCTATGTAGTTGATTAACCGTTTACGACACGGAAATTTGATATAATAAAGAGCAATATACACAAATGTAAACTAGAATGATGGTATTATACCTGCTTCAAGTCTTGGGTTGTAGTATTTTAATGGACGTGAGAAACAGAGCTATACATTTTGCACTTTTTACAACGGTGTCTGAGTTAAATATTACATATTTTGCCACCAACAAACAATTGGTGTTACAATGACAACAATAAAGTAGCAACCCAAACAAAGTGCATTTTTAGACATCCCCCCACAATATCTAATTGCATGCAAAATTTGAGGAGAGGTCAAAAGTTTTCATTTTCCACTTTGCTTGATTCTTACAGAGAAGTGCTCTTAATGTCGAAAATGAAAAAGAAGCTGACAGAAAATACTGTGAGTGACTGTTTCTCCTAAAAAGTTTGAACTCTCTGTTGGATACTCCCTTTTGTCCCACCAGCTACATGCCGGTACATACCCTAGGCCTCCCCCTTCAGGTTTGTTACACTTGCAAGCTTAGAAAAAAATGAAGGGTACAAACTTTCTTGATTTCTCTCAGATAATGACAATTTGGTCTACTTTTGGGCTTAAGACTTGTTCTAAACATAAATCTTCAAAGGCAAATTAAATGCTAAAAAGCCAACACTAACCTTCCAGAAGAACGTAAGATGTGACCGTTTCGAAATCAGTTGACTATCTAGAGCTTTCAGCAACTTTACGTCGACTGACAAAGCCTTCCAGCTGTTAACACTTTAAACTGTGACCATAGGCTTTTTCTCCACGGTATTTCGCTATTTTGATTGATGAATTCGGTGAATCAGAAGCTGCAAAAGCCAAAATCTTGAGTGACGCTCGATTCGACACAGAGAAAGACTCACCATTACATTGCTCAAACCGTACAGTCGAGAAGAGCTTTGAGCAACTTTACGCCGAGTGATAAAGCCTTCCAGCACTCAAAGCTTTAAACTGTGATCATCAGCTTTTTGTCCATTCTATTCCACTCAGGACAGGCTATTTTGTTTGACAATTTCGGTAAATCAGAAGGTACAACAACCAACACCTTGAGCGGACACTCGTTTTGAAACAGCGAAAAACTCGCCATGACAGGACAATTGGGTAGAGCTTTCAGCAACTTTACGTCGAATGATAAAGCCTTCAAGCAGTTGATACTTTAAACTGTGACCATCTGCGTTTTTCCCATTCCATTCCGCTCAGGATAGGCAATTTTGATTGACGACTTCGATGAATCAGAAGCCGCAAAAGCCAAACTCTTGAGTTACGCTCGATGACAAACAGCGAAAGACTCGCCATAATATTCCTCAAAACCACACAGTTGAGGGGAGATTTCTGCAACTTTACGAACCGTGATAACAACCTTGCAGCGGTGAACACTTTAAACTGTGGCCATCGGCGTTTTCCCCATTCTATTCCGCTCAGGAGATTATATTTTGCTTCATGACTTCTCTACATCAGAGGCCGCAAAAGCCGCAAAACGTTAACGACACTCGTTTTGAAACATCGCAAGACTCGCCATGACATTCCCCGCAGCTGCATGATATTTATCGTTAAAATAATACTAAATCTTCTTTGTTTGGTCATGACATTTGCTGGAAGGCCGGCTATATCCCTTTTCAACTCACTCGGGATTCAAGATACTTAATTCCATTAGCCTGTGGGTTAAAATAACGAAGAAACCAAATAGCATCGGAGTCCATCCTGGTGCTTCACGCAAAAACAGAGCAGCAACTCTTCAACCGGATGTGATGTCATAAATCGGTGGATCATCGTTATACGAAATAAGTACTAGGCGCTATTGGAGTCGTGCCCCCCCCCCCCCCCCCCCCCAGACAGCTACTGAAAACTTGAGATGCTGATGTTGTATCGTCTTGGAAAACAAATCTGGAAAAAAACTCAGAGGGGGTGGCAAACGCCTTCTCCCCTCCCCCCTCTTGTACGCCCGAGGGTTAAGATACCATTCATTTGTTACATCTAACAAAGTTTGTTACGCCGCAAAATGTAATAAGTTGTTAATGTAAAGTGAAGGGAAAAATACAGGCTGGTTTTTTGATAAAAGATCATATTCCTTTACATGGGCGTTAAGATGATCGCAGACGATCCTTTCACATACTTTTGATAATACAGCTAATAAAAAGATTGACTTGTAATTCTGCGGGTCTGTATAATATTTTACCTTAAATACAAGGGAAATTTTTGGTCTTTTTCCATTGTAAAGGGAAAACGTCCATATTCGGACTTTTATTGATGATAGCTTGACAAAGAAGTGGAAATGGCTGTCATGCTACTTCTCTATGAAGTATGCAGGAAATATTATAAAGTCCAGGGGCCTTAAGTGGAGATAACTTGTTTAGAATTTTAAAAAACTTCCACTGCCTTAGTATGTTGCTTGAGTTATGTATATCCATTTGGCAACGCCTAGGCCAGAGAAGGGCCGATCGAGGTAAAATAATTGTTCAGGATTTCACAAATGTCGAAGGGTTCAGTAACTGGTTTATTGTTCACTCTCAGTTTATTCATGACACTACTCTTCTATTCAGTCAATTTACAGTTCGTGCTCTTGTAAGTAGATTTCCAAATTTCGTTTGGGTGACCGACGTTATTTAGAGGTTTATAAAATTCGGGTTTACCTTTTTTGGTCTCATTGTTTCCCTTCTTTTGAAAGAGATTACCATGAAATAACAGTCAAGACAAAGAAATGCGCAATTTACTTACAAGTAGTATAACGATGACAGATTTGAAAATATCCCAGGCAGAAGCTCATTGATCTTGTTGTCCCACAAAATCCTACGGGAAATAAATGCATTCGTCGACTTAAATTTGTGAATAATTTAAGATAGCGAATGGGCAATACGACTCATCACATTACCAACATTCGACCAACAGTTCGAAAACCTATTTGTACTTCACTGTAAAGGGCAAACCGGGCTTTACACACGTTAGATTTGAAAGTCATTTCCCCTTTATTCTCTACAGAGTTGAATACAAATATGGGTTTAATTAAACTCATATTAATCAATCAACCAATAAATCTGGAAATTGACTAGATGCGATTGCTTAAAAGCATGCTAACAAAGGGATTCATCCTTATCTGATCTACACAGATAAGGTACCGTAAAACGTGCAGCTTGTTTTTTCAACTTCAACTTCAACTTCAACTTCAAGTTTATTCAAATTAAGTACAACAAAAGATACATTGGGACTGGCCTGCAGTTAGCGAGGCTATTCGAGGCAGGCCAGGCTACATAATTCACTACAAACTAGACAAATACAAAGAAATAAGACGTTAAATAAGTTTAGATATTTTACGGTAAATAAATACTCTTTTACTTAAACACAAGGACAATATTAAAGTGGAAATTTTAAAAATAACATGAGAATAAAGGACAAGAGGATTACTTTTTCATTTTCATAATAATCGTATCCACATCAAAACAGGAGTCTTCAGCTTGAAGGATATCCAGTAGCATTGCTTTTAGTGATCTTTTAAAGTTTTTTTCGGTCTTTCTTTAAAAATTTGAGGTATCACATTCCAAATTTTGACCCCAACACACGAAAAAGCATTTCGCTTGACATTGAGTCGAGATTCTTTAGTATAAAAATGTTCAGACGTCGAGGCACGTGTATTGTAAGTATGAACACTAGAAATTCGAGGGAAGAGTTTTTCGACATTAAATGCTGCAAAACGAGTTCAATGGCGGTGTTGCGCGTTATACCGCGAAAGTAGTGATTAGTGAGTATTGAGTAGTTTTTTTCCAATAAAATCTGTACGTGTTGAGCGTTTTACCGACTCAGGGTGAACTTCTTTTGCAACGAGTGACGTAACTCCCGCTTAGTTGCAAAAAAATGGCGCACGTTTTTGCTGCAAGAGACATCTTCTTTTGCATGACTTTTCAAGCAACAAGAGCTGAATTTTTTTGGTTTAGAAAAAGCTTAACTTAACTGAAGAAAACTCTTATTTGGCTTTCCTCAATCACACGATCCGAAGTAGGAGATGTTCACTATATGCTGGACAAGGTATTGCTGACATAATAATAATGGGCGTGAAAGATTTCAAGGAATCTTTTCCTTCTTTATTATAAAATAAAGGAAATGTTGTTGGGCAGTAAGTAATTCAACGATTTTTTGACTTGGAGTTTCAAGATGAAGTGATTGTCGGCCTCAAATAGTTTAAAACCTGGGTCTAATGGGTTTACCAATGGAATATGATTTATTGGCTACAACATCGGAACAGATTATGGAGCAGGAATCAAAATTTGACACACAAAAGAACTTATTGTCGTTAACATTTCAAAGTATAAATATTGTGATAATAGATCACGTGAAATATCATATGACCATTTTTCTAAAAATCTTAAAATTCAC
This sequence comes from Porites divaricata, assembly GCA_038088405.1. NCBI lineage: Eukaryota > Metazoa > Cnidaria > Anthozoa > Scleractinia > Poritidae > Porites > Porites divaricata. Next base: position 22,147,589 of record JBBMOI010000008.1, on the reverse strand, counting down.
AAAACTGGTGGAGGGTTTAAGAAAAGAAGTCAAGCAGTATCAGTTTTCCATTCAAATTAATAAATTTCTATCACTTCAAGTTTCTAATGACAGTCCATTACATTTCAATCATTTCACTCCTTACGGGAGATATGAACTCAATAAATTGACCTCGCTCCCAATGTGTGGCTTCATAGCTCAGTTGGTAGAGCAACGCACCGGCAACGTGGAGGTCACGGGTTCGAATCCCGTTGAAGCCCTGGTTTTTTCAGGCTTCTTCTGTCCAATTGCTTAAATTGGAAAATTCACTGCGATGATCATTCTTCACTCTCATCTATAACCGCAGTTCAAAATGAATTATTTCATTTATTTCACATCATTTCACTCCTTACGGGAGATATGAACTCAATAAATTGACCTCGCTCCCAATGTGTGGCTTCATAGCTCAGTTGGTAGAGCAACGCACCGGCAACGCGGAGGTCACGGGTTCGAATCCCGTTGAAGCCCTGATTTTTTCAGGCTTCTTCTTTCCAATTGCTTAAATTAGAAAATTCATTGCGATGATCATTCTTCACTCTCATCTATAACCGCAGTTCAAAATGAATTATTTCATTTATTTCAAACTGAACAAAAACATCATTTTTAATGCCCAAATTTAATTTTGAATTACTAAGAACTTTTATTTTAAACTTTTGTATGGCGTTCCGTTGCGGACAAAATTATACCGATAGTAAAAACATGTTGAAAACATAATACTTAAGTCGAAACTTGTAAAATACATCGAATACAGTAAAAAATACGAGTCGAGATTTGCAAAATATATGTTCACGAACGAAAAAAAAAACGAGTCGAAATTTTGAAATTTGAGTCAAAAAAAAAATTCGAGTCGAGTTGAAAAAAAAAAAACGTGAGTCGAGAAAGAGAGAACGCTGACCAGTTGTGTTGTCAATCGATGTCTTCACTCCACCGATACGAGTCTTTGTTCCAAAGTAGTAGTTTGTTGGCTACCAAATATTGTAGATTTTTTCTTCTCCCTTGGTAGACTTATCGAGGACTTGGAGAGGCAGCTTAGTTCAGCTTCATATGACAGTTCAGAATTCTTATTTTGGCGCCGTGACGAGTACAAAAGGACACTTGCAACCGATAGGAGTCTTTGTTCCAAAGTTGTGGTTTGTTGGCTACCAAATATTGCATATTTTTTCTTCTCCCTTGGTAGACTTATCGAGGAATTGGAAAGGCAGCTTAGTTCAGCTTCATATGAACCAAGCTTGGTTTCATATGACAGTTCAGAATTCTTATTTTGGCGCCGTGACGAGTACAAAAGGACACTTGCAACTCTGTCGTCAGGATACTGTGAGACTTACGGTACGTTTGTTTAGAAATAGGGAAGTTCATCCGTGTCTACTGTAGTGATTCCCTTGACCGCTTGATGTCGATGCCGCGAGCCAGTGTTTTGCTGTAATTCTTTTTAATGCTTGTCGGTCCTTGCGTGACAGGTTGTGGCTTTGTTATTTGTATCTCTGCCAGTTGTAACCTCTCGCGAGGGCTCCGATTTATCTTGACGACGGAGTTGCAAGTGTCCTTTTGTACTCGTCACGGCGCCGAAATAAGAATTCTGAACTGTCATATGAAGCTGAACTAAGCTACCTTTCCAAGTCCTCGATAAGTCTACCAAGGGAGAAGAAAAAATCTGCAATATTTGCTAACCAACAAACCACTACTTTGGAACAAAGACTCGTATTGGTGAAGTGAAGACATCGATTGACAACACAACTGGTCAGCGTTCTCTCTTTCTCGACTCGCGTTTTTTTTTTTTCAACTCGACTCGAATTTTTTTTTCCACTCATATTTCAAAATTTCGACTCATGTTTTTTTTCGTTCGTTAACATATATTTTGCAAATGTCGACTCGTATTTTTTACTGTATTCGATGTATTTTACAAGTTTCGACTTAAGTATTATGTTTTCAACATGTTTTTACTATCGGTATAATTTTGTCCACAACGTAACGCCATACTTTTGGTGCATTTATTCCAAACGTACAAAGAAATATATATGCACTCGTTATCTGAAACGCCAATTTATTTATCCAAACAGAAAAAAATTTGCTACTAATTCGCTAATTTTATTCATTTTCAAAGTCACGTGACCATTTTTTTTCAACATTTAGGCACCAGAATACCTCAGGATTTACCATCTTACGTACGGCCGCGCCCAACTATCTGAATGTCTGGAAGAGGGTTACTTAAATAAGTTAAAGGTTAAAAAAGCCCTTGAGGCGTTTAAAACGGGAAGATTTTGTTGGTAGGTTAGGGCCACTTATGAGCATGCAACCTCACCCGTTGGTTCAAAACACTTTCTCATAAAAACTAATTTTCTTTGAATGGTGAAGCAAAACCTTTAGACGTTAATGCATTCTTTACGCGCTTTGGTCTGTCCGTTGAACAAATAAGAAAAAGTGTTTGACCAGAGATTCGTGCAAAGATTGTTCGTAGCTGATTTACAGACCTATAAATTAAAGATAATGTGATAACCATAGACCCGCCTTAAGAACAATTCTCTGTAAGAATCAAGCAAAATGGGAAATGAAAAATTTTGACCTCCCCTCAAATTTTGCATGCAATTAGATATTGTGGGGGGATGTCTAAAAATGCACTTTGTCTGGGTTGCTACTTTCTTGTTGTCATGGTAACACCAATTGTTTGTTGGTGGCAAAATATCTAATATTTAACTAAGAAACTGTTGTAAAAAGTGCAAAATGTGTAGCTCTGTTTCTCAAGTCCATTAAAACGCTACAACCCAAGACTTTAAGCAGATATAATACCATCATTCTAGTTTACATTTGTGTATATTGCTCTTTATTATATCAAATTTGTGTGTCATAAATGGTTACTCAACTACATAGAGTTTCGGCCATTTGAGTTGATGGCTAAAATATGGTTATCCTTTCCCTGAATTTCTCCAAAAGTACGGCAGTTCCAGAGCTAAAACTAAGCAGGCAGTTTACACACATATCCTAGTTACTAAGTCTGTAAAAATCTCTGCGGGGCGGGCTCTTCTGTTTGCAAAGGCAATTAACGAACAAACGCCAAATTTCAGTTTTTGTATATTTCATCGCAGTTGACAATCTATCTACTAGCCAACAAAATTTCTAAAACACTGAAACTACCTTCATTATCAAAGAATATTATGTACTGAGTCATTTTATGATCAAAAAATTATTACTGGCTTTCAGTTTTCTAAACAATATCGATCAAAATAAGGCTTACTTTACGGTTTTCTCTACTTCACCGCTTGAAGCGTAGCGTTCACATTCAACGAACACTCGGTTTCTCGAACCATTCTCATGTGTCCGGTTGTGCTGTTTCCCATTGTAAACCATTGTAAGTCTCCTCAGTCACTTACAGCAAGTTATAAAGTGATACAGAAGCCGATAAAGAAGTCATACACGAGTCATTGGCAAGCCAAGCCACATCTTGTAAACACGCACGCTTCCACTTTGCATTTACGCCGTATTTCTTCATTAGATGCCATCAGTCGCTCCAGAGAGAGATAAACCTCATTATGTTTTAGTCATTAAGCCCACAATAGGAATTGCAAACGTATTTAATAAAATCCGAAACTTCAAGTCGAAAACCGAGCTTAGAAAGCTGAAAAGACACTCGTTGACATCTCTGTGAACATGCAACCTCTCCTGGTCAGCGGTGTTAATCAATGCAACATAAACAATTTCCGGTAGAAATAAAATCCTTTTCCCTTCCCTCCTGATCGAAGATTACATCCCTACCTTGCTCAGAGAGTGAAACCAAATTATGCTTTCTTAGTGACAGTAATCGTGGTGTTTGTACCTATCTGCAAACGTACGGGCTCAGTAAATGTTGGAAAGGTATTACCGATGAAGTTGACTTCCTACTCTGACTTGCCGGTAATAAAGTTCGTTTTATTTTCTTCACTCTTCTGTAAAGTACTAGGGGGGAAAAGTTGCTTATTGCTATGGTACTGACCTCTGTATGTACTGATAACTTTACATTGTCTTTCTATTTTACATTTAAGGATAAGAGGTAAGCGGTCTTTAATACATTTGTTTATATTATTGCTTGATTTAAATGTAGATGCTTCGTTATTTGGAAATCCTTAGAAGATGGTGTGAAAAATCATACAGTGTATGATGCATTAAGTACTCTTTAGAGAAGGCATGTTACTTTGACCTAGTCAAGAGTAGTAGATTGCTACATGAAGAAAGTCAGTTCAAGACGTGCAGGGTGATGGAGATCGAGAGGATAATACGAATCGACGTGAGGCTATACGGAATGGGAAAAATTTCTGAAGAATGAGTTTTTTCTTTTTCCATTTTTCTGTATCAGTATAATTTTTTTCTTGACAGTATATCTAGCCGGAGTTTTGATAACGTTATCGCTAAATGGACCTTTTGTGTCTAATAGTTTTTTTCCTCCCGAAACTATCTCTAAAGTAGCTATTATAAAAAAAACTAAGAGTGCCACCAGTGGATTTTTTTTCTACTCCACCTTTCCTTCTCCTCGCTCTCTCTTTTTCTCTTTTCCTTTTTCTTCTTTAATATAATTTTGGAGCTTCTTGTGCTTCGGGCTTAAGAAAACATGCCCTTTGACGCTTTTTCACTGAAATAGCTGCAGTTTTCGCTATGTTGGTCTTCAAAAAATCGGCTACATATACACATTTAAAAAAAAAAAAGTTGTAACTACTTTGTGTTCTTTTCTGTTTAATAAACATCTTATTTTTACTACATTTTCTTATAAAAACTTTTCCTTTTCATTGAAAGTATATGAATACAAATTCTTAACAAATTTTACCTGTTTTTTTACTTTTAGTTGCCAGGGTGCTTTTCATGCTTTTCATGGTACAGTATCAATAACAATGGTTCAAAACTCCGCGTAGTTGCCTTCTATTATAGGTTATTATTATTATAATGATTTGTTTTCATGCCAATTTCATTTTTAAATTTTATTTAGACATTGCTCTTCCAATACAGCTAGTCTGCTAATTTCCCCTTTTTGCTCGCTTTTCATGCTACTCGTTCTGAGCTTCAACCAAGATATCTATAGCTGAGGCATCGTCTGCCTTCGAGAAAGTGAATCTACATAAATCAGCAGTTGGTGAGCATGCCTAAATTCATTCCGCAGATGAGAAGGTTCTATTCCATTAATACACTCATAGACAAGAATAGATTTAAGGAAGTTACGGCACCCTTGCAAATGGCGAGTCGAGTCACCCTCGTTGAGTCATTCCCTCGTCGAGTCACCCTCGTTGACCCATCCTCGACGAGTCATCGTGTGCCATAGAGTAATCCTCGTAGAGTCATAAAGTGAAGCCGAGTCGTCCTCGTCGAGTATTGAAGAGTCAACGCGTCTATCTATTTATTTTTGAAGAGATGACTTTTTAAAGAGATGACTCCGTTCCCAGAAACGGTGAGTGATCCGATTTAAGGAAGTTCCGGCACTCTTGCAAATGGCGCCAAGCCAAATACGGCGGTAGAAAGTACATACAAATGTTGACTGCTCTATGGAGGAAACGTCACTGGCCTGACTTTGTCTTACATGTAGGAATATAAAGGGATTCACTGTTTCTGGTGTCATGTTGGTGAATAGACTTGCGTTTTCGGAGAGACTTACACAAGTATGTGGGGGCCAGGCCCTTCATGCACCTAAGCGTCATTACAGTGTCTCTGTAGTGGAGATGGTCATTTATAATTACTGGTAGCCATTTGAACTCGCGTAACGCAGGTGTTATGTGCTCAAATTTCTTGGTTTTTGTGATTATTCTGCACGCGAAATTCTGAACAGCTTGAGGCTTCTTGATGTTTGTGGCAATTGTGTTTGACCAAACTGTAGAGCAATAGAACAATTTGAGATGATCGTGCGTAAAGTGTCCCTATCAAAACTGTTCTTTACTCTCTTTATTTGACTAAGTTTCGTCATGCAGGATGAAGTAAGTTGATGGATGTGTTGGTCATAGGTTAAGTTGTTGTATAGAGTTATTTCGAGATCCTTGGCACTGGAGACAGGTGTGATCTCTTTCCCCAAGAAAGAGATCGCGATTTCTTTAGGAAGCCTGTGCAGTAGTTGTTGTGTCCCGAGCATAAGGAACTTGGTCTTTTCAGGGTTGATTAATAGTTGATTTTTACTGCACCAGGCAGCCACTCGTCTTAAATCTTCTTCAAGAACACGTTCTGCAGATTCGGCATCTTTGACTGGAAAGGATAAGAAGATCTTAGAGTCGTCTACGTAGGACTCGAGATTGCATACTTGTGGAGCGAGAGGAAGATCACTGAGTTCATGCACCACGCTTTCCAAGAAAAAGATTGGAAATGTAGAAGTTGCGAAAAAGAACAGTTTGTGATGTCTGCCAACGGGCCAAGGATAACGGGAAGGCAGTCTTTGATGCGGCATGCTGACTTTGTCTCGGCCTTTAGACTTATCAGAAGGTATAGATGATACAATACGTTCGACCTGAGTACAGGTAACAGGGGTGAAACTAAATAGTTCCTCGGATGAGTTTCTGGTCGTTGGTGGTGAAATTAGGCTTATATCTGAAATATTGATGTTGTTGTCTATGGCCAACTGTGCAGCAGTTTGAGCTGCGTTTCTCCCAACAGAGGAGAAAAATTGGTTGAAATCGTTAGCAACTAGCTCAGTGTCTCTACTATAGACCGGATTTTCTTTTTCTTTGGATGGAATACAAGTATTGATTATTTTCCACAGAGATCCAGGGTTATCTTTGTGTGATTGGACTTCTGTTAGGATGTGGTCACACTCGGCATTCTTAAGAAGTTGTTTTACAGATCTCCGTAGGCCATCCAGGCGTCTGCATTTCGACTTTGACGGTAACGACGAAAGAGCTGAACTCTAAAAGTCATCTGATCCTTAATTTCAGGTGTTACTTAAGGGCAGGGCCGACTGTGAATTCTGATCGACTTAATTGGTACATGAGCGTCCAGTGTGGAAAGAAAAGTGTCATTAAACGTTGCGAGTTTGTAATTTATAGCTTCCTCTGCAAAAATCGAAAGGAATTTGTCTTACTTGGTTGCTAAGTCTGCGGTAAACAGATCGTGGTTATGTTATAATGCTTGAAACTCCTTGTTGAGATATACCATGGTAAAGGTTTAGGGAGTTTCAGCTTTAACTCCACGTATACAGGTAAGTGATCACTAAATAGGAGTGTTAATAACGCCACGCGCGTGGACGAGGTCAGGAGATGAGAATAAAATGACATCCATCAGTGATTCGCGTGTGTCTGTTATCCTTGTTGGTGTTGTAATTATCTGCTTCATGCTAGTCTCAGACAAAAAATTTAGACAAAGCTTTGCTCGCTGGGTTCTCCTTTAAGACGTTACAGTTAAGGTCTCCTAAGACTTCAAACTGTAATGGGCTTGTTCATGGTAAGTGCTTGAATGTAACTCGGTTTCAGCAACTCTTCTAAACAGGACAACGTACAATCAGGCGGTCTGTAGGATATGCAAATCACGACAGATCGCAATTTCCTGTACTGCAGTCTTAGCCAAAGCTGATGGAAATAATTATCAGATCAATGGGAAATGTCCTTCAGTACAGTGACTGTAATGTCTGCGAATATAAGCACAGACTTCCCCGCCGCGTTTACGTAACTGATCTTGTAAGTGCTTCTGAGTTTACCGTATGGCCCTCAATTATGTATGCAGCACAGCGATTTAGCTTGTCTAAGTAGGATTTACTGACCTGACCACAACTATCCCAAAATATTCAAATAAGGGCAGAACCATCGTTTTATATAATGTAATACAAGTAGACTTAGGTAAGACATTCCGAGCGCGGCACAGTAACGCCAATCTACAGGAGACCTTCTTGCCTAATAGACTAACGTGCTCTTTCCAGGAGAAAGTTTCTTCCATAGTTACACCAAGATATTTAAAAGTATCTACCCTTTCTAAAGTAGTGTTTTCAGCCGCAACCGAAAAACTTTCAACCGCCTTAAGCCTCTGATGGGTACTTATCAGCGTTATTTTAGTGTAGGAAACATTAAGCATCAACTGAGTAGTTGGATCGCAACCAACTTATTAATCTATCGAGATCCGTTAAAAGTTTAGACTAAATTTCGCTAACGCATTTACCAGCAAAAAATAAGCGTATCATCGGCATAAAGATCCATGGAGCACGCTCTTACTGCAAGCGGAAGATTGTTGATATACATTATAAATAGGAACGGACTTAAAACACTACCTTGAGAGACCCCAAACTGAATCAGTATAGGTTCAGAGATAGTACCATTTACACGGACGCTTTGGGTGCGGCCAGTTAGGTAAGAGGAGAACCGAGCAGTCAGGCTGATTACGATGGATTTTTCAAAAACCTTTGACAGAGTCAGCACAACTTATTAAGAGCGACTTTTTCTGGAGACCGAGTGAGAGGTGGCACATGATGGAAAAAATGCCTATCCCCATATTTCGTCCAGAGATACCTTATAGTGAGTCAATAAATGTGGTGTAATTTTTTTGTTGAAATACTTTTTTCTTTCCCAGAAAATTCTCAAAAACTGTAACGGGTGGCCACCGCCATAATATGACCAAAATAAAGGCGACAAGTAAGGGTACAAGAAGTTTTCTCATCAAAAGCGCAGAAAGAACTTAGGGTTTTTTAAATTTAAATATGTACGTAGGAGGTATTGACAAATGGTTTAAGCCTAATAACAGGATTACAATGGTTATTTTGAATTTCCGGCAAATTTTTAAAAATCGCTAATATTTCATTGTTGTAAAATTCCATTTCGGAGCAGATTTTCAAGAAAACTTTTTCCCATGCGGTATAACTCAGAATGACTTGAAATTAATTTTCCTGTTAAGTGTAAATGGCGTTCTTTCCAATTATGCAAAAATTTATTTGGGGCTTCTATTCACTGCTAGAAAAAAGTCTGCTAAACTTTGAGGAAATCACGCATTTACTTGTCAACAAACGAAAGTTATCAAATTACGCTCTTCGTTATCAAAGCCAAGATTTCACACAAGTCTTAACTTTAAGCACTATTTTAGATCTAAAAGACAGTGCAGTAAGCTTACCTTGTAGAGCCAGAGGTGGAAAATTGGTTTTTCTCACTATTTTCGTTTCAAATTGCCATCTGAACGTGAACAAACGGCACACATTCCTGGTGGTTTTCCAGTGAACATTGCATTACTGGACATTTTTAACCATATTTGAGCTTTTACTCGTTAATACCCTACACGTTAACTAGATTCAGCTAAAAAGGACGACAACGAGATTATTTAGATTTGAAGTAGAATGAATTTTGAACTCCCCAGTTACTCAATGTTCGCTAACCGGTTGCAGCTCGTTTTGATGTTTGTCACGCAATGAGACACAGGAATCCCAATAATGCTATGGTATATACAAATGCGCTGAAAATCTTGCAAAAAAAAAAACGTAAAGCATCTGATATTTTCTTGGAAAGCCAAAGTCGAAATCGGATCTGTAATCGGATCTTGATGAACGTTTCGCAAATCGTTCACGAGACACGGTCTAGCGATGTTTTTTCTCCTTCACTGTTAGACGAATTATGTGATGACACCGTGGAGAATTTAATGATCGGCGTGTCGAGTAGTGATGACAGATCCTGGCGCTAGTGGGAAATAAACAGCGACGAGAGGGGATCAGATTTATGCTATCAGTACAGCTTGGACACCGCGAACTGATTTGCGTATCGATTAATCAGGGTCGTCTCAAAGGGGTGGAGCCCGGGGAATGGGAGCAAGAGTGGCCGGAACCCTTAAAGTTTTGCTACGGAGCCCGGAGCCAGGAGCCCGAACATCATTCTACTTCGGAGATTGGGGTAAGAATTCTTTTCCTTAATACCTAAGTTTGAAAATCTTGCAATAAAAAAGGTAATGCATCTGATATTTTCTTGGAAAGCCAAATTCGAAATCTGATCTGTAACCTTGATTAACTTTTCGGCAAAGCGTTCACGAGACGGTCTCACGATCTTTTCTTTTTACTGTTTGACGAAGATGACACCGTGGAAAAGTTTGTAATCGGCGATTCGAGTAGTGAAGACAGATCCTAGCGCTAGAGGGACATAAACAGGGAAAAAAGCGTGCAAGACTTAAAAATTAAGCATAGGTTGCCGTACTCAGTACAGCTTGGACACCGCGTTCGTACTTGATGTCGAGCCGACTTGCGGCATTCCTGGAAACTGGATTGAACTGGGTGGAAGACCTCCAATGGTGCTTCGAACGCCTCTTAAGGAATCAAGAAAGTCTTTGCATCTTTGCATTTATTTTATTTTTATTTTTTCATTTTTTTATGAAACTCGATTAAGTGCCTACTGTTTACATGCGTATTTGTAGAGGAGTTGCAGTTCATTTGTTTTGTTAATTTAATTTATTTATTTAGGAATTTATACCATTATATGGTTAATAAACAGGTTCTACTACACCAGGAACGCTACGTTTTTCTACCGTTAGTTTGATGTTTGAAATATGCTTTATCTGGGTATGGTCCAGCTGGAAATACCCCTGGGTCTCTTCTCCACAGATGCCTCTTTCCACCTTTTCACTCTTCCCATCGTCCCCCGCGCACTTTCTTTTCGATTATTACTAACCGCAGTAGAACCTCGATAACTCGAACTCGGATAACTCGAATTCCCCACTAACTCGAAGTTAATTTCCTTTCCCTTGTCACCCCGATAATTCGAATCGTTTTTCGTTTCGCTTCAGGGTTTGAGTTACCGGGGTTCTACTGTATTTTTATCGGGATAACCAGCGGGAGCCTCTGCGGAGGAGAGAGCCGCTGTGTCGAATCCTATGTGAATGAGATAGATCACAACTTCGTTAATCTGGATCTGGATCCGTTGAATTTCAAGTTTGGATCATAGCTAAGTCAAGGGAGTGGGATTAGTAAGCTTCCTTCAACGAGCGTGAAGATAAATATCAAATTGGAACTGACAAAAAACGAAAAAAATGTTATGGCTGTCTTCCTTGTCACGTCGATGCTAGCTGTTTTTGTGCGCTTGTGATGTTTTAAAATAGTAAAGAGCACTCAGTGGCTTCCTCTTCTGCAAAGAGGCTCTCGGAGGACAGAGGCTCTCTTCATCTTCCGAATGATATAGAGGCTCCTGGGGCGAGGTGGGTCCTGAACCCATATTGAAACCACTATTCAAAATTAAAGAAATTGCTTGTAGAAAGAAACACGCTCTCCTGACGAAGCGTGAGTGAGGAAAGGAGGGTGCACTCATCCGAAGGAATGGAGACGTTCCTAAGCCGAGTATGCCATGCTGTTCAGTATGGGCGCATATTTTGATATTTTTATTATTGGTATTACCGTATGGCACGGAATTGGTGATTTTTTGTGTTTCGTGTGAACTAATTTTTGCGATAAGGACAGATAGATGTTTCTTTTTCAGGAATTAATTTTTTCAGAAAGTACCACACCCAGCATATATTTTCGTTTTTAATGATTACCTGCAATTGAAATACATAACAATATCACGGTGTGCGTACGTTATATATAATAATATATAATTCATTTTATACCGTTTTGTTTCTGAACGAAAAAGACAAGTTGTAATTAAACAGACACGACTTCTTAGTATTACATTTTTGTGTAGCGAATTTAAGTTAGAGAATATTTCCTCTGGAGTAAATGTTTGTGGGCAAAATGTTTGCGGTGATTTTTATTTGTAGGAAATTATTTTTACGGATCCCTGGAAAAATCACAAAAATTAGAAAATGCAAAAATTTCGTGCCAAACGATATTTTTTAGCTGCTTATTCAATAAGCGCCTAAGAAAATACCGTTTGCACTTTGAAATTGTTCGACCCCATGTAAAATGAGAACTATGTAGGAATTTTTATTATTAACTGTTAGAGCCTTTGATTCAGCATGCCGAAAAAAAGGCACCGTCAGACCGTCTCGTGAACGCTTTGCAAAAAGTTCATCAAGGTTACAGATAGGATTTCGAATTCGGATTTCCAAGAAAATATCAGATGCATTAGCTTGTTTTATTTTTAATGCAAGATTTTCATACTTTCAGGAAAAGACTTCTTATTCCAAAAAGTAATGATTTGGGTTATACGAAAGCATTGTTGGGAGGCCTGTGTCATTGCGTGACAAACATCAAGAAAGCGAGCTGCAACTGGCTAGCGAATATTCAGTCACTTTGGAGTTCAAAATTTACTCTACTGTCCTCTACTTCAACTCTAAATAATCTCATTATTGTCATTTTTAGCTGAATCTAGTCAACGTGAAGGGGATTAACGTGTAAAAGCTCAAATATGGTTTACAATGTTGAGTAATGCGATATTCACTGGAAAGCCGCCAGGAATGCGTGCCGTTTGTTCACGTTCAGATGGCAATTTGAAACGAAAATAGTGAGAAAAACCAATTTTCCACCTCTGGCTCTACAAGGTAAGCTTACTGCACTGTCTTTTAGATCTAAAATAGTGCTTAAAGTTAAGACTTGTGTGAAATCTTGGCTTTGATAACGAAGAGCGTAAGTAAATGCGTGATTTCCTCAAAGTTTAGCAGACTTTTTTCTAGCAGTGAATAGAAGCCCCAAATAAATTTTTGCATCATTGCAAAGAACGCCATTTACACTTAACAGGAAAATTAATTTCAAGTCATTCTGCGTTATACCGCATGGGAAAAATTTTTCTTGAAAATCTGCTCCGAAATGGGATTTTACAACAATGAAATATTAGCGATTTTGAAAAATTTGCCGGAAATTCAAAATAACCGTTATAATCCTGTTATTAGGCTTAAATCATTTGTCAATACCTCCTACGTACATATTTAAATTTAAAAAACCCTAAGTTCTTTCTGCGCTTTTGATGAGCAAACTTCTTGTACCCTTACTTGTCGCTTTTATTTTGGTCATATTATGGCGGTGGCCACCCGTTACAGTTTTTGAGAATTTTCTGGGAAAGAAAAAAGTATTTCAACAAAAAAATTACACCACATTTATTGACTCACTATAAGGTATCTCTGGACGAAATATGGGGATAGGCATTTTTTCCATCATGTGCCACCTCTCACTCGGTCTCCAGAAAAAGTCGCTCTTAATAGAGAAACTAACACAGAGTCCTTTAAACCCATACATTGACAACTGGCACGTCAGCTTCTCGTCGGACAGAAAACAAAGAGTGGTCTGTCATAATACTGTTTGTGACGGGAAGGATGTCAACCGCGGTACTACTCAAGGAAGCTTCAGTGGCCCGTATTTCTTTAACCTGTTCTTAAACGATCTTGACGTCACTCAGTATTGACATGATAGCGATCTTACTAAGTACGCTGACGACACTTCTAGTTTTGTGACTGTGCGTAAGAATAGTGTAGATGAAACACAAACGACACTGAATGCATTTTTAGAGTGGACAGAGGTTAATGGTATGAGCTGTAACACAAGCAAATACAAAGAACTCTGTATGGCTAAAAAAGGTGTGGCACCTAACTTTTCCCCACTGTGTGGCATAGAACAAATGTTTGTATATTTTAAGATCACTAAGAAAAGATGGATACACGTACGTAGGTAGAGATAGGTCAACTCTTTAAGGCTATTGTTCTGCCACAGATCACATACGCACTTCCAGTCTATGGAGCCAGCCAGGTAGATTTAAACACCAAACAATGTATTTTAAAAAGGTGCAATAAGCGACGTTACACTTCTGAGTTAATTAAGATCTATAATCTTTTCGAAAAGTGTGACCGCAGGTTGTTCACCAAAATCAAGAACAATGTTACCATCCATTGTACGTCCTTTTGCCGAAAGTCAAAGAGTCATCCAAGAGGGTAAGATCACAAGCAAGTCAATTACTAAGGATTAATACAGAACGTTTTAAGAATTGCTACTTTAATAGAATAAGGTTTCAATACAACTCAGCAATTTAACAATATCGATATCCAATGTTTTATCAGGTTTTATATTTTCCATGATTTGTATACTTCACTCTCTGTAACGTTTGTTATGTATTTTAACGGGCGGAATAAAGTCATTTATTATTATTATTATTATTATTATTATTATTATTATTATTATTATTATTATTATTATTATTGTCTCTTCTATCACAGTCTTTGCTGGTGTTCTTTTTTGTGCATCAGCCGGGCGCAAACCATGCACCTGAACCATCAGTCACTCAAGTCAATCATTCTGTTTATACACTAAGCAGCTTTCCGAGGATTCGTGCAGATCCCAGCGTGCAGATCTTTTGAATCTCTGTCACAGTAGCTCTGATACTTTCTTGATGTTTTCTACCATCCCCTTCTTTACTGTACCAAGCGCACCAACAACCTCAGGGATCACTACGGTTTTCATATGCCACATTCTCTGTATTTCTAGTTCTACGTCTTTGTACTTGCTTGTCTTTTCGATCACCTTCAGTACGATGTTTCTATCTATCTGATGGAACAGTCATATCAATCAGTTTGCAGGTGGAATTCACTGAATCTTTAACGATGATGTCTGGTCTGTTTGCAGTTATAGTTCTATCAGTATTGGCTGGCATGTCCCACATGATGGTGATGTTGTTGTCTTTATTGTGCATCACAGTCTCTGGCTGGTGTTGGTACCATTTGTCTGTATATGCTGCAGCATTATTGTGCCTGGATATGTACTCTGTTTTGGCTAATATCTCACATCCAGATACAATATGGTCCACTGTCTCTTCATGTTGCGAACACATTCTGCACTTGCTCTCCACTTGCTGGTCACATATTATTTTCTGGTAGTTTCTGGTGTTTATTGCCTGGTCTTGAGCCGCGACAAGTAGTCCCTCTGTTTCTCCTTTCAGATTACGTGACAAACATTTTTTGGTGGTGACTGTGTCTACATGAGGCTTCTCTAGGATCCTTGGAGACTGGCCATGCAATGCTTTGTTTTTCCAATTTTCTTCTTTCATTGATTTCATCTTGGACTTGAACATGTGTTTTAGGACTTTAGAATTTACTGAGGCTGATTTATGTTCTTTGTTCTCAAACTCTGGCATTGTTACTTCCCCTTTGAACTTAGTAGCATTCTTGGTTATCGAATTTTTGGCTTTAGATCTTTCATGTTCAAGCACCTGCTTTGGATATTGTCCTTCTTTGTGCTTCAGGTAGTGATCGAGCCCTATTGTTGCTGATTTGAATGCCGTTTCTACATCAGTCAGGCCCCTTCCTCCATCTTTTCTTGGGATGTACAGCCTTTCCACATCGGCTTTAGGATGTAACATCTTGTGCATGTTCAATAGTTTGCGTGTTTTTGTGTCAATCTTCTTCAGTTCTGAGAGTTTCCAGTCAATTATGCCAAAACTATATTGCACAACTGGGACTGCAAGACTATTGATAGCTTCTATTTTGTTTCTTCCATTGAGCTCAGTTCTTAAGATCAATCTTACTCTCCTATTATATTCTTTTCTTATCTTCTCTTTCATTTTACTATGCTGGACACCATTACTTTCATCTACACCCAGGTATATTATTATTAATTGTTATTATTATTATTATTATTATTATTATTATTATTATTATTATTATTATAAGGCGGAAAGATTAAAGCAGAACAGGGATAACTTATTTAACATAACTTTGTGATCTAGAATGTTTTACTTGCCGTAGAAAACGCGTTACAATAGCTCTAAACATGTTCTTCTAGCATTGTGATTTCGATGGCCTTAAAACTTCGACGACCGCTTTGGTCGTTGTCACTCCATATGGAACGATGCATTATCATGCATGTTTTCCTTCTTAGACCCGTTTAGCTTTCAGTTTAAGTTAATAAATTGGTAAGCAACAACGTCAACAAAGATTTCCAGCGATACCTCGTTTTGGATATTCTGACTAATCCTAACAACGTTACACTCACAAAAAAGGTAACATTTTGAGGAACAATCCACTGCCAATTTCGCTGTTTCCCGACTACTCTTTAAAGCTCTCAAAGCTTTAAACTGTGACCATCAGCTTTTTCTCCATTCTATTCCACTCAGGACAGGCTATTTTGTTTGACAATTTCGGTAAATCAGAAGGTACAACAACCAACACCTTGAGCGGACACTCGTTTTGAAACAGCGAAAAACTCGCCATGACAGGACAATTGGGTAGAGCTTTCAGCAACTTTACGTCGAATGATAAAGCCTTCAAGCAGTTGATACTTTAAACTGTGACCATCTGCGTTTTTCCCATTCCATTCCGCTCAGGATAGGCAGTTTTGATTGATGACTTCGATGAATCAGAAGCCGCAAAAGCCAAACTCTTGAGTTACGCTCGATGACAAACAGCGAAAGACTCGCCATAATATTCCTCAAAACCACACAGTTGAGGGGAGATTTCTGCAACTTTACGAACCGTGATAACAACCTTGCAGCGGTGAACACTTTAAACTGTGGCCATCGGCGTTTTCCCCATTCTATTCCGCTCAGGAGATTATATTTTGCTTCATGACTTCTCTACATCAGAGGCCGCAAAAGCCGCAAAACGTTAACGACACTCGTTTTGAAACATCGCAAGACTCGCCATGACATTCCCCGCAGCTGCATGATATTTATCGTTAAAATAATACTAAATCTTCTTTGTTTGGTCATGACATTTGCTGGAAGGCCGGCTATATCCCTTTTCAACTCACTCGGGATTCAAGATACTTAATTCCATTAGCCTGTGGGTTAAAATAACGAAGAAACCAAATAGCATCGGAGTCCATCTTGGTGCTTCACGCAAAAACAGAGCAGCAACTCTTCAACCGGATGTGATGTCATAAATCGGTGGATCATCGTTATACGAAATAAGTACTAGGCGCTATTGGAGTCGTGCCCCCCCCCCCAGACAGCTACTGAAAACTTGAGATGCTGATGTTGTATCGTCTTGGAAAAAAATCTGGAAAAAAACTCAGAAGGGGTGGCAAACGCCTTCTCCCCTGCCCCCTCTTGTACGCCCGAGGGTTAAGATACCATTCATTTGTTACATCTAACAAAGTTTGTTACGCCGCAAAATGTAATAAGTTGTTAATGTAAAGTGAAGGGAAAAATACAGGCTGGTTTTTTGATAAAAGATCATATTCCTTTACATGGGCGTTAAGATGATCGCAGACGATCCTTTCACATACTTTTGATAATACAGCTAATAAAAAGATTGACTTGTAATTCTGCGGGTCTGTATAATATTTTACCTTAAATACAAGGGAAATTTTTGGTCTTTTTCCATTGTAAAGGGAAAACGTCCATATTCGGACTTTTATTGATGATAGCTTGACAAAGAAGTGGAAATGGCTGTCATGCTACTTCTCTATGAAGTATGCAGGAAATATTATAAAGTCCAGGGGCCTTAAGTGGAGATAACTTGTTTAGAATTTTAAAAAACTTCCACTGCCTTAGTATGTTGCTTGAGTTATGTATATCCATTTGGCAACGCCTAGGCCAGAGAAGGGCCGATCGAGGTAAAATAATTGTTCAGGATTTCACAAATGTCGAAGGGTTCAGTAACTGGTTTATTGTTCACTCTCAGTTTATTCATGACACTACTCTTCTATTCAGTCAATTTACAGTTCGTGCTCTTGTAAGTAGATTTCCAAATTTCGTTTGGGTGACCGACGTTATTTAGAGGTTTATAAAATTCGGGTTTACCTTTTTTGGTCTCATTGTTTCCCTTCTTTTGAAAGAGATTACCATGAAATAACAGTCAAGACAAAGAAATGCGCGATTTACTTACAAGAAGTATAATGATGACAGATTTGAAAATATCCCAGGCAGAAGCTGATTGATCTTGTTGTCCCACAAAGTCCTACAGGAAATAAATGCATTCATCGACTTAAATTTGTGAATAATTTAAGATAGCGAATGGGCAATACGACTCATCACATTACCAACATTCGACCAACAGTTCGAAAACCTATTTGTACTTCACTGTAAGGGGCAAACCAGGCTTTACACACGTTAGATTTGAAAGTCATTTCCCCTTTATTCTCTACAGAGTTGAATACAAATATGGGTTTAATTAAACTCATATTAATCAATCAACCAACAAATCTGGAAATTGACTAGATGCGATTGCTTAAAAGCATGCTAACAAAGGGATTCATCCTTATCTGATCTACACAGATAAGGTACGGCAAAACGTGCAGCTTGTTTTTTCAACTTCAACTTCAACTTCAACTTCAAGTTTATTCAAATTAAGTACAACAAAAGATACATTGGGACTGGCCTGCAGTTAGCGAGGCTATTCGAGGCAGGCCAGGCTACATAATTCACTACAAACTAGACAAATACAAAGAAATAAGACGTTAAATAAGTTTAGATATTTTACGGTAAATAAATACTCTTTTACTTAAACACAAGGACAATATTAAAGTGGAAATTTTAAAAATAACATGAGAATAAAGGACAAGAGGATTACTTTTTCATTTTCATAATAATCGTATCCACATCAAAACAGGAGTCTTCAGCTTGAAGGATATCCAGTAGCATTGCTTTTAGTGATCTTTTAAAGTTTTTTTCGGTCTTTCTTTAAAAATTTGAGGTATCACATTCCAAATTTTGACCCCAACACACGAAAAAGCATTTCGCTTGACATTGAGTCGAGATTCTTTAGTATAAAAATGTTCAGACGTCGAGGCACGTGTATTGTAAGTATGAACACTAGAAATTCGAGGGAAGAGTTTTTCGACATTAAATGCTGCAAAACGAGTTCAATGGCGGTGTTGCGCGTTATACCGCGAAAGTAGTGATTAGTGAGTATTGAGTAGTTTTTTTCCAATAAAATCTGTACGTGTTGAGCGTTTTACCGACTCAGGGTGAACTTCTTTTGCAACGAGTGACGTAACTCCCGCTTAGTTGCAAAAAAATGGCGCACGTTTTTGCTGCAAGAGACATCTTCTTTTGCATGACTTTTCAAGCAACAAGAGCTGAATTTTTTTGGTTTAGAAAAAGCTTAACTTAACTGAAGAAAACTCTTATTTGGCTTTCCTCAATCACACGATCCGAAGTAGGAGATGTTCACTATATGCTGGACAAGGTATTGCTGACATAATAATAATGGGCGTGAAAGATTTCAAGGAATCTTTTCCTTCTTTATTATAAAATAAAGGAAATGTTGTTGGGCAGTAAGTAATTCAACGATTTTTTGACTTGGAGTTTCAAGATGAAGTGATTGTCGGCCTCAAATAGTTTAAAACCTGGGTCTAATGGGTTTACCAATGGAATATGATTTATTGGCTACAACATCGGAACAGATTATGGAGCAGGAATCAAAATTTGACACACAAAAGAACTTATTGTCGTTAACATTTCAAAGTATAAATATTGTGATAATAGATCACGTGAAATATCATATGACCATTTTTCTAAAAATCTTAAAATTCACAAAACTGGTGGAGGGTTTAAGAAAAGAAGTCAAGCAGTATCAGTTTTCCATTCAAATTAATAAATTTCTATCACTTCAAGTTTCTAATGACAGTCCATTACATTTCAATCATTTCACTCCTTACGGGAGATATGAACTCAATAAATTGACCTCGCTCCCAATGTGTGGCTTCATAGCTCAGTTGGTAGAGCAACGCACCGGCAACGTGGAGGTCACGGGTTCGAATCCCGTTGAAGCCCTGGTTTTTTCACGCTTCTTCTGTCCAATTGCTTAAATTGGAAAATTCACTGCGATGATCATTCTTCACTCTCATCTATAACCGCAGTTCAAAATGAATTATTTCATTTATTTCACATCATTTCACTCCTTACGGGAGATATGAACTCAATAAATTGACCTCGCTCCCAATGTGTGGCTTCATAGCTCAGTTGGTAGAGCAACGCACCGGCAACGCGGAGGTCACGGGTTCGAATCCCGTTGAAGCCCTGATTTTTTCAGGCTTCTTCTTTCCAATTGCTTAAATTAGAAAATTCATTGCGATGATCATTCTTCACTCTCATCTATAACCGCAGTTCAAAATGAATTATTTCATTTATTTCAAACTGAACAAAAACATCATTTTTAATGCCCAAATTTAATTTTGAATTAATAAGAACTTTTATTTTAAACTTTTGTATGGCGTTCCGTTGCGGACAAAATTATACCGATAGTAAAAACATGTTGAAAACATAATACTTAAGTCGAAACTTGTAAAATACATCGAATACAGTAAAAAATATGAGTCGAGATTTGCAAAATATATGTTAACGAACGAAAAAAAAAACGAGTCGAAATTTTGAAATTTGAGTCAAAAAAAAAATTCGAGTCGAGTTGAAAAAAAAAAAACGTGAGTCGAGAAAGAGAGAACGCTGACCAGTTGTGTTGTCAATCGATGTCTTCACTCCACCGATACGAGTCTTTGTTCCAAAGTAGTAGTTTGTTGGCTACCAAATATTGTAGATTTTTTCTTCTCCCTTGGTAGACTTATCGAGGACTTGGAGAGGCAGCTTAGTTCAGCTTCATATGACAGTTCAGAATTCTTATTTTGGCGCCGTGACGAGTACAAAAGGACACTTGCAACCGATAGGAGTCTTTGTTCCAAAGTTGTGGTTTGTTGGCTACCAAATATTGCATATTTTTTCTTCTCCCTTGGTAGACTTATCGAGGAATTGGAAAGGCAGCTTAGTTCAGCTTCATATGAACCAAGCTTGGTTTCATATGACAGTTCAGAATTCTTATTTTGGCGCCGTGACGAGTACAAAAGGACACTTGCAACTCTGTCGTCAGGATACTGTGAGACTTACGGTACGTTTGTTTAGAAATAGGGAAGTTCATCCGTGTCTACTGTAGTGATTCCCTTGACCGCTTGATGTCGATGCCGCGAGCCAGTGTTTTGCTGTAATTCTTTTTAATGCTTGTCGGTCCTTGCGTGACAGGTTGTGGCTTTGTTATTTGTATCTCTGCCAGTTGTAACCTCTCGCGAGGGCTCCGATTTATCTTGACGACGGAGTTGCAAGTGTCCTTTTGTACTCGTCACGGCGCCGAAATAAGAATTCTGAACTGTCATATGAAGCTGAACTAAGCTACCTTTCCAAGTCCTCGATAAGTCTACCAAGGGAGAAGAAAAAATCTGCAATATTTGCTAACCAACAAACCACTACTTTGGAACAAAGACTCGTATTGGTGAAGTGAAGACATCGATTGACAACACAACTGGTCAGCGTTCTCTCTTTCTCGACTCGCGTTTTTTTTTTTTCAACTCGACTCGAATTTTTTTTTCCACTCATATTTCAAAATTTCGACTCATGTTTTTTTTCGTTCGTTAACATATATTTTGCAAATGTCGACTCGTATTTTTTACTGTATTCGATGTATTTTACAAGTTTCGACTTAAGTATTATGTTTTCAACATGTTTTTACTATCGGTATAATTTTGTCCACAACGTAACGCCATACTTTTGGTGCATTTATTCCAAACGTACAAAGAAATATATATGCACTCGTTATCTGAAACGCCAATTTATTTATCCAAACAGAAAAAAATTTGCTACTAATTCGCTAATTTTATTCATTTTCAAAGTCACGTGACCATTTTTTTTCAACATTTAGGCACCAGAATACCTCAGGATTTACCATCTTACGTACGGCCGCGCCCAACTATCTGAATGTCTGGAAGAGGGTTACTTAAATAAGTTAAAGGTTAAAAAAGCCCTTGAGGCGTTTAAAACGGGAAGATTTTGTTGGTAGGTTAGGGCCACTTATGAGCATGCAACCTCACCCGTTGGTTCAAAACACTTTCTCATAAAAACTAATTTTCTTTGAATGGTGAAGCAAAACCTTTAGACGTTAATGCATTCTTTACGCGCTTTGGTCTGTCCGTTGAACAAATAAGAAAAAGTGTTTGACCAGAGATTCGTGCAAAGATTGTTCGTAGCTGATTTACAGACCTATAAATTAAAGATAATGTGATAACCATAGACCCGCCTTAAGAACAATTCTCTGTAAGAATCAAGCAAAATGGGAAATGAAAAATTTTGACCTCCCCTCAAATTTTGCATGCAATTAGATATTGTGGGGGGATGTCTAAAAATGCACTTTGTCTGGGTTGCTACTTTCTTGTTGTCATGGTAACACCAATTGTTTGTTGGTGGCAAAATATCTAATATTTAACTAAGAAACTGTTGTAAAAAGTGCAAAATGTGTAGCTCTGTTTCTCAAGTCCATTAAAACGCTACAACCCAAGACTTTAAGCAGATATAATACCATCATTCTAGTTTACATTTGTGTATATTGCTCTTTATTATATCAAATTTGTGTGTCATAAATGGTTACTCAACTACATAGAGTTTCGGCCATTTGAGTTGATGGCTAAAATATGGTTATCCTTTCCCTGAATTTCTCCAAAAGTACGGCAGTTCCAGAGCTAAAACTAAGCAGGCAGTTTACACACATATCCTAGTTACTAAGTCTGTAAAAATCTCTGCGGGGCGGGCTCTTCTGTTTGCAAAGGCAATTAACGAACAAACGCCAAATTTCAGTTTTTGTATATTTCATCGCAGTTGACAATCTATCTACTAGCCAACAAAATTTCTAAAACACTGAAACTACCTTCATTATCAAAGAATATTATGTACTGAGTCATTTTATGATCAAAAAATTATTACTGGCTTTCAGTTTTCTAAACAATATCGATCAAAATAAGGCTTACTTTACGGTTTTCTCTACTTCACCGCTTGAAGCGTAGCGTTCACATTCAACGAACACTCGGTTTCTCGAACCATTCTCATGTGTCCGGTTGTGCTGTTTCCCATTGTAAACCATTGTAAGTCTCCTCAGTCACTTACAGCAAGTTATAAAGTGATACAGAAGCCGATAAAGAAGTCATACACGAGTCATTGGCAAGCCAAGCCACATCTTGTAAACACGCACGCTTCCACTTTGCATTTACGCCGTATTTCTTCATTAGATGCCATCAGTCGCTCCAGAGAGAGATAAACCTCATTATGTTTTAGTCATTAAGCCCACAATAGGAATTGCAAACGTATTTAATAAAATCCGAAACTTCAAGTCGAAAACCGAGCTTAGAAAGCTGAAAAGACACTCGTTGACATCTCTGTGAACATGCAACCTCTCCTGGTCAGCGGTGTTAATCAATGCAACATAAACAATTTCCGGTAGAAATAAAATCCTTTTCCCTTCCCTCCTGATCGAAGATTACATCCCTACCTTGCTCAGAGAGTGAAACCAAATTATGCTTTCTTAGTGACAGTAATCGTGGTGTTTGTACCTATCTGCAAACGTACGGGCTCAGTAAATGTTGGAAAGGTATTACCGATGAAGTTGACTTCCTACTCTGACTTGCCGGTAATAAAGTTCGTTTTATTTTCTTCACTCTTCTGTAAAGTACTAGGGGGGAAAACAAAAATTTGAACAAGGAAATTTAGGGAACATAGACTAGAAGTTATTTGAGAGACTGTAATTTCTCAGCTTGTGTATTGCTAGCAACACTAATTTTGTCTCCACTCTCCAGTAGATGGCTATTCCTTTTTAGTCACTATTTGGGTTGTAAATTGTTCACAAAGAATTTTGCAAAATGACACTTTACTTGGACGGCTTGTCTTCTTGCGGTACGTGTTGTTGGGACACTTTGCAGGTACATTCTCACCTTTTCCTCGTTTTCCTTCATTTGAATGCTGACCCCTCTACTTTCTCTGAAGTTAGGATATGTAGCTAAGCCTGCACGGAGTTTCTATTGGATCACGCTTGCATAAATTCCACCCCCCGCTTCAATCCCTTTTACGCCGGCCAACCATGCGAAATATAGCTAGCATAAGAGTATAAGAGAATGTATAAGAGCAATATAGTTTCAGCGCAATGTGTACTGAGATTGATATTTAACATCAGTTGTAATAAAATCATTCACCTAATACCGAATAACGAAAGCTAGAGA
This sequence comes from Porites divaricata, assembly GCA_038088405.1. Classification (NCBI taxonomy): domain Eukaryota; kingdom Metazoa; phylum Cnidaria; class Anthozoa; order Scleractinia; family Poritidae; genus Porites; species Porites divaricata. The sequence continues at coordinate 22,123,801 of JBBMOI010000008.1, read as the reverse complement.
CTTGAAGTACAGGTATACGTTTAAAGTACTTTGTTGTAGCCAGAACCCCGGGACATTCAATCGTGTCAGGAGACAACAAATTCTGAAGCTACTTGCGTCGACAAGTGTAAAATCGAAAACTCCTAAAGAAGGTACGGAAGCCCTTACAAAACAATATGCTCCTCGTGTTATCATGATATTCAAGGGCCAGGAAAAAGTGACCTGCCTTGCTTTTAGCTGAAAAAAATTCCACAGTAAACTAGCTTGAGAGTGTATGTATGTACGAATCCGAAAGCCGATTTCTGTAAAAAAAAGCTTTCTTCTATATTAAAATATATTTAAATGTCTCAAGTCCATGTTCCAAACATTCCGTTGTTCCAGATTTTCTAATTACTGTATTTCAAAGTACAAGTTACGAATTTGTGTTGGTACAACATGTTTCAAATCCTATGGTGAGCGGCCATAGGAGTTACTTGAGGGTTTCCCCCCTAGTATTTAACAGAAGAGTGCAGAAAATAAAATGAACATACCTGCACGGCAGACGGTAGGAAGTCAGCATGCAACTCCATCGGTAATACCTTTTCGAAATTTGCTAAGCACGTAAGTTTGCAAATAGGTAGAAAAATTGCGATTACATTCACTGAGAAGGAAAAATTTCGTCTGACCCTGCATGCAACCTTCGATCAGGCGATCCTTTTTCTCCATCTTCTCCGGGAAGTGAGGGGAAAACAATGTTACCGGAAATGGCCGGAAATTCCCGGAAATTGTTTATGTTGCGCGATTAACACCGCTGACCAGGGCAGGTTGCATGTTCACGGGAATGTCAAAGAGTGACCACTAGTTCAGTTTTCTGAGCTTCTCGACTCGAGATTTCGGATTTTAATACGTAGATAATTCCAATGCTTGGCTTAATGACTAAAACCTAATGAGGTTTAACTCTCTCTGGAGCGATTGATGGCATCTAATGAAGAAATACGGCGTAAATGCAAAGTGGAAGCGTGCGTGTTTACAAGATGTGGCTTGGCTTGCCAATGACTCGTGTATGACTTCTTTATCGGCTTCTGTATCATTTTATAACTTGCTGTAAGTGACTGAGGAGACTTACAATGGTTTACAATGGGAAACAGCACAACCGGACACATGAGAATGGTTCGAGAAACCGAGTGTTCGTTGAATGTAAATGCTACGCTTCAAGCGATGAAGTAGAGAAAACCGTAAAGTAAGCCTTATTTTGATCGATATTGTTTAGAAAACTGAAAGCCAGTAATAATTTTTTGATCATAAAATGACTCAGTACATAATATTCTTTGATAATGAAGGTAGTTTCAGTGTTTTAGAAATTTTGTTGGCTAGTAGATAGATTGTCAACTGCGATGAAATATACAAAAACTGAAATTTGGCGTTTGTTCGTTAATTGCCTTTGCAAACAGAAGAGCCCGCCCCGCAGAGATTTTTACAGACTTAGTAACTAGGATATGTGTGTAAACTGCCTGCTTAGTTTTAGCTCTGGAACTGCCGCACTTTTGGAGAAATTCAGGGAAAGGATAACCATATTTTAGCCATCAACTCAAATGGCCGAAACTCTTTGTAGTTGAGTAACCGTTTATGACACGCAAATTTGATATAATAAAGAGCAATATACACAAATGTAAACTAGAATGATGGTATTATATCTGCTTAAAGTCTTGGGTTGTAGCGTTTTAATGGACTTGAGAAACAGAGCTACACATTTTGCACTTTTTACAACAGTTTCTTAGTTAAATATTAGATATTTTGCCACCAACAAACAATTGGTGTTACCATGACAACAAGAAAGTAGCAACCCAGACAAAGTGCATTTTTAGACATCCCCCCACAATATCTAATTGCATGCAAAATTTGAGGGGAGGTCAAAATTTTTCATTTCCCATTTTGCTTGATTCTTACAGAGAATTGCTCTTAAATCCCTATGGAGAGGAATAAACCAGTTCAACTCCTGTCATGGGTCACTTCCTGCACGTTATTTTCTCCTGTCGAGTGTTTGGGCTCAGCCAATCAAATAAGTTGTCACATGCACACTAAAGAAGAGAGTGACATTCACAATTTCGTGCTTAGCGAGGCAGAAAACATTTCTCTATTATTGCGCTTTCTCGGAGAACTACTGTTAAATCCCCCCCTCTTCTCGCCAACCTCCCTCTCTGCTGTTTTATTTCTCTCCACTGGCGCTGCCTTTGTTCAGTGTTAGTTTTCTCGTTAACTATTTGATGGGCTCTAAGTTTCTCTAGGTGAGGTTTGTATTCTTAGGAACATTCGTACACATATCCTACCAGTCTTGTAGTGTTTGTTTTAGGGTCGGAAATCTTAACAAATCTTACATTGTGACTTTCTTTAAACAGAATTATAGCAATAGCTTCTGTTTACCTGTATCAAGGTTTTTGAGGTCTAATAAACAAATGGGTCTGGGATGAAGTGTTTCCATACAGGTCACTCTTTCCACCATAGACTCCTATTATTTTTAACCCACGGGAATGGACCCCTACAAAGTTTTCACTTCTCCATAACTTGGTAAGATTATCACCCCCTAGAGAGGATTAGCACCTCTCTCTCACTACTCTGGGGGGTTATAACCCCCCTAGAGAGGATAATCACCTCTCTTTCGCTACCCTGGGAGATTATCACCCCCTAGAGAAGATATATCACCTCTCACTCGCTACCCTGGAGGATTGTCACCCCCTCATCTCTCCAACCATTACCCTAGGAGATTACCAACCCCGAAACAAAGTGAACTGTCCTCCTCTTTTAGAGTACTTCATCCCTTACCCATTTTCCGCACAATTATTCTGGTTCAATTGTTTGCTTCCATAGTAAGGGTTATGGGTTGGGAACATTAATGGAAAGGAACTGTACAAAAAAAGACATTAATTCACTCCCCGCTACTTCTGCGTCCAAACTGCGAACGACTCAAAGGGATTTCGTGTAATATTATAATCGTAAACCAACCAACTGCGCAGCCTCCTATCTTTCATCCGACACAATTTGGTATTATTATTACGCTTTATGCACTGTCTTGCTAACGCACGTCAGTGTGTTGGTGGCCTCCATAGTGATTTGCTAACAATTCTACAGCAGTGAACTGAGTTATTTTGAGATTTCAGCTTTGATGTAAAGAGAACCACAGCACTAAGAATGTCCAGTTCGCATAAATATTTTCTGGAGTGCAGTATTGTAAAAATAAATTGAGCTGAATGTGCAGTAAATCTTTTAAGTGAACGATGAATAGCGTGACAAGAGCATGCGCGTACTATCTATGTGAAATTCAAGGCTTCTCTGATAAGGAGAGTTGCTCGAATGTCCCAAATTTCCACAGGAAGCAAGCGTGTGTAGAATGGTAAAGAACGCCTTTTTCGCAACAGAGTGTGAGGAAAACAGCCGAGAAGAAGTGGAAGACAGGTTGAAAGACCGATTAAATGATTTCCAGAGAAATAGGACAACTTTTCCTCTTTAGTAGTAGTGCAAGAAGTCAGGATCACTTCCCAAAACGTATGAGTGAGAACAGTATCTTGCTTCCTAAATTTACAAGGATACTGTTCACAAAAGGCGTGTATAAAGGGTGTCCTAAAAAACTTTGTCCGACTCAAAAACGTTTGGCTACGATCTTCTGGGCAACAGGAAGGTGTAAATAAACAACGTATTATAAATTGTTTACAACGTATGTTAATTTGGCTTAGTACCAAATGGTGACATCGGTTGTAATTCTTTGCACTAAATACGCACCTTCAGAAATAGCGCTTAAAGAACCAAGCGTGCCATCAATGTTGGAATAGGCACACCAACAATGTATATTATGAAACGAGGAAAACTCCTGTGCCTCCGAGGCCAGAAAAAAGGTATCCTCAAAGTGCACACGGGTCACCATACTCAATTCAACTAAACTATGCTTAAGTTTCTTTAAGCAAAAAATGATGCCACCATGCTCCAAGTCTGAATTACTTGTAGGTAGATGTACCAAAGTGCATTGAACATGGACCAACATGAGCCGAACACTAAAGAGGTGTTAGGCAAAACCTTTGAAAAGCCTCAGAGTCATCCTTGAGTTATCCCAGTTTGTCTTGGCAATAATCCCTTGTCGTGGTTCACCAATTGCCTCCAGGAACGCCAACAGTACTGCATCATTACGCCCGGTGTACCTCAAGGAAGTATTCTAGCAGCTTTCGTTTTTTCTGGTCTCTATCTGATCTTCCCAGTATTACTCGCAACACTTTTGCACTCTTTGCAGACGACTCAAAGTACTGTAATGTAATCAAACGCACCAATGATTGTGTTTTTATACAAGACGAGATAGGCAACTGAAATTTAATAGCTCCAAATGCGTTTCACGCAAAGGAACCTCTCTCCGATTCGATTATATAATTGGATATGATCCTCTGTTTCATGTAACGTCGCAAAAAGATCTCGGAGTTTCGTTTACTATTGACTTTCAGTGGAATCAGCACACAAATAGTGTTATCTCTAAGTACTAAAGGGCATTAGCATTTCTTCGAAGACCCACTTGTCGCGATATTAACATTGACACCAAACGACTTTGCACCTACATATTTTTTTCAGTTGTCAACTGAATTATGCTAGTGAAATCTGGGCACCACAGTCTTAGGGAAAGATCTCTAATGCTGAAAGTCTTAAAAGTCGAGTTATAAAATTATGCTCAACTTGGGTCATACGGATTCAACCTAAAAGCTACAACGAGAAGCTTATGAAACTGAACCTCTTACCTATTTCTTTTGTTCATGAAATCAAAGATCTTCTTTTCTACTTCAGAAGCCGATTAGGTCACTACAGCTGTAAAATATCTCTCTTAATGATTCTGTGCAGCAGAACATCAGCTCTCGCCTCACGCGGAACAGCTGTGTTTTAGATTTCTCAATTCCTAAATGCCGCCCTTAATTCCTAGTTATTTTAATCGTTTACTTTGTTGTGGAATTATCTGCCAGCAGTATAACTGTGCCTTTGCTATATCTTACGTCAACATTTTCAATAGCTGGAAATTAGTCTTCCTTAAGTGCTGCGCTGTACGTAACATTGTATAATATAATTTATGCTGTTATTAGAGTTACGATTAATGTCTTTTATAATGCTCATGGTATGTTTAGCTTTTTTGGAGACATTTAATTATTAAACTAATAGTTGTCTATGGATGATCTAATAGACTTAGTGTACCTATATAGTCATGAAAATAAATCATTCTTTGCATTTTAAATTCATAGCTGTTTATGGCTGATTTAATAGATTCAGCGTACTTTTATAGTCATGTCTGTAAAAGTTCTATCGAGCCTCGCTCATTTGTGTGACCCTCGTTAACATCGAACCAAAGCACTTTCTTCGCGTAATTTTGGCAAAGGCCCAAAACTGATTTCAGGAACAATTGCGGGAACAGACAGTCCCAAGAATTTTGAGATCCAGGTCAGAAACATTATCTGGAAGCGACATCACCAACAACTAAGCCAAAGCTTTATACCTTCAACTTTGTGCTCAGAGCTACCACGCAAACCACAGTTTCCTGAACCAACGGAAGAGTTAGTCCCAGAAACGTCAAGGGAGGCCATACATATACCTGGGTAGCAGACGCCCCACCGTTAGGGCCACTGTCGTCAAATTCATCACTTACAAACTGAGTAGTACTCGCTTCCAGACGATGCAGCTTCTAAACAGGTCTCCTTAGACGTCCCTTCTGTGGCTTAAGGGCTACAGTAGAAACAAGGCCATCTTTTCCAGGAACCAATCTTTCAATTCTTCTCATTGGCCACTTACCTCTTGACCTCTTGAGAAATTAGCACTGTCTCTGATCTTGAGGGAAGTACCTGTTCACACAACCACTTATATCTGACTGATAATTGATGCAGGTACTCTTCTCGCTAGGGCTGTCAGAAATAGTTGAGAAGCTTCTGCTTATACACTCATCGCCTCCTCGTTGTACCTTCGTTTGCTGAAACTTCGTCTGCAAAGTCTGGTAAGATAAAACTTTACCTTCCAAGTGCAAGGTAAGCTGGTGTTATGGGCGTTAGATCTCTCAAATCACTTACTGTAGTGAGCAGCCTCGAGTTAATAACTGCTTCAATTCTGGTAAGTACGATTGCCAACTCAGGATAGGAAAACAACGCCTTGCCCAAAACCTTACAAAGAGGTTCCTTCACAGAACGTAACAGCCTCTACTACCAGCCACCAGGCCAAGGGGAACGTTCAACGATGAACCTCCATTTGATTAAAATGAGTATGCTAAGTCATATCAACAAAACTTATATTTATAACATGCGTAGAATTAGGAAATATTTAAGTCGTTCAGTCACCGAATCATTAGTTCATGCTTTTATCACCAGTAGAATAGATTATTGTAACAGTCTACTATATGGCCTCCCGAATTCACATATCATGAAATTCCAACGGATACAGAATGCCGCGGCTCGGTTGGTCACCGGAACACCTAGATTCTGCCATGTTACACCATTGCTTTTCCACCTTCATTGGCTTCCAATAAGTTACCGTATAAAGTTTAAGATTCTACTTTTGACATTTAAGTGCTTGTATGGTCAAGCTCCTAATTATCTAGTTGATTTCATTACTATCAAAAAGCAATCCAGGTACTCTCTAAGGTCAAATGAGTCTATATTCCTCGAGTTACCAGGCATTAAGACCCATCCAACTCTTGGCGATCGTGCATTCCAGTCAGCCGCACCTTCTCTCTGGAATGCCCTACCTTCGGCAATTCGCAACATGAAGACATTGGACACTTTTAAGACTGCTGTTAAAACTAATTTTTGTAACTTAGCTTTTAAATAGATTTGTAGTTTTAAATACTTTTTATTGTAGTTTTTAATAGTTTCTCATGCTTTAGTCACCTTTAACATAACTTTAATATAACAATATTGTAAAGCGCAACCGAATATATTCATATAGAGGTTTGCGTTATATAAATGTAAATTATTATTATTATATTATTATTCCCCTAGAGGTTAATTTAGCCTGGAGCTCTTACTGATCTATTTTTTCCGACGGTTGCCTATCGGCAGATGATTCTTGTGTGAACAACTGTTGGATCTTGCGGTCAGCACTATTGAACGTCTCCGCATTGTCGGACCAAATGTTGGTACAGAGCCCTCTTCTCCTGATTATATGAATCAACACCTAATAAGGATCCAACTACAAAATAACACTGATGTTTGGTAAAAGAAGGTTTTCCTTCAGCCTTCATACTCTGATTTTTACACCTACATACATAGATACATACATAATCCATAAAGTAAAATCACTCAACTCTGATGACCATAAGTTTAATACAAACTTGTTTCGTAGGTATTACCACCCACTCCTCAGTTAAACTTACAATGGTTGGTCCCTTGTTTTGCTGCGTTATATGAGATTAATGTCGTGAGATTCTTCCAGACCGGCGTACCTCTTTCAAGAGAACACTGTAGTGAAGCTTTGGGTCTGATAAACATCTTTGTCGATGACATCTAATAGACTCCAGGCTCCGATGGTGTCTCGGCGGGAATTGCAAACTCAGGGAGTATATCCTCATTGGACATGGTAGGACCAAGGTGAGGAGCATTTGACAGGGTTGGAGGCTGTTGAGCTAAGAGAGTAGGTGAAGCAGCAGCAGCAGGAGACAGAGCTGCAGCAGATTCTGGAACAGCTAAAATGTCTCCGGTTTCTGCGGTACTCCTTTACTCCTGTTTGCACGACGTAGGATCTTGGCTCTGCAGCTGGTTTCTTAACAACGCCACTTTTCTCATAACCTTTGTTAGTTTGAAGTCTCACAAGCTGTTGTGAATAAAGAGTGCAAGATCCTTGACATGCTGATTATAATATGCTGAAGAGACATTTAAAGTACTTGCTGCCTTAGGAGTGAGGAGCTGATTTGCCACAGGAATAGTGAAACTGGTAAGCCTGGACATGAGTCGCCGGGCAGGATTACCTAGTGTTTGATGATCTCTAGGAACATTGCGCAGATTAAGGAGGCCAATTGAGGGACCAGAAACGTTTTTCGTACCCTTGCAAAGCAGGTTTGACAGTATTCTCGGCCAGGCTATTGGATGATACAGACTGCTTGCGACATGCTCAAAGAACCATTCATTAGCAAAACTTTTAAATTCCCTGCATAAAGATTGTGGACCATTGTCATTAAGCAATTCCACGCTTCATCTTCTCAATTACAATTTTGGTGGACAAACCACAAAGGATATCAATCTGAAACCAAATATAGTAAGATTCGATAAAAATCAGGTACTACAATCCATTTCTGTCCAATATGCATGCACTCACAAATAACCACGGGAGGTCTGTGACGGGATTAATAACAAGTAGTTCTCTTTGCTTGTGTGGTTTGGCACTATTGCACGGTTGACAGAGGTTAAGCTGGGGCAATGTCCGATGTCATAGAGGGCCAATACACAACATTCCCAGTTCTTTCTATTGCAGCATCTGCTCCAGGGTGTCCCCACTGTAGTTGCTGGACATACTTCTTGCGTAAGGATCGCGAACCATAACTATCAGGCCTTTCAGAAATAAACCATGAATTCTCTAGCATGCCTATCTTTCTCGATCTGTGCATATCGAGTTTCAGCTTCTGTTAGGGCTCCTCCGGCATTTGCCACAAGGTAGCCAACCTAAAGGCATGTAACACCAAAAACCATTCTTTGAAGCTTCCATTGACAGTGTAAAAGCTTTGCAGGATCAAAGAGCTTGGAGGGGAGGTTAAGAGATGTCCAACTCGAGGAGATCAAACGCTTTTTCGATGAAGTGTTTCCCAGCTCCAACGCGTGTCTCTCCGTAGCAGTTCAAGTAGGGTAGCGGTCTTCTCACCGAAATTTTTGCTTAAGAATTGGTTTAGATAATTGACCTACAAAGGAATCGGCGAAGTGCCCAGGGAAGTCAGGGGCAGGTATATCTTTAATCGCAATAAATTTGGCGTCATAATGCTTAAGGCCTGTCTTTTTGTACAAACGCTCAAAATATATGACTTGATTACAGGGGAATTTACATTTCTTTGGAGAGAATTTTTCTAACCAACTTCTCGAGCTTTCTGCAGGAGTTTTCTTTAATTTCCATCGTGCTTCGGTGTTCCTTCACCCCATACCAACGGGTCATCCACGATCATTGCACAAGGATACCCAGCAAAAAGCTCTTCAATGGAACGCTGAAAGACAACAGAACGGAGGTGATTCCAAGCGACATCCGGCAACCAGTGAGACTCATAGTCTAATTTGATTTGCCAGAAACCACTTCTTGCGTCAAGCGTGGAGAATACTGTAACACTGGCCATGTGTTAGGCAACATCTTCAACCGTCCTCATCAAATCTGATTTAAATCAATCTGATTTAATGCCCTTGGTTCAGCTATCAGTCAATCAAATACCAAGAGCTAACCAAGCAGCCAAGACGAATAATGGAGTCCTATGAGCACCTTGTTAAGGTCTCTTGGATCAATGCAGATGGAAATGCTTCCGTCCTTCTTCTTTGCCGCAACGTTTTTGTGAAAATCTACTCCGCAGGCTCGGACACAAGTGCGATCGCTCCGGATTTTGACCATCTTTCATGGCTACGGTTAACTTTAAGGTCAAAAGTCGATTTTTTGACCACAGGGAGTTTACCAAGGTCTCCAAAAATAAATTTTTGTACTCGTATAGTATTGCTCCGTGCAAGGCATCAACAGTGTTGTTATAGTCTTACTATTATTTAACTACTATTCTTTTCAATTGTGCTACCTTTTATTTATTGATCTATTTCATATCATTTTTGCTTTTTCTTTATTTACTTTTTTTTCCCCGACTTCAGAACCTTGAACTGTGCACTTTTTATAGGAGACAATTATTGTATTGTTGCCCACCTAGAATAGCTCCGGGAATTGTGGGTAAAATAGTCCTAAGTTATTTGCATATTGAATAAACTGTTGTTGTTGTGTCAACATCAAGAACCTTGCTGTGCAACTGAAAGAGGCAAGCTGTTCAAAATTCAGCTCTGAAATTGTTCTGGAATTTAAAAAAAAAATAGCTTTGAGGAAGAACGAGCATCCAGTTCGACTTTTCGGGACAAGTAATTTACATATTCGTCTTGTTCCTTACACCAGCACGTACGTACGGACTCTGGAAGTAGGGATAAAAAGCTCAGTAGGATAGGGAAGGGAGTCCCAGACATGTATATTGCGTTTCGTCTTGGCACAAAAAAAACCCTTTTAGGGGCAACCAACGCAGTTGCTCAAGTAAAAATCTAGATTGAAGTTTCTTGTGTTTGATTTACCACAAAATTTCTGAAATAAATTTCTAAAGCTTTGCTTTTTACCTGGAAAAGCTCCCGGAACAACCTAGTCTCTACCTTCCCCCTTCCCCACTTGGTCAAAATTTTGTCAGGTGAATTTATGTGTGAAAACTTATGCAACAGACTTGCGGACAACTGAAGTCCATTATTACTTCCAGCTAAGTTTTTAAATTCTTCTTCCACTACTGAATCAAAATGAAGATTCTCTCTGCTATTCGAAGCTGGTTTAATTGTTTATTTGGTTTTGGGTTGAGGAAAGCGTCGCCACAGGATTCAAAAAAACTGTAAGTTGAACATGCTCACTTACTCGCTTTCAGGAGCTGCACCCAATGTGAGCCTGAGTAATGTTTACAGTTTTTGTCTCGTTTTAGGTTTGTTGTAACGTCAGGCGTAATTATTTTATGCAAGAGAGATTATTCTCTCTTATTATTCTCTCTTGTTTCATGTCATGATCTGTATTAAAAATTTGAGACAGAGAGACGATATCTATGGCCTCGCGCTTAATATACACAACTTAAATTACTTTTCTGGTGGCAAATGATAAGAGAAAGGTTTTAGAACATACCCAGTTCTAGTGGTTGCCGTTAAAAAGTAAGGTTAATTAGCGAAAGTCTTGCTAAAGGCTCGTTTATCTGTTTTAAACGCCATAAGCCGGCTAGAAACAACACTGAATCGAACAAACAAACACAAATACTTGCTGTCTTGAATAAAGAGTGTTGTTTTTGCACATCTTTCATTGAAGTTTTATTCATATTTTGTCTGTCATAATCTTGCTAGGTGTTATGCAGCTGTTTTGTCCTCTCGCGGACTGTGTCAAAATGACGCCTGAATGAAAGTCTGAAAATGGTTTAAAGCGATGACCACGAACACGCGCCCTCGAACGGTTTTTTCTCTGTTTAACGTGAGTTTTCGTGGACGTTAATCAACTGTTTCCATGGCTTTCCACGCTCCGACAGAGAAGATTTCCTCATCTCTTGATGAAGAGCGAAGACTTACAATAATAATTTGGAATGACGACGGCGCTTTTCATTGTTTCATAAGATTAAGGATTACATTGAGGTCTTTGCGAGCTAAGTGAAATAGCCAAAAGATTCTCTATAGTTTACGTAAAGGTTTTCAGGTCAGTTAAGACTCATTTATTTGATGGTATGAAAACCAGGGGAGCTGTGGACGAATAACCAAGAAGTATAAATTCAAAGAAATGAAAGATATCACACCGACAAGGGAAAACGTTTCCTCATAATGGAAACTGTTTTCGAAAATGAACTTTGTAACCTGCAGATCTACTTATCATTCTTCTATCATTCTTTATCGAATGGAATTTAAGAACTAGCAAGAAATCAGACGAATAGCGAGCGTGTATTGAGAAAGCTTAATATATAGATTTAGCCAGGGCTAAAAGCGAAGCTCCTATTAACTCGAATTTATGATTTAAATCAAACAATAAACTTGTATTCCACAATTCAGTTAACTTTAGAACACATTCATGTGACTAATTTGAGGGAAAGGTTAAGTGATTTTAGAGAACAGTAATTTGCAAACAGTCAAAGCTAAGTCTTAATCTTACATCGAGTTGATAGCCTTATGTATGTACACCCAAAATAGCAATCATCTTCGATCACATTTAAGAGCGCGGACTCTTGATCACAGTAGATTAGGCCTGGAAAACAAATCAGGCGGAATTTTTTGCGTTCGACAAGTTTACTTTACAAAATCTTGCCAACAAGTCTGGGGACGTGTAAACCAACCTTTTATACTTTTTATACATCACATCTGAGGTGAAACAGTACCATGAGGCGCTGTTTTTATCATACAGACCTCGGACAGAATGCAGTATTTCACAATTTTGCAATACAAATTGCACTCGCTCAATATTCAGGACGATCGAAGTACGTGTGGGCTTTTAGCGAAACCGTTAAAAAAATTTCCAAAATCACCTATACGGCTAGCCAGTTCTCACTTTTGACAAGCGCCAAAGTCGACTGTTTAAATTATGATTAATAGCGTAATACGCTTCAACATAATAAAGAATTTATTATGTTTATTTTTTATTTAATGTTTTTATAACGATGTGTAATCTTCAAAAGCGTTTGATACGCGCGGCATTTTGACTACTCCTGCATGCAAGCGATTTTCATGAGCGACTGAAAACAAACGGCACAGCGATAAAAATTGCATGCAAAAGAGACTACCAACAATCAATAAAAGGACAATAATTCGGTGATACATATACAGAGACAACAATTTTCATTGACAAACTCAAGACAAGTATTAAAGTGTCTCAGAAAATCCTTGTTTATGTTTTTCATTTTGTAAGCCGGCTTCCCGGTGTTTGCTTTTTCAAAGATGAACTCGAGGCAAGAAAATCGCTCAAAGCTTTCTTCTACAGCCAGAATTATAACGAAATGTTCTTTGGAACGTTTTCTTTTTATTCGCGGTAAGAAAATGACTAAAGGCTTTTTTTTAAAAGTTTTATATGCTTATAATCAAACCTGATACTCGGTCAGATCATTGTCTCAAATCTTACAATTAAAAACGTGCATAAACTAAATAGCCGCATAAACTACGCTCGACTTCATTAAATTAGATATAAAGAACAAACGTCAAATGCAATAATTACTCAGGTTTACCATTCGAGATGCACTGAAAACTATCAAGTAAGGCCAGACTCGTTTCAGACTTTTCAACCCTCTCACGCATCAAGCAAGGTGAAAAAGGAAAACGATGCCATCCGAAATCGGATTTCCGACTTTAACAAGCGACGTATTTCTCAACCAAAAACCCAATAAACAAACTAGCCATGAATAACAGAAGACTCTTGATAGCAGCTGAATTTCATTTTGTTCATTCAGTGGAAAAAGACAGTTAAAAACAACACAAGTTGACACAAAACTCTGTCAGCTTCAGCTGTCAAAGTAAACAGGTTTCAAGATGCTGCATAAATTTTCCGCATGAACTCACCTGTCAAATTTTGACCAATCACAGCATAAAAGTTGGACGTAGAGCGTGACCAACGCGTGACCTTGGTGAGAAAAGTCAAAAAGCAACTGGCATGTATTCCCTGCCTGTAAAAACTTGCTGAATTTTAGCTTCCGAGGTCAGTTTGAAATCAAAATTTTAATTGTGCGGCACATAAAAAACACAACATATTTCATATGAATTAAAAAAAATTAAACTTGAGCCTGCGATAATTTGAAAACTAGTAACTTGTCAGCGGATAACTTCAAAAAGATACTCGACCTCGATGGGTAGACACCTGAGCCCGCGATACGGTCGGTGATACTGGTCAGCGGATACCCTGTTTTGACAGCTGTCAATTGATCACAACATTGATGTGCAATATATGTTTGCAATATCAGTCTTCCTGTGCTCCCAAACTAGGTAGCAAGTGTGAGGATTGAACACTGGTGACCCTGTGGTGCGGACGGGCGGGCGGGCGGTGTACGGTCACGTGATTACCAAATTTTCTGGGATGGGTAGATTTACTTACCCATGGTGCTCCGCAGGCGGGCTTCGCCCGCCAGAGTTCCGCTAATATGTGGTTGTAACTTACAAAATAAATATGTCGAAATTTGAGTTTTCTCCAAGAAACACTCGATAAATTCGTATTCCTCATAATCTTGGCATGAAGCGGTGTCAGATCCTAAAGAAAAATATTGCAAAAAAAAAAAGGCTTAAACGCCGACAAATTCTTTCGAGTGCTCGCGAAACGAGGAAAGAATCTTCTCTCGGCCAAAGCGTGAAAAACCACGGTAACGGTGGATTGACGTCCACCAAAAAGCAGGTCTGAACCGAAGAAAAAACCCTTTGAAGGCGCGTGTTAGTGGTAACCGCCGTAAGCATGGTGTGTTTTTGCGCCCGTGTTTACACATTAACTTACATTGTTCATTCTCGCCGAAACAAATTACATATAAGATTTGTCGCTTATTTCACCGACAGACTCACAACTTTGCTAAAGTTTAAGTCTAGGGCACATTTAGCTGCATTAGAATACACAACACGCAAAGGGCAGTCTGGGTAAAGTACAAAATTATGGTTTTAATACTCATAGGGGGAAATGTTAAATAAGTTATCAACCTTCCTGGGTCTTTCCGCAAAAAGAGACAAAGAGTATAACTTACACTAAAGGTTACTGAGTATCAGATATTATGATGTATGATCTAAAAGGTAGTTTACAGTACTGTGCAAAAGACATGAGAGCGAAGTTCGCCGAATTTCGTCCTTTGTTCTCGCGAAAGTTCGCTGAAATTTCGCACGAACAGCCGCGAACTTTCGTTGAATGACACGAAATTTGCGCTTGCGATTTCGGGAAAACGGTCTGTCTGTCCGATTTTGCAAAGGAAACATATTCTAAACACCAAAATCGGCCTAATTAACAATATAGGCAGAATCCTTTTGAGAAGGAAAGATTGACCTACATGTATGAACATAAACTGTAAACTGAACACAGCCAAAGAGTTTCGTGAATGACAACCAGCCTTTATGAAACAATGAATTTTATGGGCTAATTAGCTTCTCAAGGCCAGGTCTAAAGTACACGTCACATTCCAAAGGTCAAGAGTTCAGGTTACTCTTCCATAGATAAATTACCAAACCACACAGATTCCCCTCGACTTAATAGTGCTAGGAGACACTTTTAATGCTATTCGTTTATCTGTATCTTGGTGACCTGTACTCTGAACTGTGGAAAAGTGACCTGTCTTTTAGACCCGCCGCCAAGACTATTACTGTGATGGAATTTGATTTATAATTTTTTCTTTTTCTTTTAATCAGTTAAGTATTAATTTCTGGATTAGCATAGGATGAAGCATATTCGTTGTAATTTCTAGATTTTCAGTAATTAACAGCATTTGAATGGACGGTTAACTTTTAGCCTTGCCTAGTTAGATATGTATTGTTATTTAACTGATACTCCACAAACCATAAATAGCGGTAAAAAAAAAATTATGTAAGCTAGTTAACCATGAGCAATGTGGAAAAAGACTACATGCGTTTCCTTAAAGGCTTCTGAGAAAGATCAGATCAGATCTACACAGATCAGACTAGTTAAAGAACGGTAAAGCGTGCAAAAAAGAAAATGTGCAACTTGTTTTACAAAATTGCTGCAAATTGAGTTTAACAGCGGTGTTGCGCGTTTTTCCACACTTTTATCAAGCCTGTCTTGCAACAAACTAGGTTTTTGCAGGTTGCGAAAGTAGTTAAAAGTGAGTACTTCTACTCATTTGCAACAAACTCTTTACGTTTGGCGCGTTTTACCGACCCAGGGCAAACCTCTGTTGCAACAAGTGACGTACCTCCCGTGCATGGCGTGATTTCCGCGTGATTTTAACCAATCAGAAGTCAGTATTAACGCAATTTCCAAAAACCTGATTTGTTGCAAGACAGGTTGAAATGTCGGTGATTAAATTCGCAACATTACTTTCCAACCCGTTTTACAGCATATTGTTTCAATGAGTACTTCAAGAATTGCATGGTTTTGTGTACTAGGATTTTCAACGTGAAAGTAAGTGCTGGCATCGAAACTGGAAGATATTGCTTTCTGTGATGTGAAATTCCATTAAAAACGAAACAACACAGCAGTATCTTTCCTACCATTGTAAGTACGCCTGTTTGGCACTCGTTGGCGCTAATTGCCAACGAGGCAACCGAGCTAAGAAGCGAGGTTGACTCGGCGTCAGATTATAGCGCCGCGCAATGTGGGCAAAAACTCTCAAATTCTGCGTAACCCTCTAAAATTTGCATTTTGACCATATTTGGGTGTAAGTAAGACCCCATATTTGGGCAGTGACGTCATGGTCTTGTATTTATAGCTCGTGGTTCGACATTGCTTGAGACAGCCCAAAACTCCCGTGAGGAATGCAACGAATTTGCGGACCTTTTGTTTTGAAGACTATCATTGTGCCTTTCAAGAGACTCTTTGTCCTGTGACAGTCGCTCATTAATAGATCTTTGTATTTTATTCAATTTTATATTTTTATACCTCTGATACACTCCGCCCCATTCTTGCGCTTTTCACACATTTTACTTTACACCAATTTTTTCTTACGCATATTACCACGCGAAACATTTTAACATTTCTTATCCCTGATGACGCTGTTGCTCGGGATTTAATTATTGTTTATAATATCAGCAGTCAAAGGCCTCGTTTGAACTATCTTTTTCTTTTTAACGTTTATAGTTTTGATACAATTGAATTTTCCATGAAACATAAGTAGTAATTAATATAACTTGCTCATGTATGTACCAACAAAGCTTAAATTCGTGTTGTTATTGCTTAATAATTAAAGAGTGAAAGCCAAAAATGTGCCAAAAGTTGTTGTTTTGAAGTTGGGTGCCATCCTTTTCTTTTGTGGAATCCATTTTAAACCTCTAAAATTATGAAAAAAAATATCGCGAAGATCTGAATAGGCACATTTCACAAAAGATAAACGAATTCGTCTCGTTGGCACTCGCCGGAAGGTACCCCTAGTTTTCACTAAGAAGACGTCACACATAATGAATGTACTGGATGATAATAAAACAACCAACTTCGTATCTTTACCTTTCATTCCATAATTTCGTTATGTAATTAGTAGTAAGCTGACCCGCGATCGCTAAAAGCAACTAGAGCTCCCCTAAAAACGGTGATTTAAAAGATATTGTATACCCTATTCGCGAGTAAAGGACTTATTCTATAATTGTTGGGAAGACTGGTTCAATACATGGTCTAAGAGATGATTTTCGCAAAAACACAGGTACATATACGTCCTATCCGCGTGACAACCCAAATTTCATGAATACCATTTTTTTACCAGTCGTGCGCCATGAGTATGTTGCAAAAGTATTTTGGGGTAAAAAATATCAGCACTTTCCTGCCCTTTCCGTTTTTCGCAAGGTCTACTGACCCTTTTGGAAGAGACACGACAAATAATAGCATAAATCTAACGTTTATCGAAATATAGACTGTGATACTTACAACACCTGCAGCGAAGAGAGATCTGCAAATACTCCTGGTACGAGTTTTTTGACCATGTTGTTCCTCAAATTCCTGTAACAAAAAATAATGAATTAATAATTAACTATGGGAAAACTATCACCCCACGTTGATATGTCATTTCTTGTTAATAAAACATGTAATAGATTGTTCCAGCGGAAAATTTCAAGAGAATAATCTAGAGTTCCCGAAATAAGTCTTGTCACAGCTATCCTTTCCCCACTGATATTGTCAAGGAAAGTATCGACGAGTTATTCAGTACCAGCTGTTTCTAGTATGGTTGACCTGTCTCTTGACACTGGCCAGTTCCCAGACATCTGGAAGGAGGCTTTAGTGAAGTCAACAAAAAAAAGAACTATCGTGCAGTCATTAACCTCACATTTCTCTCCAAAGTGACCGAAAAAGTAGTGGCTCAGCAATTATCCTACCACATGTCTTCCTGCCAATTGTATCCTGAGCTTCATTCAGCGTACCGAAAGTTTCACAGTACGGAAACGGCTCTGCCACATGTATGGAATGAAATATGGATGAATATGAACGAACAACATGTCACTTTGCTAGTGTTCCTTGATTTCAGCGCCGCTTTTGACACGATCGACCAAGTATGGCGTGCCTCAAGGCCTCTGTTTAGGCCCACTTTTGTTCTCCATCCACACGAGTGAATTTTTTACGAAAATCAGTCACCACTTGCCTTCGATACACTGTTATGCAGATGACAAGCAATTGTATCTTGCATTCAAACCTGCCGACACTGATGCCCAGGATACCGCTGTCTCAGCTATGAAGGCATGTTTGCGGATATTCGACAAAGGATGATTAAAGACAAACTTATAATAAACGATGAGAAAACAGAGTTTATGATGATTGGAACTAAGGCACAGCTAAGTTAAGTCCACCAGACTGGCCTGACTGTGGGCATGAATCAGTGATCATTCCCATCGACGAATCCATTATAAACTTAGCAGTTTGGTTTCATAGCACTTTTAGTATGTGCTCACAAGTTCCCAGGACTTGTACATGTGAAAGTGCTTTTTCCTACCTTTACAATATAAGGCGCAATATAAGTACCTAAACCGACAATTGACTGATGCACGCGTTTATCACCAGCAGACTTGACTCTTGCAACAGTCTGCTATATGCAATTACACGTACCAATAACTCAATAGAAAAACATCGGCGTGTTCAGAACGCAGCCACAAGAGTGGTATACCGCGCTCCAAAGTTCTGCCACACAACGCCGACGTTGTTTGGATTACATTGCTTACCGGTTAGGTCTAGAATTATATTTCATATCCTTACTATTACTTTCAAGGCTATCCATAATATGGTACTGAAACACCTTTCAAACCTGATAACCTTCAAGAAAAGCTCTATGTCCCACCTGAGATCTAACAATAAGATTCTCTTGTCACCACCAAGTGTCAAAACAAGACTTGGCGACGTAGCCTTTGAGGCTGCTACTCCGAAGCTATGGAATGATTTACCCCATGACATTAGAACTACTGGCGATTTTACTTCATTTAAACAAAAATTGAAAGAGGACCTTTTAAATGACCTTATCAATCAGAAGTTGTCATTTTTATATTTTATTTTATATTTTATTAGCATTACATGGTTAGTTTAAATGCCGTTTTTTATCCTATTACATAGTTTTTTGTATTTTAACATTGTATTTACTAGTATGAATTCTATTTCTATATATATATAATTTTAATATTTCATTGTAAGGCGTATTTGAAAACCTTGTGAAATTTCGCGGTACAAATGAGTATATTATTATTGTTATTATTATTATTATTATTAGTAGTAGTAGTAGTATTACTATAATGATTATTGATGAGAAAACAGGCTGGCAAATTTATTGGGGTTTTATAAAAATTCTCGACTCGCTGCGTCCTGAGTCCTTAAAGTCCCTAATAGTGGCACTTAGGATGCGGTGGTCGTAGTCGAGCTCTACACTATTTTAGGTTCTATAATTCCTGATAGAGTTAGTCCCTGGATTGATCAAGTCGAAGGTTAGTTACAAAGCATGGAGCTTAGACTATTGTAACCACGAGTGCCGTGTTGCCGTTGAAAAATACAGAGATTATGCGGTCCGAGAGGTGGTTTGAACCAGAGATGCTTCTGACCAATTGTCTTTTAACAAAGAGGCCCACGCAACCCTTTCGGCATTTGGAAATGGAATTTTGAATGAACACCCAGTTCTTGTAATCAGACCACAGTTCTGTTATCGGAGTGGATGAGATAAGGCGATGCTCTTCTACACCAATGATTTCAAGACCAGCTTCTACCGTCTTCCTCTAACGCAGCACAACTGATTTAACTTGCCCAGCTGGTATAAGGCCCTGACATTATAGGTTGATATGATAATTGGCTTGCTAAGGGGGATTTTGTCTATATCAACCGCAGCACGACCTCTTCGTTTTCCGTTGTTGCTTGATGTAGTCAGACTAATGATGATTATCACTTCCTTTGCTGAGTTATTATTATTCGGAATGATTCGCTGCAGACTGTTTCCGCTTTGCCCTCTGTCTGCGGCGATACTTGGATGGTAAATATGCTTTTGGAGGGTAGGGTACAATTTACACCTTAGTTGCTGTATGGTGTCATGTCCCTTGTATGTTGGCCGTTGGTACGTGAACGAGTTCATCCGTCATTTAACAGGTCTTATTTTAAGTCCTGGAGGGTGGCATGCTACCCTCTTTTCACCAGCGAACTTTGGTGGGGGAGCCATTTTAGACGCTGACTACCCGACTATCAAGCAGGTGGATATGGGTTACAATGTTACTTGTACCAGGATTACCCCTGACCTTACCTTCATCATTATACCATAGTACAAGAGGTCTTTCTATGAACGTCTTCGTTACCAGTGGTGCATGACGATCTACTATCTTGGATAATATTCTGTTGTACAAAGTACCCAAATCTTTAATATAATCAGTACTGTCTAGACTAAGGGCCGAGCACACCATGCGAGAATGACTCAGCGTCAGTACTCCTGATTTTCCAGAAGGCTATCTTCTTGACAATAAACGATGGTTTCTCAAATAACAGATCAGAGTAAAGTGACCAGAGAAGTGATAATCCACAGTAGGAGTGGTTGATATTAGCTCATTTACGTCCCTTGTAATCACTAGATCCAGGATATGGCAGGACACCTGGGTCATTTTATCAACATGTTGCAAATCAATGGACTCCAACTAACCCAACAGGCGTGTATGTTTAATATAACTACGAACAACAATATGAATGTTAAAATCACCAGTAATTAACAATGGTTCACGTGACATTATATTATTATGAATGATTCCAAGTAGGTAGTGAATTCTTCAGAAAACGTGGTTGTTGTAACCGGGTCTTTAGAAGAATACGGTATCCTATAATCAAAATCATAAGTTTACAAGATACACAGTCCACAATCCATTCCCAACATTCAAATGACACTTTCTCGCCAGCATCCACTTTTTGGAGTCAAGAGAGAGTAATTGATTGATAGTGCTGTTCCACCACTAGTGCAGTTCACGCGAGAATGACTCATTATTTGAAACCGAGGAGGTGATTAAATTCTTTGATCCGATGACCAATATCATGCTGAGAAAACCAGTTCTCAGTCACTGCGAATATATCGGTTTTTATTGTGCATGCATAACACAGAAAATCAGGCGACTTGTTCCTGAGAGATTGTTCATTTGCACAGCATAGTCTCAGCTGATCTCTACCCTTGCATATGCTAGCTGGCATTTGTAGGGGCTGTTTCGGAACAGCAACCAAGTTCTAAACGTTGACACCCTCGGGGAGCAGTGAACTGACAAAAAACCTGATTCAGCGCTAGTTCCGTCAAATAAATTAACAGTTCTTGTTCTCATACGACCAGTTCTCCTTTTCATATATTTTAAGATCCCACAGTCCTTTAATGCTTTCATAGTAGGCATGAACAATTTGAGGTGACATGATACAGGTACGTCCAATAAACCGTTACGAGAATTATGCAGATCTCTTCGATCTGCGTAATTCTTTACTCCATACACAACCTCACTCAACATTTCGTAAATATCCCTAGAGAGTGAGCCAATTAGGGTGCTCTAGACACCAATTTAAGATGACTCAGAGTTTGCATATAGTAAACTATTATTATCATCATTATTATTATTTTTTGTATTTTTTGTATTATGATGTAATGTAGTTGAATTGAGTGAATATATTAGTATTTATTTAGTTTCACCACTTTCATTGCCTCGGTAACTGTGGCATTTGACATTGTTCTACTTAAAAGAGTGGATGTGCGTAAAGACACAGGTACGCAGACTGTGATACCTACAACAACTGCAACGAAGAGAGATCGGCAAATACTCCTCGTAATTATAAACCAACCAACCGCACAGCCTTCTGTATTTCATGGGACAAAATTTGGAGTAATTTTTACACTTTATTCAGTGCTTGCTAACACTCTCCAGCAACAAGTGTGGACATGGGTACATTGTGCAGAAGAAGAAATCAAATATGAAATGCCTGTGATGTGAAATTCCATTAAAAACGAAACTACACAGCAGTATCGTCCCTACCTTTGTAAGTACGTCTGTTTGGCACTCTTTCACGCTAATTATAACTAAGAAGACGTCACACATAATGAATGTACCGGATGATAATAAAGCAACCAACTTCGTATCTTTACCTTTCATTCCACAAATTTTTAAAAATTTTCGTTATGTAATTAGTAGTAAGCTGACCCGCGGACGCTCGCAAGCAGTTGGAGCTCCCCTAAACACGCTAATTTAAAAGATATTGTATACCCTATTCGCGAGTAAAGGACTTATTCTATAATTGTGGGAAAGATTGGTTCAATAACCACACAAATAGTTCAATGACCATACAAGTAGTTCAATGACCACAACAGTAGTTCACCGAGAATAGATTACATGAAGCCGGGGGGAGGATAGCCACAAATACGTTAGATTTTGTTTGTATAAAAGTGTAGCATTGACTAAGTGGTAAATACTCATTCAGCAATGACACAAAAACCAAACTGAGAAAAAGCTATGGCACAATGTTATTATTTTACTTCTAGTGTGCTCACTAAAGTTAACAGGAACATAGACTGATGGCAATTTAAAAGTTAAATATTTTGCTCAGAAGGTCTATCATTCTCATCAGGGGTACAGTGAACATAAATAAATAAATATTTGGAGGTAGCACATCTACAAAGTGGTTCCTCGTCTACCTGAATCCTGGTCGAATTGTAATTTGGAAATGTTGGTTTTTGAGGAGAGGGGAAAACAGAAGAACCAACAACAAACTCAACCTACATATGGCGTCGACATCGGGATTTGAACCCAGGCCACATTGGAGGGAAGCGAGCGCTCTCACAACAGCATCATCCCTTGCTTCCCAAAAAACAGACCTGGAAAAGAGAGTTAGCGCTAAAAAGGAAAGTTAATACGGTCCAAAATAAAAACGATACTAAATAACCCGACAAAGCACGCGCTGAGAAAGCAGGAAAAATAACGGTTTACGGTGAAAAAAACCTTGTTTTTTTTTACTTTTCCCGCACGTTTCAAGCCGTGGTACAACAGCTGGCCATACGTGCCTAACAGCAATCCATGTTTAACAAATAGATAATCTTTACCGCACAAGTCCAGACTGTCCAACGTTTCGTTTTTTTTTTTTTTTTGGCCGTGTTAACTTTCCTTTTCAGCGCTGACTCTCTTTCCAGGTCTGTTCACTGTGCCCCTGACGAGAATGACAGACCTGCTAAGCTGACTATTTAACTTTTAAATTGCCATCAGTCTATGTTCCTGTTACTTTAATGAGCTTAATAGAACTAAATAACATTATCCCATAGCTATTTCTCAGTTTGGTTCTTGTGTCATCCCTGAATGAGTATTCCCCACTTAGTTAATGCTACACATTTATATCAAAAAAACAATCTAACTTATTTGTGGCTATTTCCCCCGAAGCTGCATGCAGTCTATTCTCGGTGAACTACTTTTGTGGTCATTGAACTACTTATGTGGTCATTGAATTACTAGCGTGGTTATTGAACCGTTATATGGTCACTAAACTGATTTGTCTTTTCAGAACTATGCACACAAAACACATAAAACAGAAAAAGTCTTTTTCTCAAATACTTGTGCTTTCACCTAAGCGAGCTGTAGAAATATAAGGTATGATCATCGCAAGTGTAATAGCAAATAAAGCAATTGTAAATTAACCCAAATAAATCTCAGGGGCTTTAATGCGATTCCACCATTGCTTTGATTGTGGTCTTGAATCCCGATCCAGTTTTTTCGTCAACATGAAATTTAAAGGAAAATTAACGTTCGCCGTGGCTGGTGTGGGTGAACGTTATGTTTGAGGTTTTTGCTCGACAATTGCACATTTTTTATAATTGGGGGAAAATTTTACTGTGTATTGCTATTGTTATTTAGGAGAATATATACGTCCAAACAATTAATCGTCACAACCTGTACGTAGCCAAAATGTCTATCGTCTGTGCATCCAGACAGCTACAAATACAAATGTTATTAACTTACAAAATCTGCAATGAAGAGAGGTCTGCGAAAACTCCATGCGGGATTTCCTCGATCATGCTGTTTGACAAATTCCTACAGCAAATTAAAATTCGTAACGTCCATTAATGTGTACATGTTTCCTTATTTTTGGTTTTGAAACAAAAAAGTATTTATTTTAACAAAAAACTGTGCTTCCTTTTTAAATTCAAATTCAAATTAAATCAAATTAAATCAAAATTGTCAATCTGCACAAAACAATCCGCAGTATGAAATGTTCCGTAAGGCCCGCGGGAACGCTACACAACCCTTACAGTACAAAATGTTAGTATAGCAACAAGCTGACCAAACGAAAAAGCAGTAAAGTCTTTCCCTTTTTCACAATATAGTACAACGGTACAAGGTTGTGCATGTTATCATGCTTTTTCATTGTCAACCACGTTCAACCAAAGATGGCGTAGTTGTTCCGATAGCTGTGACTGTGGGTATGACCATCAGCCCTTCACCGTGGTATATTGGCAACCATGGTGGAAAAACAATTATTCACTAAATAGCAAAAGATTCATAGCCAATGGCAACGCAGTGATGTTTCGTGGAATAAATTGAACATTAAGTCGAGATTCATGCTTTGTATTCTTATTGACGAATTAAGGCTATCTAACTGACTCGATCCCATAATGTAAATGTACCAGGTTCCACCAAATCCTCAACTTTTTAAAATCACACTTTTTTCACCTACACTGTTAAAATTGGCGGTGTTGTTTGGATGGCTCACGACCTATTTTCTGGCGCAACAAATACCAAACGATCTTGACCCCTTATGCATTAAAAAATAAGCCTCTGCATGGACATTGCCGACCAAATCGAAGTCGCGACGATCTTAGAGATGCAACTATCGCATTACCATTTCAATCCCTTTTGACAACGTTAGTCTTTCAATGAACACAAAGAAGCCGGCCAAACATTTTGCTGCACATTCAGAATTTTTGCTTTGTTTATTTTCTCGTTTTCGTCGTTGTTGTGGTTGCTTTGAGCTTTGTAGTAGCGCTACAATGGTAAACAATTCTTGATATGCGATGATCTCGCCTGAAAAACCTATTTCCGCAGGTACCCATACAAAGGCTCAACCCTTGTGTCCAATTGAAAGGAATTTCTGGCAGATATTCTATCATTTAAATTGGATGCTTAATTCAAGACTTCAATAAACTTGGATAGACTAAAAACCTTAAAGAGAATCAGTGGGGAAACTTGCCTACCAAAAGCAGGGGTTCGTAGTTTCTGGTCACCGAACTCACCTCACGAATGCTTACTGTAATATAGTATGTTTTGTGCTTCGACCTTCTTTCGTGTGTGTTCTGTTTTTGGAGAACACTTTATACTGTTAAGGAAGTAGTGCATTGGTTTCTACTGCCCTTAGCTACAACCAGATTGACCATGGTCAACCTCGTTGTCATATCGTTATTGCTGATCATGGTTATCCTTTGGTTGGATAATTTTCACACGACGGGTTTCCATAGTTGAGACCTATGATTATTCACATTCTGCGGATGTAGAATGATAGGAGTTTATATTATTTGTTAAACCAGAAATACGTTATCGCAAAAATCTCGCGACGCTGTAAAGGGTCCGCAATAAGAATACGGGGAAACAAACCAAAGAGCAAAAATATGCCGAGAAAAAAAAACTGAACAGAAAAAAAGTATAAAGAAAACGCAATAAATAAATAACCACGCTGAGATTGGAACCTACACTATGATTGCCTCCAGTGCGTGGAGTCAGCTCCCAGACCACTGGGCCTTGCTGCCACTGGACAATTCTTACTGTACGATTAATATACTAAAAGCATTTTTCTCTACCACACACGCTGTTGAAGCTTGTGGAGTTGTATTTATGTGAATTCAAGGAGATATTGAGGAAAACTAGCTTAAGCGCGTATTTCAAAGCCATTGCGCTTTATTTCCGTATTCATTCACTCTCGGGCTTAACGGCCGCTCGATATACGAACTCTTCTTCGTTGCTCGCGCTGGATTTCAAGTCCCCGTTCTCGCTGCAGTAGAGTTTTGATGGTAAATCTTCCCCAGCGAGGATTCCCAGCCACTTGTTGAATGTAACGTTGTCTTGTGGCTGTCATTCTCTTTCAGTTGTCTGAGAAACTGATCGCGATTCACCGATAGCAAACAATGTTTTACAGACGATGAATAAAGACATCAGCCTTTCATATATAAAACGAGCTAGTGCAGTGAAGTCGTGTTGAAAATGCACCATTGGATGCGGAAACCCAAGAGATACATAGAAATATTGCCAACTCGAGTTTCTGCGTCGTTGTGCGATCCACAAAAATTTATAGGCGCTCGCTTCGCGAGGAATAATCATATAACCACAAATATTCTGTAATTCAAAATCAGGTTGAGGTCGTATAAACTTGTAGACTTACTTAGGTAAAAAAAACCCTCATCGACCAAAGGTATAATTCTTTAACGATGAAAGTAATAATGTTCGTTTTAGCTCAAATGTATTTTTTTTTTTTAATTTTGATTAATTGACACCTCAGCAGGCTGTTTTCAAAACAAAACGATTTTTTGGGCGTTTACTTTCAACGTTATTATTGTTTTGATGCATGATTCACTGCCACTGTGCATTTTTAATAAAATCAGCAGTTAAAGAGTCCTTGAGCCACGAAATTCACTTACAGATTAGTAGTTGTTGTTGGTATACACTTCCAAATATATGTAACATTGCCTCCACTGCAGTCATGATGGTTGGTTACTTGCCCAGAACCATTGAAAAGACCCTTGCTTTGACATAAATGGCTGCAATCTGCGAAATCAATGCATCTTTCTCAGGTAACAGATGAGAAGTGAAAAGCGGATGAGACAACTGCAAGGGTAGGTTTCTAAACCACATGTGTTCATGAAGTTACGCTTAGCCTATAAACTTGAAAACTACTATACTGAAAAATACACCATCAGTGCGTTCAAAGGAAAACTCGTTTCATCGGGAAAGACGCTGAATATGAGCAAAAAATATCACAGTTATCACAGCGTGGTATTGAAATATGGTTCGACATATTATCATGTTAACTTTGAGACCAAAACCTTACCCATAACGTTAACGTCAACCTTTTTGGAGCTATTTCCTGCATCACTTTCTGCCAGAATTGTATAGTTTCCCGTCTGAATGAATTTAAGTCCTTTCACCACTGGCCCACCCTCCATAGGTGTAGATGAGTTGGCTAACCAAGCTTGAATGGGTGGAGTGCCTTCCAGTATGAACCAGGTATAATGCTCTGGTACACTGCGTACTACTGACAACGGAATCCTTATCTTCGGCTTCTCTAGAAATTAAAATAAGCAATGCTTGTCTTAAATAGCGAGGAAAATTATGCATTTCGCTATAAAATGACTGACCGATTTTTGGAGACATCCGTTGTGCTATAAAATAATTAACAAGGAACATGAGCAAACTCATTGCGTCTTGCCTTTGAAAAAGAATTATTACGGATACCGCATGAGATACTTAAAGCTGTTTAAGGGGTAACCCTGCAATGGACTGGCAACCCGTCCAGGGGGGAAGTAATAATTCACTATTTTCAAATAGCCCATGATGCACCTTCTTTACCCGCAAAATTTTGCATAACCATTTTTTTTTTCTATTTCTCCTGGGTAATACAGTCGTCCCTAGAGAAATCGAAGACAATGGTTATGCAAAATTTTGGGGGTAAACAAGGTGCATTATGGTCTATGTGAAAATGGTGAATACTCCCACGCATGCTTCATGATAAGGAAACCGGGATAAGCTCGGAAAATTATGTACAAATAGAATACTTAAAACGGTTGCCACGGCACCAGTCACAAAATACCCGAAAAGAGTGAGGTGAAGAACACAAGAACGGTTCTTACATTGAGAGACAACAAACAAGTTTCTCTAATGCGATAAAAGTTAAAACCAAAATATAGATTTAGCCAAGGTTAAAAGCGAAGCGTCCATTTATATACTTTTAATTACTTAAAGCCAAAATATATAACGAATAAGCTTCAACCTATGCACAGACATCCAGAAATTTATACTTAACTGATTAACCAAAAAAAAAGGAAAAATTATGAATCAAATCCGATCACAGTAATAGTCTCGGAAAAGAATTCTTACTAATACATCTGCATTATATTACTGAACGGCCATAAAACGTGTAACTAGAAAGGATTCACGTTGTAGTCGTGGAACAAAAACCGCAAAGAAATGTGCAAAACAAGTGTGTTCTCTTGCAAAGTTGATTTTTTTTGGCTAATTAAACTGGACTAGACTTATTGTTGTTGCTGTTCTTGTTTGCGTTGTTCTTTTTTTGCCGTTCTCAATCCCGTCACCGTTTAGCATTACACGATTTTGTTTTTATGTGAGTGAATTGTATGTATAAGTACAGTAACGAGAGATTCACTTTTAGCCCTGGCTAAATCTATTTATTATTTCATATCGCAGCAGCTCTGCAAGAACACGATAATTTTAAAACTTCAGTTAAATGAAATGAAAAAAAAAAGGCTTCAGTTGCCGTTAAGTAGTCTGTCGGCGAACATAAGTTTTCTGAATAAGTTTGCCCGGATAAATTCAACTCTCAAACTGTTGTCCAGGGGTGGGAGAGGAGAGGCTAGGTTGTTCCTGGAGCGTGACCAGAAGCGTGACCAAGCGAAAAGCAAAGCCTTAGAAATTTCTTCCGCAAACTTTTGTCGTCAGTCGAGCACTAGAAAAATCAATCTAGTATTTTTCACTCAAGCAAACCCGTTGGTTGTCGCTAAAATGGTTGATTTTGCGCCTCAACGAAACGCAAGATACACGTTTAGGTTTCCCTTTTCTACCCTACTGAGTTTTTTTTACCCCTACCTTTAGAGCCTGTATGGTCGGCGTTCGATCGTACGCTGACGTCATAACCAAATTTTCTCGGATCCATCGGTTTCCCTAATTTTCTTTAGCTCTATGGCTTCGCGATTAGCTCGCGCGGACGGTCCACTACTTATTCTCTACCCCAGTGCTTACGCTTCTGACCTCGCGCGTAAGCCCTGGGAAACTCTGCGCCGCCGTAGCCAAAATCTGGCTATTTGGGCCCCACAGTGCATGTTCTTCTATCCAACTATTAGCTTTACTTCGAGTGCACTCAACATCTAACTTCATCGGTGCTCCTTCCAAATTACAACTGAACAAAGGATACCTTTAAAGAATTTTCAGGTACTTAAGGCCTTTGTGGTAACTGATGAGAAAGCATCGCTCAACTTTCATAGATTTGAGACTTGAAATTTGCATATGCTTGACAGTTGATTAAGTTTGCGTAGAATACTTCACGAGGCGGTAAGTGAGACCCGAATGGCTTGTAAAGACAAAGGTATGGTTATTCCAATAAAATTTTCCCAATTATGAATTAAGCCTCCTTTTATTTATGTTTTTTTATGCATATTAACGCTTCAATAACGCTCCTTTGAAAAGTGAAATCGGGGGACACGAAGACTACTATAAAGATGCAGGTCTATGCTAGTCGCATTGTACATGCACAGAGGTAAAGTACTGTGCAAAAGAAATGCAAACGAAATTCGGTGTTTTCCGTTCTTTGTTCTCGCGAAAATTCGACGAAATTTCGCCACGAACCAATCAGAAACACTTCCATAATTAATTGTTTTTTTTATTGAAACCAATCAGAGACGGTCTTGCTCCAGGATTCCCCAGAGCTCCTCTGCGCATGACGGCCACGGCGGGAAGAGCTCTGGGGTCGAAATTGTCCGTTATTAAGTTTCTTTTAATGGTCTTGTTTTTTGAACCTTAGTCTGGGACTTTTTCCCCGCTAGGAAAAGCCTGCTGTATTTCGATGTTTTCACAACATCGACCGGGATCAAACAGAAAGTGAATCAACACAAATCTTAGCGTTTAGTAGTCTTATTAGCCTGCGAGAGCATCCGTTTTTTTCGGCTCAAGTTCCTAGTTTCACCCGCCGAGAAAAACCGTCTGCGAAAACGAGCCGAGATAAAATTTCCGTGACGTCAAATATTAGTGACCAATCACAATTCACCTTGCATATTCCAAGAAGTAACTCGCGAGATTTTTCGTAGATCTCTCGCTGACGCGTGGGAAAATATGGCGGAAGATGCGTTGAGAAAAGTTTGCGGAGTTTTCGGATTTGAAAGACTAAACAAGCATCAAGAGAAAGCCTTGCGGCTTATCATTGAATCTAAGGGCGATGTTTTCGTGAATCTTCCGACTGGTTTTGGAAAGTCTGTAGTATTTCAGGATTTGCCTGTTGTGTATTCTCATGTGGACCACATGAGAATACACTCCGAACCATCTCGTGAAAAGAACATTGTCATCGTTGTATCGCCGCTGGTTAACCTGATGAAAGACCAAGTCAGCCGCTTAACATCCCTTGGAATAAGTGCAGTATCACTTAGTGATATCTGTTCCGATGAAGAAATGAGATCAGTCGAAAAAGGGAGTTATTCAATCGTGTATGGATCACCAGAGTCTTGGCTCGGTGAAAAAAGATGGCGCAAGATGTTGTCGAGCGATGTTTACAAAAGTTCAGTGAGAGCTGTCGCTGTTGATGAAGCACATGTCATTTGCCACTGGTAAGCTTTATTCCATTACTTTATTGCGGGCAAGAATCATTTATGTATTTCAGCGTATAAGTAAATTTGTCCTGACATCTGCAATGTTGTTAAAATTATGCGTGTGAATTGCACGTCTAATGTTTACATCGTATCCTTCAGTAAGTTTTCTCTACTTTTTAATTTAGGAAAAAAGTAGAGCGCTTGTTTCACCCACTTTAGCGGGAAAACTGAATGTTCTAACTGGCTAATAGGTCGTTTAGCTTACATGTTAATACAAGTTTACTTTTCATTCTAGGGGAAAGTCAAAAACGAACAAACATGCTGCTTTTAGAGTTTGGTTTTCGCGTTTGCCCGAGTTCCGGTCCCTTCTTCCAAGAACCTCATTCATTGCACTGACTGCTACGGCCACAAGGGATACCAGGGAAACAATATTTGAAGTGCTGCTAATGGATGGTTCCCACATTGTTCATGAAAACCCAAACAAAGAAAACATAGCCTATGTTGTCCAATACATGGGGAAAAATGCTAGCTTTGCAGAGTATTTCTCCTGGATAGCCGATGAGGTGAAAGACTGTGGCTCAGCAGCAACCAGAACCACAATTTACACGTAAACTATCAAACAATGTGCCACTGTGTACTCAGCACTGAAAACCCTCCTTTGGGACAAAATTTATAGCTCAGAAGAAAGAGATCCAAAGACTGTGTTCCTAGAAATGCTAAACTCTTGCACCCCACAGTCAAACAAGGACCACATCGTTGCATCCTTCCAGAGTGATCAAGGACCCATTCGCGTTTAGAAGCAACAATTGCTTTTGGCATGGGCATTGATTGTAAGCAAGTCCAGCAAACAATACATTTTGGTACAGCTAAAAATGTTGAATGTTACATGCACGAGAGTCCACACAGATTAAGCAGATTGTTTTTGAGAAACCTCATGACAAGTGTTATTAAGCTACATGAGTGAAGATGAAATCCATTAGGAAATAGAGCAATTTTAATTTTCAGTAAAAACTTGTACCAGAATATTTTAAGCCATGGATACTGCATTCTTTGTTTACACTTTTCAAGGGCTATAGTTATAATATTTTGTTTTGGTTGAATTTGAAACACCAAAGACAATTTCTTACTGGAGCCCGAAAAAATGAATGTGAAAGTTCACAGGAAATGAGAAAACACAGGTAAAATTGTCATGAGTAAGTTTTCATTTTGTGAAAATTGAGACTTTTGAGGTTTGTTTTCTTGGGCTCAAATAAAATCCTCTTATTTGGAGTTATTTCATACAACTTATTACATTTACAGCCCTTAAAAAGTGTGAAATGAAAGTAATATGCTTGAAGTTATTCTGGTACAAGTTTTTGTCCACTGAAATTAAACGTTCTTTAGGAACCCTGGTTAATGTTTGAAATGTGGTTTCACACAACATATAAAAGCAATTTTTCATTTGCAGCTGCAATAGAATGTGTAGTTCCAAAAATTATCCATACCTCCCCCACGGAAGGGATTTTCCTTAGAGCCCCCCCCCCCTCCCCACCTCTCTGGAAATTCCAGTCAAGCTTCATACATTTACTTACATTTTTGGGCCTTCGAGAACCCCCCACCCCACAGGAATTTCCAATTCCTTCTGTGGGGGGAGTATGGACAATTTCTGGAACTACACAATGGACCACTCTAACAAGAACGTTTGCATGCTGGTAGTTAAGATTACAGTAAGTAACTCTTACTTAATACTGTTTGTGTCTCAGCATATGTGGCTCAACTCACTTTTTGATGCTGCTGACATGTCTTATTTCCATGGTAACAATCCAATAACTGTGTTATAAACATGTCTTTAATTAAATAGGTTTTGTATGTTTGCTGAAAATCTTGCTACATGTATTATATTTCTCCCCTCATTTATCTGAAACAAACTTGTAAACATTGTTCTTATGTTAACACTGTTCCACTGATATTTTTCCAACAACTTTTTAGCTCTCCTTTGTTAAAGGAAAACTGGATTATTGTTCTTTAAATTTCCACTGTTAAATTTTAGTTGTTTTGCAATAATCCACCTTGTTTCCTGAAGTGTATTCCTGCAGAATGTTAATCAAAACTTTTGTTAAGTGCTTCTTGATAAATATGCACATTTCTGAGAAAGCCACTGCATTCAATGTTAATTTTACACCAGCTATGCATGCATTGCATTTAAGGGGTTCTCATGTTGATTACAAGAGACCATTAAAATACAGTGTAGCTAGATTGCATCTTGACTGCTTGTGACATACCATTCTATGAATGGGTTTAACGTACAATTTATATTGTCATTTTATACCACACACAGAACCCGTTTTCAACCTTTAAGCCCTATGAGTGATCAGCATGAAATTTCTCCTTGTAATATCAATGCTTTGTAAAACACATTGGTTATGAGAATTTCGGAGGAAGGGAAGCGACGACCGGAAATACGTCTGCTGTTCGCAGGCTAAGAACTGCAAAATCACCTTTCAATTCCTTGTGAACAGTTTTACTTGGATATGCTACAGTGAGATGTACTTTAGCCTCCTTTTCTGAAATTCGACTTGTTTCGTCTTTGGCGTGGAGGTCAACACTCGGTCGGGAAAGCCCGATGTTACTCCAGTTACTCCTCCAGAAGCATTATGAAGCAAGCCATTTGGAACGAGAAAACGACGAGATGAAAGCAAAGCTACTGGGGCAATAGGGCTAACAGCTCCAAAAGTGACAACTGATCGAACGTGACATTTAATTGCGATCGATTATTTACATCCGCACCTCCAAAGCTCAGACTCTTTTTCGCCTCTGGCCTTTGTCCTGGCTCTTTAGCGAGTCGTTTTAGACGGAACGGGCCATCATAATCTTGTTTGATTTCCTTCTCGAATTCTGCTACTTTGTCCAAAGCCCTCTTCTCGCGAAGCAGACGATTATAACATTTAGAGCGGCAAATGGCGGCGGAATCGCTTCCGACGTACGCAAACAGATCGACTTCAGTTGAACGCAGTATTAATTTGTGAATTTCCAGAGAACTTTTTCCGAACACTTTAATCTTCTCTTCACTGGAAACGTTTCCTTTGCATAGAATACAAACCTCAGACGTGGAAATCTTTTTCGGTGTTTCGCCCGAGCTCGCCGCAAGCAAATGTCAGTTCTAAACTAATCGCCGGTTCCCGCGCATCTCACTCTGCATCGCGCGTGTACGCGAGTAACAAATTCTATCAGCGAATTTTATTGGCCAACAACAAGACAAAAGCTTTGACGTCACGGAAATTTTTTCTCGGCTCGTTTTCGCAGACGTTATTTTTCGGAGGAAGGGAAGCGACGACCGGAAATACGTCTGCTGTTCGCAGGCTATAGTCTTATCAATTAATAGCACAATACAGCATGTTTAACCTCCAAACATTGCTTAGAGCTGCGATAGTACGCTATTGCATTTGGTGCTGTCGAAACTGAAATGAAAGCTAATGTTACGCGTTGTCCTCAAAAAGCAAAAATATGATCGACCAAACTGTCAGCAATCAAAAATCATTTTGTCACATGTACCTCGCTTCCTCGACTGAGAGAAAAGTGGCACATTGGAAGCTCTTTTATAAAGAGTTTACATTATTGCAGCTTAAAGAATGTTTGCTTGCACCTATGACGCCCACGGAGCTGGTCACATAAGTTTGGCAGGAAAACCGAATTTACTCAAAAGACATCTCCCGCGGTTGTAATATCAGGTTAAGATGAAAGAAAGTCAAAAGACCTAATTCAGGTTAAAACCGTTAATTAGACCGACTTTTACACCATAAAAAATCACCTTACCATGAAGGGTAATTTTCTCGCCCTTCCCGTCTCGCGCCCTCAGTCACACTCGAGGCCATTTTCTGCTGTGTGCGTTTTGCTAGACAGACTAAAAAAGAGCCATCTCGTAGTAGTGTAGGTCTTGATAACCGAAACTATAAGTTGAACATACCCTGATGTTGACAAGTCGATATTTCTATTATCTCGAAAAATAGCAGGATTTTTTCTTAGTTAGGATTAAAAGCTTTAAACTAATTTGTGCGTACTTAAAAACAAGTCCTTTCATTAAGTTTGATTAATTGATTCTGAGTTATACCACATAGAGCAACTATTCTTTGAAATACGACTCAAATTTAGCCAGGGCTAAAAGCGTCGCTCCAGTTTTTTTAATTTATAATTTAAATCAAACTATAAACTTGTAATCCCTAGATCAGTTAACTTTATAATGGGAGATCCATATGACTTTTTAAGGGTGAGGCTGGGTGATTTAAGACAAACAAATAGTTTGCAAACAGTACAAGAATGAAACAATAGCTAAAATCGTAAACCGAATAAATAGCAATCTCCTTGGACCATAGTATGTTAGGCGTGGAAAACAAATTCTTCCCAAGCAAAATGACCTATTTGCCTATCTAGACCACCTTTATTTTATAAGGTTAATTGGACAGTACCGAAATATAATTTTATACTATAAAGGCCGTTAAGACGCGATAGTCCCTGGTGGCAGCCAATTTACACGTAGTATAACTTATTGGTTTTACTCTCTGTCTAAAGGAAAGGCCAAAATAAAAACTAAATCAGGCCGGATTTTTCTTGTGTGGCTCGCTACAAGCCTGTTAGCGCGTAAACCAGCCTTTTCACATCACCTCCGAGGTAAACAGAACTATCAGGCGTTGTTTGTTTATCGTTCAGACCTCGGAGATAATTTGTCATTTTTTGCCCTATTCTACTTATAATTTTGCAGTTTTTACAGAACAATCTTACAAGACAAATTACAGTCATTCAATATTCAGGACAATTGAACCACGCGCTTCCCTTCCACAACAAATTATAAAAATGACAACAACATAAAACGTTTGTATAGAGAGAATTCACCATTAGAAGTGAATGTTCAGTCAGGTCATTCTGCTGTTATGCAATTATGGAGGGTGTTAAATAATCGCCTTTGAGCAAAAACGTTGGAAAAAAAACATTTTTTTTACATATTTTCCAAAGTCACCCGTCCGCTCAGCCACTTCTGAATTTTAGCCAAGCTGAGTCCAAACTTGCAGTGCGAGCTGTTGAAGGTTTGAGTGAACAATAATAGAAAGAGGTTTCCGATTCATTTTCGTTTCCATTTTACTTCATTCAGTCCATATTCATTTGATACACGAGGCATTTTGAGTACTCCCGCATGCGATTTTCATGTACGACTGAAAACAACCAAAAAAGCGATAAGAAAAAGATCTTGACAAACGATCAAGACAAGAAAAAATAATATAATTCTGATCAATGAAATATTTAAAAGGACAACAATGTTTACTCACGAAGACATGTATTGAGGGTGAAGTGTCTCTGAAAATCCTGAGTCACAAATTAAAACTTGCAGATTTTTGCCGTGTTTGCTATTTTTAAAGAAGAACTCGAAGCAAGAATAACGTCTCAAATCTTACAAATGTGCGTAAAGTGGCGGCATAAACAATGCACGACTTCATGAAGATGCAGCTCCTCAAAGCTTTCCAGTAAGGCCAGAATCGCTAAAGATTTCTCAACCAGGGCCGTACATAGCGGGGGGGAGGGGGCAGGGGGCAGGGGGGAGACAGTTGCCACTGTCAGGAAAACTAACATAGTGTTTGATTTTGCTGGGCTAATTCTTTTAGCTATATTGGTCCGAAATCTCAAGAAAATCGACTAATTGACTGAAAAATATTCCTTCAATGTAAATTCCAAATAATTATTTTGGAAAATCTTTCGACGCAAACCAGTACGAGTTATGACAATAATGATTATGTAATTTGGGCTGCCTGTGGTTTAGTATTTGGCGGGAAACAGTTGACGCGTGTTTCTTGCCAACGTTTGCAAAACGTTTCTCTCTCAATCCGCCGGGAAAATGTTGGGAAGAAAGCGCCCGGCTCCCGCTCAGCGAGGTATAATGGAGTTCCTTCACGCCAAAAAAAGGTAAGTATCAAACTACAAAGTGTGTTATTTAATACATCTAATAGTTGCCTTGGTTGCTGTGTTCATTCTTAGTTCCTTTGTAGTATGAAAATCGGTGGGCCACTTCACAGTTTTGTAGAGTTTACAAAACAACATGGCAATTTAACCGTCCAGTGATTGAATACTCTATGAAATTAAGCTTAACTTTTCAAAATTCGGTAGCTAGCTCCAATGATGAGAACAACGATGAGATCACGTTGTCGGTGAACTTGAAACGAGATTTTCAATCCAGCACGAAGGCCTGATTACAGCTCAAAACCTGTTCCCTTTGTACTTGCCCAAGTTAACTGAAAAGCATATGGAGAAGATCAAGAACTACTTCAGCAAGCATCTAGACTTCTCGGAGAAGTCTGATTTTGATGCAGAGCTCGAGCTGGCAAGGTGGAGGATGAAACACGCGATGAAGCTAGAGTCAGAACAAGAGTGTAGAAATGACCATACTCTTTATTATATAGAGAACAGATAATTTTCCGTACGAGACTGATGGCACCTAAACTTGATATCCTTTCCGAGAAACACCGTTCCGAACTAGATCAAGGAAAAACTCTGAATGAATGAATGATCCGATTACATTTTTTAAGGCCTATTTGTCACATGTTGTCGAGCTACTCGGCCCAGTCCTATTTCGTTTACAACACACTCCCCCCTGATTGACGAAGTCAATCACAAGGTGAGAAACACTAGTAACTCAAGATTTAGTTCAATGTTCGAAGACTCCAAAGTCTCTACTTAGACAGATTAAGTAGCAATAGTCACTGCTGGAATATCCTCATCTCTGACCACCTGAATGTTTCTACTTCCGGGATGCGCACTAGCTCCTACTACACTAACTGGATCCTCATCGCGTGCATTGACTTCAAGTGGGTAGAGCTTCTGAATTGGTCGCTTTAAGCGAACCTGGCGAAGAGAATTGTCCACTGTAACCACTTCTGCTGCACGCACTGCATCATCCCTTCCGCGTAGAAGCTTTTCTACTTTACCCATCCTCCACTGTTGTCTCGGTGTCTTATCCGCATGGATGTGCACAATGTCCCCTACTTGAATTGCTCTCTTTGGCTCTGTTACCTTGAGTTTCTGGTACTCCCGAATTCCTGTCAAATATTCTGTTCTCCACCGATTTTTGAAATGAGTGAGGAGGGTTTGCAGATATCTTTCACGTCGTGCCATTGTGCGCAGAGATTCTGTGGATACGATAGGCTTATCAAGTAATCTTCGACCAATTACGAGATGAGAGGGCGTGAGTGGATCCTCTGACAACTCTTCGTAGACATAAGTTAGGGGTCTAGAATTTAGAACACCTTCAGTTTCAATCAAGACTGATTCTAGTTCCTCATAGCTGAGTTTTGCATTTCCCAGAACTTTCTTGAGGCACCTCTTTACAAGCTTGACGCATATTTCGAAAAAACCACCCCACCAGCTTGCTGTAGGCACATTGAATTTCCATTCGATGTTTCTTTCAAGGGTAAACTTCTTCACCTTAGCATCCTTGAACGTTGTTCCATTGTCTGAAATTATCAGGCCTGGGAATCCTCTTCTCCCGATGAATCTCTTCAAAACTCGTATAAATGAATTCGCAGACAGGTCTGGCGTAAGTTCAAGGTGGATAGCTCTATTGCTGGCGCACGTAAACAGAGCAATATAGCACTTGTACATCTCCCCACCAGATTGATAGATATTCTTAACATAAAGCGGTCCGGCAAAGTCCACACCGATTTTAGTGAAAGCCAAGTCATCCGAGACCCTAGAGGTGGGCAGCGGAGGAGTAGGTGGAGTACTAAAAGCTTTTCCCAGCATCTTCTTGCAAATCACACACTTGAAAAGAACATCCTTGACTGCTTGCCTTCCCTTGATTATCCAAAACTTGCTGCGAACTTCAGTTAGTGTTTCCCTAACTCCATTGTGTTTCACATTCTCATGAGACTGTCTAATCACCAGTTGTGTGAAGTACTGTTTCCTTGGTAACAAGACAGGAAATTTGGCTGAATATGGCAGTGAACGGTTCTGGATCCAACCCTTGCATCGTAGGACCCCATCTGCATCCTTGCTCCAAAGACTCCTTATGTTCTCTACCCAGTTTTGGACAAACTGCTTAAATTGCTTTGATTCACCATTGATCCACCACCACACAATTTGAGAATCAGTCCAGTTAATCACTGCGTCAACTTCAATTGTGCATGCCAACGCCTTATACACTGCTGTAATGAGAAGGGCTAATGTCAAACAAGCCACCAGTTCAAGTCGAGGAATTGTTTCTCCTTTCAAGGGGGCCACTCGGGTCTTGGAGGCTAGCAGGTGTGAATAGTGTCCATCAGACGTTGTCACCCGAACATACACATTTGCACCATAAGCAATCCTGCTTGCATCTGCAAACCCGTGTAGCTGAATACATTTGACCTGCTCTGCTTCTATTCCATCCATGATGCAACGGGGGATTGTAAAACTTGAAACTCCTTCTATGTCTTCCACCAATTCCTTCCAACGTGAAGTGAGGTCTTCCGGAAGAGCTTCATCCCATTCAACCTTCAGCTGGCAAATTTCTTGAAACATGCATTTAAATGACAGAATAAGTGGTGACAGCAAGCCTAGTGGATCATAGAATCGAGCGGTAACGCTCAACAGTTTCCGTTTTGTTAGAGTTCCACTCAATGTCTGCTTAGAGAACGCTCTGAGATCAAACTTGAAACAGTCTTCTGACTTGTCCCACATAACACCCATGACCTTGACAACGGTTTTTTCACTCATGGCATTGTTGTTAGTAGACTTTGGTTGATCAATAGTTGCAGTTTCAACAGACTTGATTGGTTCCACTGCAGGTTTTCCAGATAACAGAGTCGTCTCTTCTTTCTTGATTAATTTGTTTAACTCGCTGCTGTTTGACGCCCACTTCCTCATATTAAATCCTCCTTCCCTGAAACGTGCTTTCAGCTTCTGATAAAGTTCAAAACAGTCCAATACAGTGTTCTTTCCAGATGCAAAGTCATCAACATACAAGGCTTTGATTACAGTGCTCACAAACTCTGGGTCAATGTTCTCATACCTTGATAAGTGGTTCCTTAATGTCACATTCAGAATGAATGGAGAACAGACAAGGCCAAACACTAACAGCGTAAATCTTAACTTGATTATTCCTGGATTCAAGGAGTTGACATCATCAATCCATAAGAACCTCAGCAAATTCCTGTCCTCTGGCTTAACTTCGACATTAAGAAATGCCTTCTCTAAATCTCCGATCAAAGCAATCTTTGGGAGACGAAATCTCAACAGGATATCAAAAAGCAATGGAGTTAATGCGGGTCCAGATAAAAGACAGTCATTCAAACTTGGTTCACTGTAAGACTTTGCACTAGCATCATAAACAACTCGCAGTTTAGTGGTAGCTCGATCTTCCTTCAGTACTTCCTTGTGAGGAATGTAATGAACAGTTCCTGGGACAACTTCCTCTACATGCTTGTCAATCACTTCAACAACACCAGAGTCCAACTGTTCTTTGATTACATTATCATACTGGTTTAGTAACTTTGCTTCCGATGACTTCAATCTTTTCAACAAGGAGACCAGACGGTTTTGTGCCAAGGAGTAGTTGTCTGGAATGACGGGGTGTTCTTTCTTGAATGGGAGAGAAACTTCATAACGGTCACCATTGAATCTTACTTTAGTTAGATACTCTTCACAGAAATCTTCTTCCTTTCCTTTAACTCTAAGAGTGTCATAGTCCCAAAACTTGGCTAGTTGTTCTTTGAGTGAGGCATCATTTGCATTAAAGTCTTCCGTAACCACTTGACACTCAGTTTTCATTACATGGGACATGTTAACACTTGAAGAGCAGTGATCGGAACATGCAACATTGACAGGTCCACTCAGCACATAACCCAATCTTGTACGGATTGCTACTGGGCCATGCAACTCCCCCCGTACCACATGATTTTGAACAACAGTCCAATATTAATCAGCTCCCAGCATGACATCAATTTCTAGACCTTCATCACCTCGTGAATAATCAGCAAGAGGCAACCCTTGTAAATGCGGATAACACTGCTGTGCTATTTCAATGGTTTGATTTGCAATAGGACCACAGATTAATTCAACTTCATAGGCATTGATGAACACTCTCAAATTGTCCTGGCATTCCAACTCAAACTGAACAATGTTACATTTCTTTAGCGAGGGTTCATTGTTTCCAATTGTTTTAATTAAAACTGTTTCCGTTCCAATTGAAGGCAGACATAATTCGTTTC
Organism: Porites divaricata; assembly: GCA_038088405.1. Lineage (NCBI taxonomy): Eukaryota > Metazoa > Cnidaria > Anthozoa > Scleractinia > Poritidae > Porites > Porites divaricata. The sequence goes on along the minus strand of JBBMOI010000008.1, from coordinate 22,083,277 downwards.
TCATCCTCGTGCTTATGTAGGACTTCTGAGCACAAGAATCAAGCAGAATTCTCACATTACAATAAACATCGCCACTGGGATTTCCGACCTTTGCTCTAGCCGTTTGTAACAAAACACAATTGTTCTTAACATCCTGAGTGAAATACAAATTTGTACTCACAGTTTTTTCCTGTGTGGCGCCGCGGTTTGGTCTAAATTGCATCGGTTGTTTCTGCGTGCGGCACAAAGATAAGTGATGTTTCCCGCCACAACGATAACATCTGGCCGAACAATCTTTACTGATGTGACCACTCCTTAAACAACCAAAACATCGCCCTTTCTGTCGGAGAATTTTCTTCCTTGTCTCAGGATCAGTGACAACAGCACACCTGTTTGATGGATGAGAGCCGCTGCAAAAGGTACACCACATTTCTTTGTTCGGCAGTGGTCCTTCTTGGTTTGAAAACAACGTTGACGAAGTGGGAGGTCCCCTGATTTGACCGTGACGAAATCCAGATCCGAAGTCTCGTTTTTCCTTCACTCCCAGCTTTGGCGTTTGTTCTGAAACCGGTCCCAGCGCACACCTTTCCCGTATTTGTAATTCTTCCGCAAAGGATTTCATCACAGTGTCTAAGTCCCATTCGTCGGGCATACCACGACTTAAAATAAGACGTAACTCTTGCGGTATTTTGGCCATTATGACAGGCGTGAGAAATGTTCCGTATGTCTCAGATGATACTCCGATTCCTTGTAAACTTCGGATGGCCGCTTCAGTTTTGTCCAAAAGTTGCCGTAGTTGTTTCAAATCACTGGAATTATTTAGTTTTGGCAGCTGCATCAACATTTCAATGTGTTTTGAAATAATTACTTGTTTACTTCCAAACCGCTTCATGAGAAGATCGACCGCATGGTTGTAATTCGACCCGCTCAAAGGCAAACCCGAAATAGTTTCGGCCGCAGTTCCCACTAACAAGGATTTCAAATACTGAAATTTGTCGATTTCGCTGAGTTCCTCGCTTAAATGGATAGCAGATGAGAAACTGTCCCAAAATGTTGTCCATTCTGTGGGATCGCCAGCGAACTTTGGCAAAGTGAGTTTTGGAAGTTTAGCCTTGCTACTCGTTTTGGCGCCAATCGGAGCTTCTTGTTGATTTAACGACGGCGTTATCTCGGCTGAATTTTTGGATTCCTTGGCAAACGATAACCGTGAAGAAATAAGCGAAATTGTTTCTTGAAGGAAAGCTTCGAATTCACAGCGGTCTAATATTTCTTTTTCAATTGCATCCGCTCCCACTAATTCTGCGATTTCTTGGTTGAGAGTTTCGATCTGTTTCTGCTGTTTCTCGAGGTTGATCTTGTGAGACTCTAGCGTTGGGCGAATATTTTCCACGTCCTCTTCTTGGAGCAATTCTCTGACTGTACTTACAACCTTTCGTACGTAGACTCTAAAGCCCGACCGTTCCAAAATCTTTTTCTTGAGATCTGACATTGTCTTAAACTTTTCCACCGTGAAATGATCCGTGTAACATGTGTTCTAACTTGTTGTCTTCTGTTCGTTTCCGATCTGCGTCTGTTCTTTCCGCTCAGCTCATTCTTCCCGGGTCTCTCAGCACCAAAATGTAGAAATGACCATACTCTTTATTATATAGAGAACAGATAATTTTCCGTAAGAGACTGATGGCACCTAAACTTGATATCCTTTCCGAGAAACACCGTTCCGAACTAGATCAAGGAAAAACTCTGAATGAATGAATGATCCGATTACATTTTTTAAGGCCTATTTGTCACATGTTGTCGAGCTACTCGGCCCAGTCCTATTTCGTTTACAACAAAGAGGGAGCAATGCCTGATTGCAGTCCGCAAGAATTTCCCGAAATCACGAGGTGCTGTCGATCTTTCTAACCACGCCTGTCGGAAGCGTCAGTTGCGAACGCTCCCTCTCGGCCCTACGCCGTCTAAAGTTGTGGACACGGTCATCAATGACAGAAAATCGATTAAGTGGCCTTGCTAGCTATGCTGTTAATTCATCGCGGAACGGACTTCATTCCCACTCAAAAAGAGATCTATGACATGAAGTCAAATTGGAAAAGAATCCAGAACAGCCTAATATAGACCGAAACCTGCCATTTTAGCTCAGTTCCCTCAAGCCAATGTCTGTTCAAACTAACGAAGGCTTTCAACCCATTTTTGAACCCATCCATACAAAGTGTTAAACTGCTGTTCACAGTATAGCTTGAGTTAAAGATGGTATATAAAACGTCATTGTGTAGCAGTGGCTTCGGGGGCAATTTCAAACTAAACAAGGTTTTTATTCCATAATAAATCATGACAATTAAAACAAAAAGCATCAGTGTGTTTGTTTCCTTAAAGGTCTTAGAGGCAACCTTCTGTGTAGGGGTGAAAACAAAACGTCCAACTAGAAACCCTGTCTGTATACGGGAGACCCCCGTGAAGGTGTGGGGAGTTTGCCCCCGCAAACAAAAAATCAATTAACTAATAACTAGAGGAAAAGAAAACTGAACTTTCTGAGGCTCTCCTTTTTCAATCACTATTGGCTGGTTTATGTTATCGTCCGGTGGCCGGATCAAGGCCTAATGTGCAAAATTTGAAAATATTATCTATAACTTTGGTTTTTAAATTCAACCTCTCGACAAAATTTATTTTGCAAGTCGAAAGAAAATTTCTTGAACTCCATGTACACCAAAAATTGGCTTTCTTAACGCACTTAATCGCATATGCCTGAATTCAAAATGTATCCAAGTAATCAGCTGACGTCTCATTTAAGAGACAAAAATAACAGAACAAAATTCACATACGTATGTGTTAACTTGATTTTCCACCTTCGCTAGCATCAGGAAAAGGTGCAATCGAGCTTAAGAAGGCAAACAGATCAATATTGAATTCAATATTATATTGAAACTTTGTTTTTCTCCGACAAATTAAATCACAAAGTAAAACCGGCCGGACCAAGGACCACATACTGCATATTGAACAAAGTGAGGGAGTTGGGATAATCGCACTGAAATTTTAAAGAACGAGCTGAAAGCCTCTATTTAAGTGACTTTTTCGCCGTTGTCGCGTTAAAATCCCTATTTTGAGCGAATGTACGTGAAACTCTAACATGCGTGCTGGGCCTATTAAGGAGAACAATGCCTCAAAATACGTCACTCGCCCCAGGCCAAAAACATGCCTGGAAATTTTTGTGCCAATTTTGGCCAAGTTTAGTGTCCCCGTCTCCCCAGTCCTCTTCTTTGAAATTCTGCGCGGCCATATCGCCAGCCCGCCAAGAGCGAAAATCGGTCAGGCTTTATCGCCATGTGAGAGAGAACTGGTACAAATAAACAATGTTTTGACGAGCGAGATAAAAGCTGCGAAGAAAGAGCTTTTTATCGGTACCTTGCATGCCTTGTCTTCGAATATTTTGAGACTAGCCTTATGTCGGCGAAGAAAGAGTTTCTTGCGAGGTTCTTGCGAGAAAAGTCTGGCTGGAGTAAGTTTTGGAAAAGGTTTTATATCTGCTGTTTGGTTCCCTTATCTCAAAAACGGAAACGAGGAAAACATGAAAAAGGTATTTATCCTTTGTTTTGATGCTTTAGTTGCTTAAGTTTGGAGCTTACGCACATGAATTTTTTTTACAAAAAATACCATTTTTAGGTCAATTAGGCTCACATCACGCTTGTTAATGGATGAACTAACAGGTTTTGCATGACTTGCGAGAAGCAAGAAAATCACTCCCCCTCTCCGAGGTTATCCTATTCTCAGTAAAGCCATTTCTACTTGGTGAATTGTCAAGACAAAATGTTAACCTTCGTGGCAGATATTAATAAGCAGCGAGGAATTCTGTTCGTGGAAAAGTGGGAAGTTACAATAATACATCATGCCATCGTCAAACAACACCAGTTCAGCCACGTTCAAGTGTATTTGAGGTCTCTTCTTTGACATTAAAACACCCCCACCAAACAAGAAAGGTATCGCTTCAAACTTTTTAATGAAGGTAAGTTAAAGTTATCGAAGCGAAGTTCTTAAAGAAGGCATTTTGAAACTTAGTTGTTACTAAAGAGATCGATAATTAGGACGACAATCGATATACAGAACAGAGCTGTTGCTCTAAATGACATGATGTCTACTGAGCTGAAATATTACTGTATGAATAATTTAACTTGTGTTCATTTCATTTATTGGTTTGAAATTGCAATTCCTAATGTTTTCGCGCTTCTTCAATGCCGTTATAATCTATGGCGCGTTATCAGTGTCAAAATTATGTTTGTCTTAATGTTTTGAATTTATAATGGTATTAAAATGTCTGTCGTGACATTAATGCGTTGGCATGCGGAGCTTAAATGTCACATTACAGAATACGTCTTGACATTAAGACGTTTGTCTTGAAATTACGATGTTCGTCTTGCCATTATGATGTTGATATGTATATTATATATGAACAAACCAATCGTCCTTTAAAAAAATTGAATCGTCGTCTTACCATTATGATGTTCGTCTTGACATTATGAGGTTCATATGTATAATATATATAAACAAAACAAACGCCTTTTAAAAAGATGGTGGTCTTGACATTATGATGTTCGTCTTGACATTAAGAAAGCATGCACTGCGGACTTACTTCCCGCTAAAACGAATCTAGTGATTTGTTCTTCGTAAACAAACATGGCGGACGCATATGATGAGCTTCGACAGACGTTGATAACAAGAATAGAAGGAATGATTCACGATGTGCAGCGGGAGATTCATGCGAACAACGTGGAGCATGAAACATTAGGTGGACTGTGTTTTCGTGGCGAACAGCTAGCACAACAGGTAGCAAAACTCGTAACCGCCAATGTTTTAGATTCGAGTGTTCTGTCTGCCTTTCTCTTCTTTCTCTTTCCCATCGCTCTTCACTTATAAACAAATAGGTTGAATTCAATCCGCTATTATTTGTTGTCTTATCAATTTTTTCGAAGCAGTTCCTAAAGTAGACAAGTTTTTGAACGCGGCGACAATGGCCACGTCATTTCTTGTGCGATTTAACGCCAAAAATACGCGGGTTGCACAAATACATCGCACGATTTCTCGCCAAGAAAATATAACATACTCCGGTCCTCCCACCGACGGGCTGACACCTTATCCCCTTTCCTCACCCCCAAAGGGTGTACGGAAGGACGGAGCATTCTGACATCACAACCAAAATTTCTGGGATGGATAGTTTACCAAATTATCTTAGCTATGGGGTTCCACTCGCGCGCGCTTTCGCCAGCTTCTTTACTAGCGGTTTTAAAGATATTCTGAGAAGTCAAACTAAGTTTAAAAAGAACTTTATTTAATGCTTTATTCAGTTTTCAATGCTTCAGTCTACGTAAATGGGTATAATATCCTAGGATTTCTTTTCTGCTTTTGGCGAACAAAGGTCTGCATATCCGTTATCGGCGCTCTTATTTCGGATATTTTATGGCGGTGAACACCTATTACAGAACAGTGATGGAATTGTCTAGACATACGAATAAATATATAGGGTATTTCTGTACGAAATATTAGGAGTCATTTGTTCTGTTCACGAGGCCCTCTTACAAGGTCAAGTAAGTAAGACATTCTTCCTTCATCTACCTATATAGAAGACTGAAATTGGGCGTAAATATTGAGAGTGCCTTGATGATTATAAACTCATAAGGTATAGCTTAACTATTCTAACCAAAGTGGTCTTTTTATAATTCACCCTTCGAATTTTCCTCGAAAAGTTTTAAGTTGTTTCCTTGGTACATATTCTCACCTTTTATTGAGGCTGAAGAGTAGACTCCCTCGAAGTTAAAAAATCCAAATCTATGATACCTTTGAAAGGTTACCCTCATAAACTGACCACTTGTTTGTACGATAAATGGGCGTCTTGATCCCCGAAAAATACCCAGCAAAGTATCATTCTTATTTTTTCCATCAAACACTTTAATCTCGCTCCTGTAGATCGTCAAATAATCAAGGAGGTTAAATGTGGTAAAGTTCAACTTGACAGTATGGTTAGATGGTGCTGTAATAATCCACGTGCAATTGTACATGGAGTAGTTTTTGGTTATACTGGAGCTGATGACCCCATTGGAGCTACCCACATCGTAGAAGCATGGATTGGCGTGCACATCTGAAAAGAAGTACAAAAATTCTAGAGATTATATTTATCATTCGAAATAGTTATTTAAGAGAACGGTCAATTTACATCTTTGTATAGTAAGAGCATAAACTGCTTTGAGGTTACCCTTAAAAGGAAATTGTTACAAGAATCAATTTCTGAAAATAGAAAAGGAAAATGGTAAAACTTTCTTGTTGGCAACTTGAGTCGCTCATGCACAGAACTACTTCCTATTCCAGTCTTAGCAACTTTTGACTAGGGTCTTGGAAAGACGATTAGGCGTGAAGAGCATTTGAATCACATGACGTCACGTCGGCCACACTGCTATACTAAGGATCCCTAATGTAATGGCATTTGTAATGGGGAGTGGAGTCACAAATATAACAATGGTCGCAAATATTAGAGCTGCGAAGAAAAAGTGAGGGTTTGCGTGTTTAGGGTTTCAATTTAGGAGATGGATAAAAAGTGAATTGTAAGTGAGAAACCTTTATAGGAAATACCCCTTCGACGTTTCTTGATGAGGAGACAGTAGTCTTAATTGCATCGATGTCATCAATGTTCAGAGTACGGGCTTGTTGGGGTTTTGAAACTAATTCCAATTGTGGCGTATTCCTAATAACATTTGCTACAATTGTCACATTTGTGACCAATTTCTCTCACATGTAGCAAGTGCACAAAAACGTCGCCTATCCCCATCACATTTGTAGCTCTTATTACATTATTTTGACCCTTATTACATTTGGCACCCTAAAATTTGGTCTCAGTTATAACATTAATATGACCTCAACTTAACAGCCAAACGATTGTACCGCTTAAGTGCCACGCGCCTCAGTGCTTTTCAACTGCAGGAAGATGATTGCCTAGTCCCTAGGCCTCATTATTATGCGCGGCCGATGCGTTTCGGGTCACGTGGTCCGAGAAAGCTTTTGAGGCCTAGACAAACTCGGAGAAGTGAGACATTTTGTCTCACTTGGGGCGGAGCTTCTGGAAGCGGGCGAGCTGTCAATAACTATTCCGCTCTGATGAAAGATGTCCAGCAGCCATGGAGAGTACAGATGGTAAAGAGTTAAACCGAGCATTTTTATTCTATGCACGTTTTCATTGTTGAAAGTCCTTTGGCCTTTCTTTTTCATTTATCGCATTAAACTAATTTGAACTTTATTTCATCTCAAAAACTATTTGTAGACTAAGCAAAACAGCGTCGCAAAAAAATTATTTGATCAAGAACCAGAAGGTAAGCTAAAGAAATAAGTCTATATTTATTCTTGGATATGAAAAGCTAACTCGGTTTCGTTTCTCTATTTTCGCTTGCTCCTATAAATTTCTCTTTATCATTTCACTTCGAAATATTTTATGTAATTTAATTTTTGGATTTGGAAGCCTATCAAACTAATCGCGCGGACAGGCTGTTGAATTTGGTCTCTAAATTTGGTAGAATGTCACCAAACTACTGTTTCAAATCTTTTTATCAATAAAGAAATATCATTTTAATGGTTCATTTGAAAATGAACTAAAAGAGAAATTACTTGCACGTTATACAGTAGTATTTTTTCCGATTCAAAGGAATATTTTTGTCCTTTGATAAAAGAAACCAGGTTAGTGCCGATATTCTTCGCTCGCAAAGTTATTTATAGATTATTTCAGTTGAGCGTGGGAACTTTTCAAAAATGCAAAAATATTCACGCATGCGCACTCCGAGATTGTCTAGGCGTCTCCCGGCCGTTTGTCTCGGATACGTCACCGAAATCCATTGACCGAGAGGGCTTGGAAAGACGCCGTATAGGGACTAGGCAAGGAAGATGATAGAAACTTCTATGTATGCATGTCGTAAGGAAAAATTCACTTGCCTTGCCACATTGCGATGAAAACGACTGCAAGCAATATCTTTTTCATTCTTAACATGTCCAATCTCTTTCTTTATCCACTCTGAAAAGGCCAGAATCTGTTTAAAAGACAGGAAAAATCAATCAAAAGGGAGACATTATAGTGGGACTCTCGAGGCTTGGGGGAATAAAACACACAGCAACAAGGCACAGCAACGAATAATGCACTTTTTTGTTTTATTCCCCCAAGCCTTGGAACCAACTGTGAATTGCGATGCATCGGAATTGGTTTATTTGGGTATCCATGCATTTCAGAGAAAGTTGGATAGTCACGTGATGTACGTATGTCCCAGGGTTCGCACGCGC
>JBBMOI010000008.1:22000000-22070000 GCA_038088405.1 Porites divaricata | reverse complement strand
ACTAAAATAAATAAATAAAACGACTGAGTTCAGTGGAGTCGGAAACTGTCTATTTACGTATACTACAGGGACATATCCAGGTGTCCGCACTACAGAGTTGTATAAGTATAAAAGAGATTGGAATTGCAGTAAGAAATTTGATATCTTTGCATGGAAACAAGCGGACTGTCTGTAAAAAGGCATGTCCAAGTTATAAATGTATTTCTGTCAAAAAAAAAATAATAAAACAATCGCGATTGCCTGACAAACGGCGAACCAACATAGAATCCGGCTGCCAGCAAACAAGTATTTTTGGGTGGTAAAGATGTCCAAAATACGATCGTTTCATTCCATTATCCATTAAGTTAAAACCCAGCAACAAATAAAGGTCGATACAGTATAGTGGAAACATGCGTAGTTACGTCCAAAGATGTTATGTCAATAGGTCATTTAAGATATACCCGTTTCCCTTTAACCGAGCAAATTCTTAACATGGTAAGGAACCAGAAAACCTGACATAAAATCCCTTTAAAAGGGAAACCTTTTTTGATCTCGTGGTTAATTCTCAAATAGAAATTTCTGTTCCATCTAGAGATGTCAAAGGGATCTCTGGCCATCTTAAACATTTTCGTTTTTGTTTTTTTAATTAACTGTGTATTGATGTTGTCCTTGTTTGCATCTACTGAATGAGTTGGGGTCAATCAAAATTTCCGCTGTTCGATCAACAGTCAAATTTAAACAACATGGTTCACACACAAGGCATTGAATTGTTGACGAGGTATGAATGCTATCGAGTACAAATATTTTTTTAAAGAAAAATTCACTGTTTAAAAGACTGACTGATCAACTAAAATCGAAATTATTTTACTGTTATGTTATGAGAATCGAGTTGGCACGAGGAGGATATAAATTCTACTTTGCTTCTTTTATACACACCTTTGAAATACTTTTTTAAAAGTATCTCAAAGTTAAAAGTAATTTATCAATCCCTTTTTTGCTTGGTGAAGGTATTTAAACTAACAAAATTGTTGATATCAAGTAACTAACCTTGTACAAAGCCTGATTATAGCATTGCTCCCAGGAGGAACTTTCATGACCATAACCCAAGTCTAAATTAACAACGTGTTATTAAACACCTGCAAACAAACCCTAAAATTGAGCTCAAATGGCTCTGACTGCAATAAAGATTAAATAAGCTCAACGAAAGTTTTTTGTTAATGGTGAACGAAATTTAAATACATAATTATCTTCTCTCCATAGGGGCTTGTCAGGGATAATGAAACAAATAATCCAAATAGAAGAGAACAAAGTTAAGAACCCAAACTGACGGAAAGCGAACCAGTTGGTTATTTTACAAACATGGCCCAATATTTAAACACGGGAATGTTGGAAACAAATCAAGGAAGCGGTAAGGGCAAGACTTAACTCGGAACCTCCGGATTACAAGTCCAGCGTTCTAACCACTCGGTCACAGTGTCACCTTCAAATTGCCTCCCTCAAATTGCTGAGCAGGTGAGGCTTGAACGTTTTTATCCAAACGAAGGTAAATATTAGTTTTTTTCTATTTTGCTAAATATTATTGCACAAAACTCGCCATGAATCCCTTTATAGGAGATCGTGAGAATTGCTTGGTCCTTCCCTTTTTCTCAACGAAGTCGGTTACTAAAACACGACAGTAAAGTCATTGCTGACTGATTCTAATTTGACATAAACTGATTTGACTGACAGTTTAACTTGGAAATGATCGCAAGATAGATGGCGGTTGCTATTTTAATTCACCCTTTATCAGTAAATTTTTGGATTATTCAAATTTTGCTCAGCTACTTGCCGAACAGCTAAGTAAGAAATTATACCTTTTTTATTTTATTGAGGTATTGCTTGTTCACCCAAGGAAATCTAAATGCTTTTGTTAGAAGCAAAATATATTTTCTCCTAAATATCGTAGTGGTGAGGCAAAGAAAGATCCTCTGGAGCAATTTCTGTGTTTGCAATCTTTAAACATTCGCATTAATATGACACAATGTGTGACATCAGCTAGAGCAAAGTGGCATCTTTCATTTATTAGTTTTCATGATCATCACAAAATGAAGACGAGAAAATTAGCTCCTGTAGCCCAAGAAGACTAAAGCATCAAGAAATTGCTTCCAAATAAAACGATCTTTTCATGACTCCAATGAAGTATAATGTGCCCCTGTGGTAGGTACCAAAAGAACACCTATCTTCAAATGTAATGATCACCGTTTAGACGAACTTTTTTTCTATCCTTGTTGAGACCTTCATTCCTCAGTAGAGAAAAATAATTTTATAGGACGTGCAAACTCATCGCTGACAATGAAAACGATGTTTCTCCGACATAGCCAATTTCAAATTAAAATTCAAAGGTAGCGAGTGAACTTGAAACCATCTAGAGCTTTTTGAATCCTACTATCTTTGCAATTTGTACGTTATACTATAGCTTTCCAAAAGATATATCAAACATTAATAGTATCACACATTGCTATATCTCGATGAAAGTTAAGGAAGATTTTATTTAGTGAAATAATCTTTTTTTTCAGAAACGCTAAAAACCGAAATAATTATCAAACCATTTTTTATCAAACCTCTCGCAATTCTTTCCCCTACTACAAAGTGCGGCTTTCTAATTTTTATGGAGTTGCTTAATAACCCAGACTGTAATTGGCGGGGGGATTCTTTACAAAACGAATTTGTCAGCAAGGGTAGAAATGTTCTACAGAAAATACATGAAGAAAATTCTGCACAAAGTTCTTGCTTCAACAAATTGTGATATAACTTGTTCCTCCCACACAGTTTTAGCTAATGGCTGGCACAAAATGACGAAAAAATATATTTTAATACACGTATCGTTTTGGATACTATGTGAATAGAGCACTACGGAAGCTTTTTAACTTCTTAATTACCCAAGTTTTGTGGGAATAAAAACAATAACCTGCCGCTTAAGCTTTAATCAGGCTGCTATAATTTATGTGCTGAATAGAAAATGCATTAGCTATCACACAAACATTAACATCGAGGATGAAATTTCTTCAAAATTTCTTTTCCTAGACGTTTTCTTTTTAAAATTCTAATGAGTGCCACGAATATGTGAACGTAAGATATTATGCCAACTACCTGGTATTGAAAAAATAAAAATAAATAAAAAAAGCAATCTAATACGTTGAGCCACCTGCTAAAGCTGTTTAATAGCCAAAGTTACTAGAAAGCGAATTTGTAAAATCAACAGAAACCTTAAGGTGGCTGAAAACAGTTTCTCAACAATTGTTTTATCCCTTTACTGTACATCTTCAGATCTTTATCATGAGATGTGCAGCCAATAAGCTGTTACAGAAAAAAGTGCGAGGCCAAGCTGACAAAAATGCCCAGGACTGTTTTAGTCACCTTTGACATGATATCGCTTCATCTTAGCGTGCGCACAAGTGTTGAGCATACGTTCTTAGGAAGCAATGTGAAAGCATCGATATTATCCATGGTGAAAGCCCTTGTTTTCTTGACAGTTTCTTAGGCAATGTTAACAAAGGACAATGCCTTGTTTCCAGGTTAGAGTATTTGCAAAAATCTTTTAGGCCCGACCGTGGGTAAATCCCCTGTCCCCTTCATGGGGCATTTGTAGCCTTGCGAAGGAGAAACGATAACCGCCCCAAAGGGGAGGAACAAGCTTGGATTTAACTGAACCACTAGTCACAAATGAATATTATATTGGTACAGGGCAACGCATAGTAGAGAGCAACCATTGTCCAGTAGTGCTTATGTTATTGGAATTAAAAGTATTAATACATAGAGATCGCGTCAAACATGCTGTGAGCGTTACTGTCCCAGCTGTGGACTCTGGATGTTACCACTGCTCCCGTGCTAGGTCTGGTTCCTGTGAAAGCTTGTGGTCCAGGTCCGGTTCGCCCTCCGTGAGCAACATCTCCTGAGACATCTTGGCTGTTATTGGTGGAATCGCAATATTGTGACCCTGTGGGTTCATGGTCACCAGGTTCAACAGAATAAACGGCACGTGGTCATTGGTAGTGGAACTTGCTTCTGGCCACTAAGATAGCTGTGACGGTTAGTAGGTTGGGAGGTCATCTCTTTCGCTGTCAGTGCTAGCCTGCGGTACACTCTGCACCCTCCTTGAAATTTTTGCAGTGTTTCAAGTATTTTCAACCCCTAACTGTTCTGTTCTCAGTCTCAGGAAAAGGGCTCGTCTAAGGGTAGTAGCGAGTTTTTTTGGGAACGATACGTTTCCTGCCATTGCCTCCCTCTGGCCTTCACTCATACACTGGGCTCTCCCCTTTTCTTTCCACAACTACGTGAATAGGGTTCTTCCAGTACGCCTTAAGTTTATCTGGTCTCCTTCTCTCTGAAAGATTCCTTACAAGAACTCTGTAACCAGGTTGCAAGATTGTTTTGAAGAATTAAGTGGGCGGTTGTAGATTTATATCTAGTGATCTAAGTACTGTACTGTTACTTCACATTCACTGACTCGAGCGAATTTTCAAGTATAATATCAATTGGCAAAAGAGGTCATCGCCCCTAGAAAATGAAGAATGCATGAGGGAGTAACATGTTGATTCGCACCTTCTGCAGTTGTATGTATTTTCAATTTTAGGGATGTACTTCTTCCGTTCTGCGAGTAGAATTCTTAGCATTGCTAATAGGGCCTGGTTAAATCGCTCATCTTTCCTATTGAACAGTGGCTCATACGTTGTTGTCCTCAGAACGGACCATTCCACAAAACCTTTGTAACTGGTGAAATAGTCTATTGTCAAATCATTTTCCCTGGTCATGTAGGACTCTGTTTGGAAATCCAAAGTGCAGCATGAAGTTGTTAAAAAGCTTATTGGCGACTGTCCCAGCTGACATTATTTCTTATAGGATAGGGTTGGGTGACACGCGTTAAATGATCAAGAACAACAATAATATACTCATGTCCACTAAAGCGTTTTTCCAAGTAAATGTAGTCAGTAGATATGGAGAGGGGACTTGAACGTATGGAACTATTTGGGGGTCTTTATTTCAGGCAACTACACGCCTTGGTTATGAAGTGAGTAATGTCGCGTTGCATGTGGGGCTAATAAAACTCTCCACCATTTCGTCTCAACACACCACCTCATCAACCTCTAAATTTGGCCATTCATTAACAGTTTCTCATGTAAGGAAGTTCTCTCCCAATCTCACGGGCAGCTGATTTGCGGCCATCGAGAATCATAACACAAGACGGAGCAAGATGCAAATTTCGCGCGCTCTTGGACACATATTCCCAGAGGAGTCCTGGGTACTAGTCGAGGGAATCGCACCGGATAGCCGCCGGATACGTGTCGGATACGTGTGGACGGGCGAATTCGGTTTGAATACAGATACGTGTGAACTTGAAGAAAGGTGTGGATTGAAAAATATCCGGATAAGTGTGGACGGGGCCTTGGTTTTGAAAGTGCGAGGTTACGGAAAGTGGCCTATTATTATGAGTGATTTATCAGGGCGGATAAAAGTTTATCGTCATGGCTTGTATGGACTAAATAGGGATAGGGCGGATCGATCACCGGAGCTTCTATGCGTACTGTCTACACGGAGCTATTTCACCCTGGCCTCAGTAGCCAAGAAGGATATCATGGTTCAGTTACTGTTGGGGATAAACTTTTTGTAGAAAGAAGAATATAATTTTGATATCCTTTAGCGAGGATTTCGGTCGCGGCGAAGCCATGTGAAGATTTACTGTGGGCCCAGCGTGACAAAAATTAACAGGAATTTCATACATATACGACGGACTAAAAACTTATGTAGTTATTCCGATCCAGATATTTCGGAAACATCTAATGAAACTGAAACCTTTATAAATAGTTATTTAGTCCCACCATAGTTAATCCACGCTTTGAAAGGGATCAAAGAAATTGTGACTAATTAAAAAAAAATGCTGTGGCTATATGCTTGTAAGCCGGAAAGAGGGGCAGCACTAAAATATGGAATCCGGAATCCGGAAACGGAAACGGAATCACGGAAACGGAAACGGAACGGAATACGGAATCAAATATCAATGAGAGAAAATTAAAGAATTTCACACTGCATAATTTAGTACAATCCAAAAAGAATTTGTTTTAGTTTTCTTGGCAGTTCCCTTAAATATATTCTTGTTATTGTGTCTTGATAAGGTTTGCCGTAGTGTGAGTTATTGCACTGCAAGGCCGATGAAAGTAATTTTACGATTAATTTTTATTCACGAGTCTATGGGTTGGATAATACAGTTAAATATTGCCTTTGTAGCTAGATGTCAAGAATAGTAGTAATTGGTCTCAGACCACACCACGTTTGGCAATAAGTTAAACTTTTTCGCCAAGCTGAATACTGATCGATGGAATACTGGTGTACCAGTAATTGAGTTTACGTTGACGTCCGTATTTTTGTTGAAGAGGCTTATTAAACATGGTGCATTATTTTGATGTAATCAGTTACGGAATCAAGAAAATGCATGAACAAATTCTCTCTTCCCTTTGGACTCCACAATGCCATGGTTCTCTTGAGTAAGTTGTCTTGATAAATAACGCTAACGCTGTTGAAGACAACCCAGAAAAGACACTTCCTCATCTATATATGTCATTTTTTTTATCTGTTGAGTTATTTTATTGTCATTGCTAACATTTTTTTTTTCAAATCGATCGCCTGGAACTTTCTTTCACGGATTCCGTATTCCGTTTCCGTTTCCGTTTCCGTGATTCCGTTTCCGTTTCCGGATTCCGGATTCCGTGTTTTAGTGCTGCCCCGGAAAGGGTTTAAAAAACTGAATGCCCGGCAGTCAGAAAAGTTTCCAGAATTTCTGGATGGTCGTGGCTAGATGGAATCCCTCAGAAGGAGGTGATCGAGGAGGACTAGAAACGAAAGTTGCTTCGGTAATCTTCGGCTCGTGAGACAAGATGGCGCATCTCGCGATCAAACTTTCGTGGTTGGACTAGCAGAATGTACAAATAATGAACTTCGAACGGCATGGGAAATGTATATGAGACTGTTTCAAACTCCTCTGCTACTCAACAATGAAGAATCTCTCGACAATAAGAGCATTAAAGGGAGCAAACACCTCAGAATTGCTATGGAATCCCTCAGAAGGAGGTTGGCATCCCTCAGAAGGTGTTAATTTTTAACTTGTAAATGGAATCCCTCAGAGGGAGAGTGGCATCCCTCAGAAGGAGGTACACTGTATTTATGTATAACTTGTAATGGAATCCCTCATGAGGAGTTTGGCATCTCTCAGAAGGAGGTACACTTTATTTAGGTATAACTTGTTAATAGAATCCCTTAAAAAGAGTTTGGCATCCTTCAGAAAGAGGTACACTATTTATTTATGTATAACTTGTAAGTGGAATCCCTCAGGAGGAGTTTGGGATCTCTCAGAAGGAGCTGGTTCACTTTATTTATGTATAGGCTTTATAGAATTCTTCAAAAAGAGTTTGCCTTCTCTCAGAAAGGGGTACACTTTGTTTATGTATAACTTGTAAATAAAATCCCTCAAAAGGATTTTGGCATCCCTTAGAAGGAGTTTATCATGTGATAACTTGTTAATGGAATCCCCCATATATAACTAGTCAGGGGAAAGCCGGTGCACCCCGTACACCGGTAATCACTGGGTATTAGACCAGGCCTGCCTTCTAGAGGAAGCAAATAAATTGCTATGCAGAGCAATCTCGAACATCAAACTCAGTAACGCTGCCCATTTCTCACACAACCAAAATTGTAAAGTAATTAACCTTGAGTTGCAGATTTGGCATTCCAAACTTCTCCAATCGATTATGTTTACATGAGCCCTCAAGCTTATATGCCCACAGTGTGTGACAGAGAACAATGTTCCAGTTATTTCCTGTCAGAAGCAAGATTATGTGCTTCAGATCCTGTACCATGCTTTATTCAAGGTTTTGTCAAAGGTGAATCCTTGTGTAAGCCTGCTAAAAATGGTCACCACTGGTAAATTAGTCAAAGTGGGTCATATGTCCCACTTGGCATTTTAAATTGGATCATTTCAAGAATGGTCTGGGGCAAACTATGATATTGAAACTTTGAACAACTTCACCTTTCTTATCCAGCCCATCTTCATGCTTTTTATGTTCAACTGCTATTCTGTTTTGCATAAGAAAATTAACTTAGCTTTTGTTATTGTTTCATGATAAATAATGAAAAAAAAAAACAAGTTCAACATTGACTGCTTCTTTGGAAGTACTTTTATATATGAGGTAACCTTTGTTCCATCAGTATGACTCCATGATAATTTGATTTTGCATCAGAACGGAATATTCTGTGTCAATGGTGCAAAAATGCAGCGTACATTAAACACTGGTCCAGTACTGGACATCAAAACCCCCCCATACTGTGGCAAAAGTGACAGTCTATAACGTTGAAATTTCCCACTTATGCCCTGCATTCCTTGGGTATGAGTGTGAGGGGCTTTCCACTCCACAGACTTACGTGCACAAGGATTTTTGCATCCCCCACTTAATCATAGTTTGTTAGAAATGTCTCCCATAATTTTTACATTATTATCGTGCAAGTGACCCCCCCCCCCCCCCCCCCTCCACCTTATTGCTGTGGACTGTAGGAATATTATAGCTTCACATCAAACTTCACCACATACTTTATCCACAGTCGTATTGTTTACTATTCATATCTGCCACATTCAATTATTATTACTCTGTACTACTTTCATAAGATTTATTGAACTGCCCCCCTCCAGGTAATGATCCCCTAACACCAATGATGACTTTTATGATCTCCCAGCAAAATGCCCCCTTCCCCCAAGTAATAAACAACCAGCTTCCAAGCAAGGAAAATATGAGTAAAAAATTAATGTCTATTTCCACCGAACTGAAGTGAATCATAATAATTTCTATTTCCACTATTTATTGTCTGCATGGTCTTACAGCTGCTTGTACCCTAAATCCTCTATTAAGCCCCCTGGGGGCTTATTTGAGAGGGGGGCTTATTAATTTTAATTTAGCGAAACGCATCAATGGGAGCAAGGTTTCTCGAGGATGGACTTGTGGTTCCCGGGTGTTATACTGCTTTTTCTAACAAAAAGCAAATGGTAACAATTCTCCACAGAGAAATAGAGTGTAAAGTTGGAAAAGACAGTTAAGCAGATGAGGTTGGAGGTCATGCAACTGAAGACCAAAACAATATGAATTTCCAACCTGAATAAACCACAACTGATCAGTCCATGTTAATTGTTTGTGAAGAATGGAGGGGGGGAGGGGGGCTTAATAGAGAGGGGTAGCTTATTAACTTTCCTCCTCTGAAAAGGGGAGGGGGGCTCATTAGAGGATTTATGGTAAGTACATTTTGTAGACTTCGTCTCGGGTTTGCATGACTGTCTCGAATTCTCCCAACCCCTCTCGCGTTTATATCAGGCTACACGTTTTCTATTGCTTGAATACAATACAAGGCTGTGCTCATTCAGGGGGACTCCATTTACAATTTAAACACAAACACCTCCCTCTAAGGGATGTCAAACTCCTTTTGAGGGATTCCATTTACAAGTTAATACATAAATAAAGTTCTTACTGCTTGTGAGGAATGTCAAATTCCTTTTGAGGGATTCTGTTATAATTACAAGTTAAAAACTAACACCTCCTTCTGGGGGATGCCAACCTCCATATGAGGGATTCCGTAATAGCAATTCTTAGGTTTCTGCTCCCTTTTACTCTGATTATTGATAGGTTTCTCATTTTTGAGTAACAGAGGAGTTTGAAACAATCTCACATACATTTCCCATGCCGTTCAAAGTTCTTTATTTGTACATTCTGCTAGTCTGACCGTGAAAGTTGATCGCAAGATGCACTCTCGTTTCTATAGTCCTCCCCGATCAACTCCTTCTGAGGGATTCCATCTAGCCATGACCAGAAGGAGGTGATCGGGGAGGACTAGAAACGATAGTTGCTTCGGTAATCTTCGGCTCGTGAGACAAGATGGCGCATCTCGCCATCAACTTTCGTGGTCAGACTAGCAGAATGCATGCTTTTTGTGTTGTTTAATTACTCCTCTCTGTTACATTGTCCTTGATTTGTTGTCTGCAGTAACTAAACTAACAAAGAAAACTTTAATTTGCCATGACTTAGATTACAAGCCTGAACTCCTGTTAACTTCTATGACTTTCCAGGCCTGGAAAATGAAATTCTTATATTCCATGACTTTCCAGGTTTTCCATAACCTATACAAACCCTGTAACTTGTAAATAAATAGAATTCCTCAAAAGAAGTTTGGCATCCCTCAGAAGGAGGTACACTCTATTTATGACTAACATGTAAAATAATGTAATCCCTCAGAAGGAGTTTGGCATCCCAAAAAGGGAGCTTACTTTACTTATGTGTAACTTGTAAATCAGGAAACCCTCAAAAGGAGTTTGACATCCCTCAGAAGGAGTTACACTTTATTTTTGACTAACATGTAAAATTATGTAATCCCTCAAAAGGAGTTTGGCATCCCTCAGAAGGAGGTAGAACTTTATTTATGTATTAACTTGTAAATGAAATCCCTCAAAAGGAGTTTGACATCCTTTAGAGGGAGGTGTTTGTGCTTAAATTGTAAATGGAGTCCCCCTGAAGGAGCTCAGCCTTGTATTGTATTTAAACAATAGAAAACGTTTTCCATCTTTGCATAGCCTGATATAAACATGAGAGGGGTTGGGAGAATTCGAGACAGTTATGCAAACCCAAGAGGAAGTCTACAAATATACTTACTGTAAATCCTCTATTAAGCCCCCCCCCCCCTTTTCAGAGGAGGAAAGTTAATAAGTCACCCCTCTCTATTAAGCCCCCCCCTCCCCCCTTCCCCTCCATTCTTCACAAACAATTATCATCAGTTGTGGTTTATTGAGGTTGGAAATTCATATTGTTTTGGTCTTCGGTCGCATGACCTCCAACCTTGTGCTTAATGTTTCCACCTTTATGCTCTAGTTCTCTACGGAGAATTGTTACCATTTTCTTATTGTTACAAAAAGCAGACCATCCTCGAGAAACCTTGCTCCCATTGATGTGTTTTGCTAAATTAAATAAGCCCCCCTCTCAAATAAGCCCCCAGGGGGCTTAATAGAGGATTTAGGGTACACGCAGCAGTAAAACCATGCAGACAATAAACAGTGGAAATAGAAATTATTATGATTCACTTCAGTTCGGTGGAATTAGACATTAATTTTTTACTTGTATTCCTTGCTGGTTGTTTATTACTTAGAGGGAAGGGGGCATTTTGCTGGGAGATCATAAAAGTCATCATTGGTGTTAGGGGATCATTTTCAGATAAGGGATCATTATGTGAGGGGGGGGGGGGGCAGTTTAATTAAATCTTATGAAAGTAGTACAAAGTAGTAATAATTGAAATTATGTAACAGTTGTGAATGGTAAACAATACGACTGTGGATAAAGTATGTGGTGAAGTTTGATGTGAAGCTATAATATTCCTACACTCCACAGCAATAAGGTGGAGGGGGGGGGGGGGGTCACTTGCACGATAATAATGTAAAAATTTTGGGAGACATTTCTAACAAACTATGATTAAGTGGGGGATGCAAAAATCCTCATGCACTTAAGTTTGAGTGGAAAGCCCCTCACACTCATACCCAGGGAATGCAGGGCATAAGTGGGAAATTTCAACGTTTTAGACTGTAACTTTTGCCACAGTATGGGGGGTTTTGATGTCCAGTACTGGACCAGTGTTTAATGTAGGCTGCATTTTTGCACCATTGACACGGAATATTCCGTTCTGATGCAAAATCAAATTATCATGGAGTCATACTGATGCAACAAAGGTTACCTCATGTATACAAGTACTTCCAAAGCAGCATTTAATGTCAAAAATAGAAAAAGGTGTGCTTACTAGCCTGAAATAAGCACGCAAAAAGACTGTCATTTGAGATTCATTCTTGTGAGTAGCTTTTGTGTCAGGCCTATCACGCTGTACAGAGAGAGACTGGAGTGTACATTTTGACACTCTGTATACGTTCTCTTGCTGATCAATTTAAGCTTTGTTTGTTGAACTTATTTATTTATTTATTTATTAGGAAACAATATCAAAAGCTAAGTTCATTTTCTTATGCGAAACAGAATAGCAGTTAAACATGAAAAGCATGAAGATGGGCTGGATAGAAAAGGTGAAGTTGTTCAAAGTTTCAATATCATAGTTTGCCCTTTACCATTCTTGAAATGACCCAATTTAAAATGCCAAGTGGGACATATGACCCACTTTGACTAATTTCTAGATTGAACACTGCTGGAAACAAGTCTCAGCCAGTGGTGACCATTTTTAGCAGGCTAACACAGGGATCCACGTTTGACCCAATCTTGAATAAAGCATAGTACAGGATCTGAAGCACATAATCTTGCTTCTGACAGGAAATAATTGGAACATTGTTCTCTGAGGGCATATAGAGCGATTTTCATATGACCTTGAAAAATGGTTTCGGTACAGTGTTCGTTATTTGTTTAATCAGCCAATAAGTGAAAAGATCAAAACATGGACTCTTTGTTTTTCTGCCAAACAAAACCCTAAAATGGCGAAGTCATTGTGCGATTGGCCAATCGTGTTGCAGTATGACGTCAAAGCGAAGTATCGATTGATTTCTAGAAAGTTCTTGGGCATGACGTTTTTTCACCCGAGCGTTCGCTTAACCAACCAAAAGCCACGCGCGTTTGTCTCCGTTCGATAAACCAATCAAATCGCTCTATTTCCGTTCGTTTGTTTTTTTTTTTCGCGTTTTCATTTCAAGGTCATACGAAAATCGCTCTAAGCTGGAGGGTTCATGTAAACATAATCGATTTGAGAATTTTGGAATGCCAAATCTGTAACTTACTCAAGGTTAATTACTTTTAATTACAATTTTGGCTGTGTGAGAAATGGAAAGCGTTGTTGAGTTTGATGTTCGAGACTGCTCTGCAATGAATTTACTTCCTTTACAAGGCAGGCCTGGTCTAATACCCAGTGATTACCAGGGTATGGGGGTGCACCGGCTTTGCCCCTGACTAGTAAAATATGGGGGATCCCATTGACAAGTTATCACATATATAATAAACTCCTTCTAAGGGATGCCAAAATCCTTTTGAGGGATTTTATTTACAAGTTATACATAAACAAAGTATACCTCTTTCTGAGAGAAGGCAAACTCTTTTTGAAGAATTCTATAAAGTTAATACATAAATAAAGTGTACCTCCTTCTGAGAGATGCCAAACTCCTCATGAGGGATTCCATTTACAACGTATGTACATATATAAATAGAGTGTACCTCTTTCTGAAGGATGCCAACCTACTTTTGAGGGCTTCTATTAACAAGTTATACATAAATAAAGTATACCTCCTTCTGAGAGATGCCAAACTCCTCATGAGGGATTCCATTACAAGTTATACATAAGTAAAGTAAGCTCCCTTTTTGGGATGCCAAACTCCTTTTGACGGATTACATTATTTTACACGTTAGTCATAAATAAAGTGTACCTCCTTCTGAGGGATGCCACTCTCCCTCTGAGGGATTCCATTTACAAGTTAAAAATTAACACCTTCTGAGGGATGCCAACCTCCTTCTGAGGGATTCCATAGCAATTCTGAGGTGTTTGCTCCCTTTAATGCTCTTATTGTCGAGAGATTCTTCATTGTTGAGTAACAGAGGAGTTTGAAACAGTCTCATATACATTTCCCATGCCGTTCGAAGTTCATTATTTGTACATTCTGCTAGTCCAACCACGAAAATTTGATCGCGAGATGCGCCATCTTGTCTCACGAGCCGAAGATTACCGAAGCAACTCTCGTTTCTAGTCCTCCTCGATCACCTCCTTCTGAGGGATTCCATCTAGCCACGACCTTTCTGGATTCGCATGCTTGGCCTGGGGACGAGAATGGGTGGGAACCTGGTGCAAGAAACACATGCGCAGAACACTACCTTTGCACAGCCAAAATCACAGCACTGAAAGAGGTGTGCGGATGGCAAAGTATAGGGTGAGTTGTCTTTGTTTAAATCTGTCTTTTTCCAGGCAATTAGATTATGACGACAACAAGATCAATTCCTGAGGAAATCCAGTGAGAGTAAACTATTAAAAATAGTTCCTGAGAGTAAAGAAATCAACAAACAACTCGTGATCGTACGATGTCAATCGGTGCACGTGTTTTGTTTTGAGATACGTTTCAGACTTAATTTTGCTCAACATCTTATTTTCAACATATGTGGTTTCGTTTAAACCGACCTTGTTTGAAATGAAATCATTCATGTTATGTCTTTATATACACTTAGAGCTAGTAAATTATAGTTTTGTTAGATTTTGGAGACGGTTTACGTAATTAATAGTTAATGAATGAGGCTGAGTATCTTATGAATAATTATGGAGATCGAAGAGAGGAGGGTGTTATCCGTCGAGGCCGCAGGCCGAGGCGGATAACACCCTCCGAGATCTCCATAATTCTTCATTTGATACGAAAGCCGAATTCAATAACTGTTTTATTATTCATTCAAATTATTCCTAGTTTAAAAACACAGCTAAAACATGCTTACCTCCATCGATCCATCGATGTTCAGTTCATCCTTGATAGTGTACATTTAGGTTTGTCCAGCTCCACAAATATTCTCCAAATAGCAGATGTCGCCCTTCGAGTTGTCTTCTTGCTGTTCTTGCCATGTTTTTAGCTATTTTTTTGCCTAGTTCTTACTCTTGAAATGAGTGAAATGTCCGCCATTTTTTCAAGTTCACAACCAAAACAACTCAACCTCGTCCCCAGGTCATCTTGGTTAACGGTGCCTTAACCTGCGAAAACACTGCATTTTTGACGTCATTTCCTCGTTAAAGTCAAATTTCTTCCAAATTTGGTCATCAGGTCAATTAAACGTGTGCTTTTAGCCAATCAGAATCGGGGAAATATTTTGAATGAATAATAAACAAAGTTAACCACAGCGAGATCGAAAAGATGGCAAGTTACTGCTTGAATTTGCAGTGTTATGAGGGTTGCAGTGTGTTTAGTTACACAACGTTGGCTCCTTGTTTGTTCTTTCGAAGAGTTTAGAACTCGGTAAGTCAGAATTTGTTTGTATGCTAACTTTATCGTTGGCTTAACTTAGTTGTGCTGCGTTGGTTTCGCTACGTTCAAGTTCGCTTCCTACATAAGCTCACTGGGCTCGTTGCCTAGTGGCAAAGTCCAAAACTTGCTCCTTCGGAGGGGCAAGCGTAAAAGAACAAGAAATTCAGTGAAATATTCTTTTACAGTGGGATTAGGAAAATATGTTTAATGGTTTGTAGGAAGTAACATCTATCCAGGGTTTCTGATATTTCGCGCGGTCGCGGACCCGCGAAATTCAGGTTTTTCCGCGAAATCCCGCGAAATTCCCCCAAAAAACGTGAAATACCATGAAATCCGCCAGCAATATTTCCAAATACATGTCGGCAAAACATATTTCATACTTATCTTGGCTATTAGACCTGATTTATTCACCCCAAACGTCCAAATTTATCTTGAAACTTTGTCACTGCAATGAGCAAAGAACGTCCCAAAACTACCAGGCGTTTTTAGATGAACGTTGCGAAAAACTGGGCACTAACCATAACCTCAATAGGTTTAGCATTCACTCATTTTTCGAGCAAACTGTTGTTTAAAAAAGCAAATTATTGTCCCCATTGAAAAAACGTTAAACAACGCTGGTCATATCGATGCGAAAATTGAGTCGATTTTAGCGAAATTTGCCAAAAAAAAATCCTGCACAATCGGCTGTTTTGTTACTGATTGTTCTTGGCGAAGTTTCCCCCTGAAATTTCCTGTGAAATCGGCTGATTTTTCTAAGAATTTGCCCCTGAAAATCCTTCGAAATTTGAATTTTTTCCGCTAAAATCCCGCGAAATCGGCCGATTTTTCCTCGAATTTGTTCCTGAAAATCCAGCAAAATTTTGATTTTTTTTCCGCGAAATATCAGAAGACCTGTCTATCATGGTATGAATGGCCATCCCCTTTTTTTCCTCCATTTAGCGTTATCTGACCGACCCAAATTTTTGCCATTTTCAGAAAAAAAGAAAAAAGGTAACGACGTAGTTCAACCACTTTTCACTTGAAATAATTCTTTTAATCTGAAAAATGAGCATAGTAACAGCATAGAGAAGAACAGGAACAAAGACATGAACATTTTTTACAGTATATTGTGCATTTTGTTAACCCAAATATGGGATACTTCTTTCAGGCAGGTCATAGTTACTGGAAACCTTCCAGCTCAGTTCCATTATTCAAAGAATTCTGAAATCATGAAAATCAGTATGCAGTATCAGCGTGCAAAGAAAGTAGTGTCCAATAGCTCAGGGCTAGTTGATTTTGCTATCGGGTTAGTGAATTTTGTTTCTTAACTTGCCTGACGGGCAAGTGAAGTTTTTTGAGGAATTCAAATAACAGAAGAACTGTGAAATACTCTTAGTTGTTGATCGATCTTGCATCCTATGGGATGCAAGCCATGAATCATTTGCATCTTTGGGGATTTTTACGTGTCAGGGATGCAGTACATAGAAGTAACAAAATCATTGAATTGGGTTTGTTTTCCATGATGGGACATGATATGGGTGAACTTTTTTGTTGCCTAGCACATGACTACACGATATGAGTTTGTCTTCATAAACACCTGGCTTTGCAAGAATTTCACAAATTTCAGTTAGAGTTTTGTTCTTATTACTATTTATAAGGTGCTTGAATTGGATAAATGAATTTCTTGCTCCATCAGCATCAAGTAGTCTCTCTTCCTTAGATGCTTCAGCATGCCTCTCAAATGTAATTTTGCAGTGTTGAGAATGGTATTTAAGAAATCTTTAAGTAACTGTATATCTTTTTCAGGGATTGTCTCTTCCCCTTGAGCAATCATGTTGCCTATAACATTGTCCTTGTTTCTATTGAAACAATTTTTCTGTTCCATATTGAAGTCTTCCACTTTGGTTCCTTTGTGTTCACTATATTATTTTGTTTCCATATGGGAAAGTAGTTCTTCTGAATGCTGACCACAATTTTCTTTCATGTCTTTAATCCTTGACACAGTTGCTTCTAGCATTGATTGTATTTGATCAATAGCAATCATGTCCTTCTCAAAGACTTTGCTTCATTTACTGATAACATCACGTACATCAAGGAGGAAGCAAGTGGTTGCAATAAAAACAAAAGATTTTATTTTTTAAATCATACCCCTTGTTTTTGCTGCCCATTGTTGTTGCTAGATGCTGCCTCATGCTCCAGAGACAATATTAATAGTGTCCATGCAGAATAAATGGCTTTTACAGCTTCATGTGTTGACAGCCACTCTGCCTGTATAGGCTTCTTGAAGTGTTTTACCTTTTGATTCATCAGGTTCTTCAATTGAGTTCAGTTGGTCTTCATATTTGATCCATTTCCCCGAGGGGATAGCTAACTTCTTCTGTCTTTCTTCTTAAAGTTTCCGTGGCCCGTTCTTCCTCTCACTGCACGGTTACCTTTGTGGGGATTTCCAAGCCGCCTTGAACCAGTGAAGTTTGTATTGCAGCAAATTCACATGAAATATAGTTAGGCGCACATTGTTTTCAAAAATTTTGCGTTAATTTGATGTAAATCCAACTCTTGGAAAATTCACATTAATTTTGTGTAATGTAAATTTTCTTTGCATTGTCAATGTGCATCATTAATTTCCTATAATAAGTTAATGAGAATAAATTTGAATAGAATTAAAATGGTGCGCGGTGGCATATTAAATAAAAAATCTGATGCTGAAAATGGCTGAATTTTTGAGTCCGCCAGTCCAGCATGGCAGACTAAAGCAGAGCACCATGCACATACAGCCTATAGGCACTTGCCTGAGGTGAGCAAAGCCATCTGTCTGCGGTCTATAAAATTCAGTGATTACAAGAATGAATTCTGTCATTTCTTATATGTGACGCTTTTGTATCAAATACACAAGCTGTTCTTCTCTAGGGCTACAGGAAGAGCGAACTGTTCATTTGACTGACTTAAGGAGACCAATTTACTAACATAGTATTTGAATCTGCTCTTTGCTTTGATGTCATTGATTTTATCTTCCTTATTATGACCTCTTCTCTACAGTTACTGCAATATAATCTAATACGTTTGCAGATGTTTATGCATTATAGATTGTTATTCTTTTAACATACGTTGCCTTGCAATGATTTCTTAGCTGAAGGTTTTAAGTGTTTTTGTGTTAAGCATTTTAGTTACGTGTCTAGTTTGCAAAGATTGGCCAGTAATAGTATAAAGTCATTAGGCCATTTATTGCAATTAATGAATGAAATAATGTATGTGATGTAGCATAATGATAATTATAATGAAATATTGATATACGTGACACACTACATACTAGCTAAAAACAGATGAGTGTATGTGCACAAAAAGAATGACTCATTTTTTTAACACATGTACACCATGCTAAATGTCAGTCTTAATGGGTAGTCTCATGAGCTGCACATGAGCGGGAAATCGCTGTCAAAATCACTTGTCCTGCTCTTGTTGGAATTGTTATTACTGAAAAATGTGCCGGTAGGCAACACACTACTTTTTGATCTTGTTGAGTTCTGCCATACTCTGCAGACTGTTTTGGGGGCTCAGTAAAAACAGGAGAATAACAGTAATGTTGTTTGCAAACCAAATGAACAACTAAAATTAATTTAATTTCCCAAGTATTTATGAATTTTTATTCTGGCTACAGCAGGTTTGGTACAAACACTGTTGAAAATCTCAGTCAGAAGACCCCCTGGCCTTCCCAAAATCCCCGATGGGGGGGGGGGGGGGGACACTGCGAAAGCCTTGTTGTCTGACCTTTGGATTTTTGATAAATTTTGATAAGGTCTTAAATCTTTGTTATGAATTCCTGAGATTTCTCAAGAGTGTTGCCTCTTTTGCTCAGTAGGCTGATATTAATTTTAATTAATGCCAGATTCTTAGCCTTGATTTCTTGTCTTATCCTGGGAAAGGATTTGTCTTTCCATAATTTGCCTACCGGTAAATCGTAGTAGAGTGCAATGCTGGAACAAACATGCGACCAGACTCAATTTCATGTTGCCATCATTATGCTAGTTGCACTGATCATTTTAATTCAAATGTCAGGGGTCCTTTATCAGTATACATTGTAAGTTAAGGTGATATTCATCTCAGTGTATCAAGGCCAGAACAAACTCTTTGATCTTTTGGTAACAGCCATGTGGTGGACAAAAACACGTACTGTATGTTGCATATGTCATTCAAAAGTTTTGAAGATGTGATTTTGGATGAAAAAGATTCACTTTGGTCCTGCTTTGTTACAACTGCAAAATGGTATCGTCGATCCTAAACTAAGAATCTCTTTATTTCTCGAAATTGGATTTGTCCTTTTACATTCTCATGTTGAACAGTATGTGAGTTCTTCAATTTGCTACTAGCCATGCTTGTGCAACCGAAGGTAGACCCATTTACAACTGCTCTCTGGTATGTTTTCACTTGATCCCCTGGCCAACAATGGCCAATCCTCTATTAAAAAGAAGCCTGTTTATTACCAACAGCTCTTCTTAATCACATTTCCTGTTTTGAAACACCTGAAGGACAAATGCTAAGGAACCACCATCAGAAGGCATGGGTCTACAAGCAGGAAGCAAACAATATGCTTAAAGTATTATAGTTACATTCAAGACATGTACATGATATCACATGATATACTAACAATAACAATTGAATTTCGGCATTTTTCCTTTAAGCATTCTGTTTGTCCACTCCTTATTTCCCCAAGACAATTCCCACAATCAGTGTTCACTGTAGCCTTGCATCTTATGCAAAATGAAGTTATCGTGGAGTCATACTGACACAAAAAAGTTATCTCATATATGATTACTTCCAAAGTAGCAGGCAAAAAAAAAGTAAATTAAAACCTGAAAAGCATGAAGATAGGCTGGATAAGGATGGTGAAGCTTGAGAAGTCAGTTCAATGATTTCAAGTGTTTAAAGTTTCAATATCATGGTGTGACCCAGACCATTTTTGAAGTGACCCAGTTTAAAATGCATTGTGGGACATATGACCCACGTCAACTTATATTTCTAGATTGAACACTGCACAATAAGAGCACTTCTTTGATGGAGGTTCCCTGATAAGATAGCAAAATACTTTTTGAGTAAGTAAGTGGAACTGACAAATTTGTGACCATTGGGTAACATGGCTTTGACTAAAATAATCAGCCAAAACTTATCCAGGCAGCCGATGTGCTAAAATGCATCACTATAATGATTGCTCCAAGTCTTGAAACACTTGACTTGTGGAAAAGCAGGACGTTGTCATCACTGACCTCTTGAGAATTTGCTTGAACATCCTAGATAATAGCACTTGTTCCATCTTCATGTTTGCTGTCAAACTTGTCATTTGTGCACAAGTGGGTTCTTTCAGTCTCAGTTTCTGCTCTGTTGTCACTTGCATCTGAATTACTCTCTGCATCAACTATAAATGAACAAATTAACTCATCCTCTCCTGGGTTAGATGAATCTTCATTGGTGTTATTGTCAGTGATTTAATGTTTCAATGATGTGGTCACTAATCGTAGGAGAAGTTGGAAATTGAAGGGAAGAATGATCACTTCCAAAATCATTCAGATAAACTGCATGGCCTGATGAATTGCTGGAATAAGAAACAGTTCCTTTGAAATTAATTGGTGCATGTTGCCTTTGAGACATAATATTGTTACATGACCAACTTCTGTAAAGCCATACACCAACACGAAACCAATCGGTTCCCACTTGTATTTCTGGTGGTTGTGTCATGGCACCTTTTCAGCATCAAGTTTCAGTGATGCAAAAACCCGCCAGAAAGTTGCTAGGACATCTCTTGGTACACCATGGGACCAGGGCTAATTCCTTGTTCTAAACAACCTTCATGACCAATTACTCTCGCATTTAGTTTTCCTTTTGTCATCTCAGGCAAAGACAATAACTGTATAACATCTTTCAGTCTCGTGCTGTGGACCTGTACATACAGTCCTAACATCAGAGCCTGTAAAACAGAGCTCAAAAAAGTGTCATAGTAGCAACCCTACTGTCACAACTCTGCTGATAGGGCCAAGATAGATTACAATAGCAGTCAGGTGGATGAGTAACAGTGTGATAAAAAGAAATGGGGAGAATTAAAGTAAATTAACAGGAAGCTCCCAGGTTTTTTTATTATGGTAAGGATGCTTAAGTTTCCCTGTTGTTTTTCAACCATCTTCTCAGTTGTCTTTTCACTTTTGTTCATTTTTTCTCCTGCAGTGTTCCCAAGGGGAGTATTTTTGATAACTGCTTGTCTTGCCCCAAACATACCCTTGTTCCATGAAGATACTTTCCCTCTAAAGACAGTTTGTTGTCAGAAAGTGTTCTCATGATTTTGTGAATTTCACAGCACACCAGTGCATTGATGGTAGCATTATGGTGTTGACATTCATGCCCTTACATTCTGCATTTTCTTTTACACTCTCAATTTCTTTATCAATTTCCTCGAAATAGTAAGGGGAGAAATTTTGTCCTTATATATAGTCCAGTGTTCTCTTAGAGAAAATTCACATAAACAGTCCATCTTGTTTTCTGTAGGACTACCACATTAACAGTAAGATTGTTATGTGGCATTCATGTGATGGTTTCTATCACGGATGAGTTACTGAGAGATTATTGAAGAGAAATGCTTTTAGACAAGGGTGTAAAATTACTGTTTCAGCCACCATATTCACCCCATTTGAATACCTGTGAGTACTGTTTTCACAAAATGAAACAGACTATGAGGTGCAATGAGCAGTTGTCACAGTTATACACAGAAATGGCTATAATTGACGCATTGAACAACATTACTGCTGCACAATCAGTAAATTATTTCCGTCATTGTGGACATGTTTGATTGCACTGACACTGAGTGCAAGGATATATGTAAGGCCCTTTGTAAGTTAAAAAACATCACTTTTTGCTGGATGTGGAATTGAGTACCCAACAAGGATATTTACGAAAAAAACGGTGTTAGTTTGGCAACAATTTATTATTGAGTGGTGTACAGGCATATTTGGAAAGTATTTAAAAAACATGAGTTTCTCCAAGAAGGAGTAGAACCTATAACCTGATACCACTTTGTTTTGATTATTACATCATTTTTATTGGGGGGAGGTTGTTTAGGGGGATTTGGGGATTTTAAAATTATTTTAGGTCTAGGGGCTTTAAGAGACTCAGAAATCGGTCAGTATAAAACATGGACTGCGGACTGCGGACTACGGACTGCGGACTGGGTATAAAATACGGACTAGGTATACAAGGCGGACTGGAAAATATGGACTGGGTATAAAACACGGACTAGGTATAAAACGCGGACTGCAGACTTCGGACTGAGTATAAAATAGAAATTCTTGGTGGAGGTTCTCTGAATCAAGAGCCTGACAAAAATGCTATTTTTTTCAAGTACAAACATACTGACGAGCCCAAAAAAGGGTGAAACAGCTGTCTATGGCTACAATCCTGCTCTGTTTTGAGTTCTTTCGGTGTCTTGTTGATGTCTTGCAGAGTTAAATTTCACGTAGTACGATCAGCATTGCAGTATTCTGCTTGCAGAATTTTCTATGTCTATATTGTCTTCACCCATTTTAGACATGGTCTTGGTCTCTAACAATCATGAAAGGGGTCAGGACCCGGGGGTTACTCTCTTATATAATCGATATACTTATTTGCCGCCCTAAAGGGTATGGTTTATGGGCCGTTTTGGTGGTCTGAAAACACTTTGCCTATTTTGGTTTGGAATCGAATATGGTTTTCAAACTACGGGAGCGTACATGTACGAATATATTTATTGTTTTCAGTTCTAAAATTAATGAATAAGAACGAAATTAAATGGAAATATGCGAATTTGAAATGCATTTGAAGAATTTTTTGTTTGCACTCTAGAGAGAATGATCTACTGTTGCGCTCTAATCAATAAATTTATAATGATGACATAATTTCTGCCTAATCAGGCCTAGCCTGTTCCAGGCTCCGAGATAGTTGGGTCCGCTAAATTGAGAAAGCGCGAAAATAAAATGAGAGGAAACTGGGTAGTCTCCTCTTTATCTGAGAGCCTGGAACAGGCTAAATTAGGCCAGGTCTGAAAATGGGTATGGATTTTAGAGATCAGGTCTGAAAAGTGGTGTGGAAAATGACATTTTTTATTCTGAAACAGGGTAAGGATCTAGAGAACCAGGGGGCATAACCCCACCAAAAAATTCCTAGGAGTACACCCTTCTGGGGTTCAGGAGCAGGGTGTAAATCATGTCATCATAATCATCGCGTAGAATATAAAGTTGGGTTGGATGATTCATTTTGGTCATTATTCACATATAGGTGAGTAATCCCCCCCCCCCCCCCCCCTAAATACTGCCTTTTTACCTCGCGGAATGCCCCTATATTGACCTTCTCGTCTGAGTTCTTCATTTTCTCATATTCCCAAGGCTTTATTTGAAATGAAATAGAGGTATCTTTAGGAATTTTACTCTGACTCGGCTAACACCAATGCTGTTCTTTTTATTCGGTGCTTCTCTGATTGGTTCTCTTCTAACTCCTTCTTTTAATAAAATTCAGAGTTTAATTTCAGTTATCTTGAATAGCGGCATAACCTTCCTTGTCCGTGCAGTATGCTTTCTTTCTCCACATGAGGAGAATATAGACTGCATGACCGGCTTACGGAATGTTTTTGTGTGAGGCAAGGAGCTGGAACTACTGTTTTATGCAAGACCGCTTTCCGTTTCTCTCATTTTTACCTATATACATAGTTCATAGTCCGCGTTTTATACCTAGTCCGTGTTTTATACTCAGTCCGCAGTCTGCATTTTATACCTAGTCCGTGTTTTATACCCAGTCCGCAGTCCATGGTCCGCAGTCCGCAGTCTGCAGCCCGTGTTTTATACTGACCGCTCAGAAACTGACTATCAGGCAACAAAGCTTACACTGAGACCTCAATGTTATCAAGATTGTCTTATCTCAAGATTGATGCATCAAAACACAAGGTTAGTTGAAGTACAGCCTCCCCGCAGACATTCTTTTGGCTTCTCATGCAGTCTTTCCCAAGAGTGTCTGTGGGGGAGGCTAGTTGCAGTGAAAATACATTTTATTCACAAATACTGCCGTGAATATTCAATCCTGTGTATTGTTTAGCTTGTTCCACGTATTAAGTTTGTATGTAGTTTTACACTACTTCAGAATGAAAATAACCCTGTCTAAAGTATGTTCTTTTCAGAACTGGAAACATATATTGTAGCACTGACAACCCAATTATTGGTATGCTAATTAAAAGCAAAATGCAAAGTGCTAGCATAACATGACTCATTCAAAGTGTACAAATACACTGTTCAGCTTCTAGACGTGTCGTGGTTCAAATTTCTCTCTCTTTGTTGTTAGGTATGGTAATGCATGATGGTGAGTGTGAAACAAAGGGAGAAGGGTAAAAATTGAACCCCAAACCTCATTTCAAGTCCCTCGGTAAAACAATTATTTTAAATGTTAACCTGATTTAAGAGGAGAAGTTGAATCGCCAGTCTGTTACATTTGAATGATATTGGACTCACCAGCAACTGCATGTTAATTCAAGGTGTTCTTCAAAGTATGTCAATGAACTCTGTTGAGGCCCTCATTTAGAAGCAAATTGAAGAAAAATCCACTTGCGTGTAATCTCGTACGATTTTATACAATAACATGCCTCTTGAATGCCCAGTTTTTAATTCCTGGCTAAAAGCCCAGACTCATGCCCAGTTGCTATTTGTGTGTCTCGGAGTGGGTTAGAAAAAAGTGGATTGGGTTGCATTGATGCCACGCACATCAATAGCTAACCCCAATCTTCCTTCACTCACCAAAATCCCTAAAATAGCAACTGTGTATGAGTCTGATCAAAGCCTAGCAGCCTGTATGATAAAATAATGCAATCCTGCATTTGGCAACTCAGTCTTTCATCAAACAGAGGCAACAAACTGGTAACTGATTAAATTAATCTACAACTTTCTATTTACTTTGTCAATAAGTAAGGAACATAGACTGTTCTTCTGATAACAAATCTGTCAGTCTTCAAAAAATAATAAAATTGGACACAAAGAAAGAAAACAAAAATCTTCAACTAGTTATTGATCATACAGCTGTTGTGAAACATTTATAATACATTGACACAACAGGCAAACACAACTTCTTGCAGAAGCACACAATTATTGTACCCCAAGCTCTGCAAGTGATCTTTGTTCATTTTTGTGTTTTTAGCATCACAACAAAAAAACAAAACTATTGGGTTTCTATGTTTACATACTTAGATAAAGGAAAGTAGAGGAGGTCGGGGGATTATTTTTTATTTTAAAATCATTCAAATTGTGAAAATCATTGGGAAATACTTACATTTGCACTGTGGCAACATTACACTCGAATACAAACATTAACAGTGCTGTACAAAAGTCATACCTATACCTTTGTACCAATGATATGAAAAAGAGTCATTCATCTAAAACATTAAACAGAACCATAACCGTCCTGTAATTATCTGTCACTTTGAGTGATTGGGATTAAAATAAAAATAAATCTTATTTTAATCATTGATCCCAGATAGAGATAAAAGATGTAAACATCCTATAAAGGCAAAATAACATAGCTACTGTAATATTCTATATTTACAAAGGGTACACGTAACATGCATACAAAAATAATTTCAGAACCTACATCTGTAATTTCAATTGCAAAATGACATGACAGTTATCATGCTACAGGTGTTTTAGAAGTAAACAAAGTAAATCTAATTCATTTGAACAAGCAAATTCAAACTTATGCCCTCTGTATTCCCAATGGTGTATTTTTTTATTACTTGCAGTGTCAGCATATGCCATGAATGACAAGCAACAATTCTAAACAGAGTGCTGTACACTGAAGTTTAGAATTTTTATTATGAGTTGGGAGTGGAAGGGTTCATGTTCACTTTGCTGCACTGACATAACAATATTACTGACACTTTATCAAATGAATGAATGCACAAATCCCAGTTTGCAAGTACGTTTTATGTAAGACTGCACGTCTCTACAACATATTTAACTCACCCACGAAAAAGAGCAAAATGCATTTACCCAACTTAAGTCTGGTCACAAGCCTAAGATAACTGGTGGTTACCTTTAACAGTTTCAAGCTTGAAACCTCATGGGATTACTCTGCAAAAGCTGGGCCTGGTTGTTCAAAGAAGGTCACACCAATGCAGGTTTAGTGTCAAAGTTGAATTCAGTGAACTTTTGTGCCATATTTTCAATTTCTTTGCTTTCAAACTCTAGGTAGAGACCCTTTCGATTCACATGTTCAATATCAGAGCAACATGAATATTGGTGAACTTTAGTGCAGGTTTGCATTAATTGACTTAATTGGCTTGCAAACAAACTGGCCCTGTACTCCCACATCTTACAACAACAGTCTTGCCTGTATTTCTCTGACATAGCAGCATTAGTCTACCATGATGTTTGCCTTGCTACCACTGTGTGAAGAAAGAACAGGTCCATCGGTTATTACTGAGTCCTTTATTTATGGCGTTTCATCTCCTTTGTCATGACTTTCTTGAATTTGCTTGTAAATATCTAGTTGTTTTTTTCCAAGCCTCCATATCAAATGGTTGTGAATCATCTTCTCTGTTATCATTTGCTTCATTTGCATCTGGGCAAGGTGAATTTGGTGCTGCTGAACATAATTGCACAATTTGATCTGTATTGCTACTACCTGTAACAACAAGGCAGTCACTCTTTAGTGGGGATGATGTGGGCCTTCCACTTCCGACACCTTTTGTCTTGTCATCCACAGCTTGGTTCAAAGTACCTTCAATAAGCTCTTTCTGAACTGCCTTCCAAGATCCTGCATTACCTTGGTGTGCTTCCTGGCTTGGTCATCACCAGGTTTCTTTTTTTTTAGCAAACCTGACCTGGTTATAACTATAGAGTGCCTTGGGATTTCCCATGGAGTGCTACTTCTATGATAGGCAAAAGGGCTATAAGGTAAGCTGGACCTGAAAGGACTCACACTTCTATAATCCTTTCTTGTTTGTTGTGGTGATATCTAATGGTCAACTGGCCAGCTTGTTCTCTGCCATATGTTTCCAACCTTCTTCTAGGAAATTTCCATGATTCATTTCTAAACGTTCTGTAAGTTGGAAAGTGTTGCCATGGCATACCTCCTTCTGGAGGACTACCTGCAGTCCATGCTAATTCACTTTTACATCACACTACTAAACAAAAACCCATAAAATCTTGTGAATTTATTCAGGGGCATTTTACAAGATTTTCATGCCTTATTCACCAGATTTTCATGGCCAAAACTAAGGGTATTTTCATGGGTTCAACCTATGAAAATACCATTAAAAAAGCCATGAAAATACTTTTATTCTACTCACTAAGGTGATAGATACAGTAAGTCATTTCAGTCCTTTAGTTACAAGTAATATTTTGATTCACGGCCATGCTAAAATCATATAATATAATCATCATTTGTTTAAATGTTTCATAACTTTCATCACTTTTTAACCCTAAGAATCCTAACATCAAAATATGAATTCTCATTTGTTACCCCTCTTCATTTCCTACAGAAGTAGTGGGAAGAAGTCGATAAAATAATATTGAGCAAAATCATCTTGTGAGATCATGTCGTTATTCTCATGTCTGTAATTCCCATGGAAAACAGCTTGAGTGATTTTACTTAACTTGTGAAACAGGTAGTAGGCTACTATGCACTACTATACCGGCATGTAAAAACAGTGACATATTAAACAAAACAAATAAAAAACATCCGTGTATCTATGCCTATACACTAATTCCATTATATTCTTTTGTGCACTTGTAACTACTTGACATTAATTGTTAAGTGAAATCACTCATATTTTGTAAGCAGCAATGTATGCCTTGTACTGATGGTGCAGAGAAGAAGATATGTTTGACGCTTATTTCTTACTTTTCCTCAAAAAGTTAAAAGTTATTGTCTCCTCACTATGAAGAGAGGTTACCAAAGTCCTACATGTAGCATTATGGTTGTGTGAAAAACCGCTCGTTTACTTCAGTTCTTTATTGGAAAAAAATGAACTGAAAAACATGGCATTTGAAGATATTTAATAAATTACTTTGTCCTTAAACATACATTTAAATTTTTTACAACGCTGCAGAGCTGTCAAGTTGATTTGTTTGCAAAGATTGAGATAAGCAACGGCGTAGCTGTTGCTTGTGATGTCGCAGGCGTCACCCCAGTAGGGGGGTCTGGGGGCATGCATTCAGTAGGTAGTGTTTTGTCTTGACGGGTGTTAAGGAAATGGCGGCAAGCTTCAATACCTTCGTTGTGAGGAATGTTAGTGTATAGTGAAGAGTCATCAAGGGTGACAAGAATGGCGTTGTCTGGTACTGGTCCCATTTGTTCAAGTTGAAGGAGAAAGTGTGCAGTATCTTTGATGTGGGAAGGAATGGACTGTACGAGAGATTTGAGGTGGTAGTTGACAAATTCAGAAATTCGGTCTGTAGGATGGCCATTGCTAGAAATGATAGGACATCCGGGGTTGCCTTGTTTGTGGATTTTAGGGAGGATGTAGAAGCGACCAGCCTTGGGATCGGAGTTGGATATAAGGTATTTGAATGTGTCATCATCGATTAGATCATCTTCGTGTAGGCGGTTTTTACCTTAAAAGGTATTCTTTGACATGTTCCCCTATTTTATTCGTCATATTAGTAGATTGTTTCTGGTAGTAAATAGGGTCATTAAGTTGTCTGTAGGATTCGTTGATGTACCAAGAGTAATTCATTATTACGGTTCTGGAGCCATTGTCTGCTGGTTTAATTACTATGTCTGAATGTTTTCGAAGGTTAGTGAGGGCAGTGCGTTCTTCCTTAGATAAGTTATTTTGTATTTTGGAAGGTTGTGAAGACATGATGTCGTGTTCAACGGCGTTGTTGTAGGTGTCGAGGGCTGCGTCTCTACCGCTTGGAGGAGTCCACGTCCCCTTACATCTTAAACGCGGAACTTCATTTGTACGGGCTGCGGTAGGCTGGGAAGGGTCATTGTTTTGATGAAAGTATTCTTTGAGGCTCAGGTGGCGTGCAATAAGATTAGTTCGCAGTTTTATCAAAAATGACAAAGATGTTACTCCTCTTTTTTCAAAAATGCCCTTATGAAATGAAATTTAAGACTCCTGACTTGCCTAGTGGCTGAAGCTGTTGCATTGTGCTTTAAAACTTTTATGAATGTAGGGTACAGTATGGAGGTGTTTGCAGTGAAGTTTATTTATGAAAAAGAGTAAAACACTTAGTAGCTGCAGTATTTTGCACAAATGTTCGACAAATTTAATATTCCCTAAGCAGGGGAACACTGCAGTGATTATTGGTGTGATTTTGATGCTGGGTTGAGTGAATTTCTTAGGAAACACAGTGTTGGATATCGGTGTATACATATTTGTACAGAGACCTTCTCCAAGCTTTATAACTTGATACCTAATGGATTTGTTGCTTGCATCAACAATAACATTTTGCTCAAGAGACTTTATTGTCTAGTTTAAATGTTCGTATGTGGCTGTTGTCTTTGGATTGTGTCCTTTTCAAGGTAAACATCATTTTGGAACTAGGCTGAAATCACTAAAGTTTACCTTTTTTAGCTTGTGCTTAAAAAGGCCAATGACGCTTAAACTTACGGTACTTTTTAAAGAAAATTGATAGTTCATCTTTTTTGTTGAGCTTTACAAAGAAAGACACCTTACACCAAACATCAGACTTAAAAGTCTTTGGCACTTTTTTTCAAATTTGCCACATTATACAAGTAAAATAAGTGCAAGAAAAAATACTAGACTAAATGAAGTAAAGATTTTATTAACAACAAGACTCAGTAGTGCAGAATCATGGAACGGAAAAATGTGCGTTATATAATTATGGTACCACAGCCCCATGAACTTTGATGATGAATTGAAAATAATAGCAGCTAGCAAATAAGACTGGAAAGACTTGAACCTTCCTAAAGGGTTTACTTGACCATGACTGCATAACAATGTTAAGCACCAAAGTAGTTTTTTAGTTTATAGTTTTCTTTTTCTATGACTTTTTTTTTAATTAGCATGAGCTTCAGCCAAAATCGTAGAAAGACTTGAATCTTCGTAAAGGGTTTACTTGACCATGACTGCATAACAATGTTAAGCACCAAAGTAGTTTTGTAGTTAGTTTTCTTTTTCTATTGTTTTTTTTGTTAATTAGCATGAGCTTCAGCCAAAATCGTAGTAGTGAACTATAATATTTTGGGCGAAAAGACTTAAACATAAAAATAACATATGAAGAGGAAGAGAACAGGTTGGTTGGAATTATTATGCCAGGATTTTGTTTTGGTTGCTGAAGTAACAGCTACAAAGGAGTCATAAACCCAGATCTTTGCATGAACAAGATCTGTATTCATTTTATTGTCACTCTTATAATCTCTTGCACTACTCACTAATTTGGGCAACAAAATTGTGTGGTTTAGACTGTCAAATACCTTTGAAAGGTCAAGTAAAGCAAGAGTTGACATTTTCTGCTGGTCCATCATGCAGGAATGTGTCGGTGGTTAAATGTTCCTTGTCTCTGGAGTGGTCTAGTCGGTTGCTACTTTGGTAATTGTTTAAAGGCTTGTTTGAGATAAATAGTCGGTAAATTGAAGAAGGACAGCTTTTCCACACACCTTTCATAATGTTGGTAATAGAGACAAAGGGCGATTGTTTGTAGCTAGCTCGTGATCACCCTGCTAAGGTAGAGGGATGACCTCTGCATACTTCCATGCATCAAGGATAGGCAGAACTGATCAGGGGTATTTTAATGATGTCAGTTAAGACAGGAAGTATGTCTGTGAATATACCTTACCTGTACTGAAGTCCAAAAGTGTGACAATACGCCAGCTGAATAGCAGTGTGTATTATTGTAGAGTTTTTGTGTCAAGGGAAAGTGATCAAACTTAATATACCTTTTTTGCGGTCAAAAGTTGTGTTAGTTGGTGGTCACGTTTAGATTAGCTTTTGTTACGTCTTAATCTGATAGTAACTACTGAAAATAATTTAAAAACAATTTAACCCTTTTTTGCAAAAGACTTGAAATAGGGCCCTAACATCGGCTAGCATTGTGATCATAATAGCAGCAGCTAGCAATACGTATTGCGGACCCATCGCCATGTGGCCCGTGGTCACATGACCGGAAGAAATTTTTGCTTCTCAAATTGCTACTTTGAGTTTGAATGGTAGTTTTGTAGAAAGTTTTGGGTCCTAAAACAATTTATCGATACTTGGAACCTCATTTTTACCTTTGGTTTTGTGCTCCAAAACAGTTGGTTAGTTTAGAAGTCTTGGCATTTTGTACCCAATACATATTTGTAATTTTGCAGAAAAACTTGACATGACTAGTGTTGAACTGGCGTTCGTTAACTAATGCTGAACTGGATGTTTGTATCTTTGAAGGCGACCTATAATTAATTGCATAAAAATGCTTGGTATCCGAGTTTTTCTACTTCATTTCTGCGTAGTTTGCGACCTTAACAGGCCTAAATCTCAACCAATGATTCTGCCCTTAAAAGGAATTTGGCCACTTTGAAAAGAAACTACTTGACAAAAAACAGCATTTGGATGTAAGTTGACACCTCGCCTCATCTTTTACTGCCATGTGAATGGCAGCCCTAGATTAGAAAGCTGCTCATATTCATTGGGTGTGAAATCCTGAAGAAGATTTTCACTAATTGTTATTTCATCAGGTGGCAAAACATCATTTCCTGAGGGCTGATGCTTACAACATAAACTGCTTAAACAGAAGTAGAATTTTAATGGAACATAAAACTTTTCCCCTTTCGAATTCAAGTGTGGTGGGGACCAAGAGGCATTGGCAACAATAACAAGTACACCATCTTGGACTAAAACCTTACAGGTGGGTTTTCTGCGGTGGGGTCGAATTCCTTTACACACACCTTCATAGCGTATCAACTCCCACCTTGGTCTGTTGACTGTAGCACTGCTCTACTGTGTACCCTGTGAACTTGAGGATAAAGAGCTAGAGTATCCTGAGTATTGCAAATTGCTGATGCAGTGAGCAATCTGTTGTGTCCTGAGCAACTGGGCTGTGGGCTAACCCTGCTGATGTTCCTGGTGGGTTTCTGCCTTCTGAAGTGAGTTACAGAGGAATTTAAATTCACTTTTCACTTCACGTCCAACAAGGGTCTTCTCTTGTCGCAACACAGTAAAGTCAAAATGTTTTTTACAGCTAACAGACCTTTCAAAGTCTTCTTCTACTTGGATGTTTTCAATGGAAAACCATAAGGCTCCAGCCTCATCCATCATGTAACCATATGGCCTGAATCTGATGGTTGGATTGGTGGTATATTCCTGAGGTGCTTCATTTAACACCTTCCAGAATAAATTCGTGGCTAATGCATTCTCCAATTCTACTTCCATGGTTGCAATTTTACATGTTTGTCGAAGAAACCGTTGGTACATCCATAATGTTATGGTTTTGAATCCAGCACATCTTTTGTGATTACCTTCCAGATGACAGTACCCCTTGCCAAAAGGATTGCTTCCTTGCCTGTCCATATCTACAGCTATCTGCAACTGCTCTTTACAGGTCTTAAAAACAATGGAGGGTCGGCTCAGATCTAATGATTTGTTATGAACTTTGTACATGAGGAAAGGATCATCAAGCTTCTCACACACCTCTCGATATTTTTCAACTGCATCGAAGTTGTAGCCAGAACTGTCCATTTTTGCCCTTACACTTGCTTTGATGTTGGACACTGTAGCCCTTACAGATGTGTAAAAGGGGCAAGATCCCATAACAGCTAGATCATCTTCAATAGTTTACATAATCAATAATAATATTGCAAAAAGAGAGAAGAAAAGCAAGCCTTTGGATTTCATGGTAAAGCCTTGATTTTTTCCTGTAAGCTTATGTTAAGCTTATATCAAAAGAATTTAAGAGCTTGTGATTAAATTTGTATCAAAGTGTACTTTTACTAGTTTTCATGGTTTCAAAGCCACGATTTTAGTTTTTTATAACTTTTTGCACACACACTAAGGAAAAGCCAAAACTGGGCGTTCTCAAACTTACGAATAACTAGAATTCCTTAGGAAGTGGAATTGAATTAAAATTAAACACCTTGTATGGCGTAAACTTCAACTTAATCACGTGCCCAAAGAGTTAATTTTGAGCTGATTATGCCTTTAACAAATTCGGATTACTTCCCTTGTAGAATCAGACACTATGTAGAATCTATGCAAATGCTATGTCACAGAGTATGTAAAACCTATGCGAATGTCTCATACATTGCTTTTACCAGATCTTATGTTATTTCTATGCCAGGACTATGTTTTTTGTATCAGAAATGCTATGTTTTCACTAGTCAAATGGAACCTGCTTAAAAGCTATGCAGTTTTAAAATTAGGAATAAAGGAAGAATTGACATAGTTTTTGCATAGCCTATACATACAATTTACTTGGCTATTGGGAAGAGATTTTGGACCTCACAGTCAACTTTATAGACACTTGAATAGACCAATCATAGAAACTAAATAGCCTTCACATAGCACTAAAATAGTGTTTACATAGTACAATGGAACAGGGAACAGTTGACTAAATAGCTTTTGAATAGGGTTTGCGTAGCTTTTAGATAGCTTAGGAATGGAGCAATGATGATAAACATAGTCTTAACATAAAGTTCGCATATATTTTGCATAGTGTTAAAATAGGGAAACACAGAGTAAATAGCCTTTGCATAGGTTTGAAATAGAGTTTACATAGTAAAATGTAATAGGGAACAGTTGACTAAATAGCTTTCGAATAGGGTTTGCTTAGATTTTAGATAGCCTAGGAATGGAGCAAACATAAACATAGTCTTTACATAAAGTTCACATATATTTTGCATAGCGTTAAAATAGGGAAACACAGAGTAAATAGCCTTTGCATTGGTTTGAAATAGAGTTTACATAGTAAATTGTGATGGGGAACAGTTGACTAAATAGCTTGTGAATAGGGTTTGCTTAGATTTTAAATAGCCTAGCTAGGAATGGGGCAAACATGATAAACATAGTCTTTACATAAAGTTCACTTATATTTTGCATAGAATATTAAAATAGGGAAAACACAGAGTAAATAGTCTTTGCATAGGTTTAAAATAGGATTTTAATAGCATTGCATCATACACATTTACATAGCGTATGATTAGAGATTCAAAATTATCAATAGAATAGAAAAACATATACACAGGGAAAAATGGTAAAGGCTAGCTTTTACATAAGTAAAAAAAATGTTTTTCATAAGAAGCAAAATAAACAGTCTTAATGTGTATTTGAAAAAAATAAAATCAATGTTAAATAATTTTCACACATGATCAAATCTCCATTGAAGTGTTGTAGCTTCATATTCCTGTAGGCACTTACAAATGCAAAGATGCTCATTTTCGGGAAAACTAGCATAAAAACAAGACTTTGGATCCTGGCCTTGCCGAGCATTTTTGGTCAGTTCCGGGAGCTTAAACTGAACTCCCTCCGGCGAAAGTATCTAAAGCATAGATCACGGGCTGCAAGACCGGAGGCCCTGTCTGGGGCAGTAAGAGCAAGCAAACCAACGAGCTTGTAGGACAAAAGTTTTGTGGAAAGGTTGGAATTTGAACCCAAAGATGAAATATATTGAACGACTTTCGAGACCTGCCATGTGGTAGCATATCGGGGTTGTGGTGGTTGGAGTTGGAACACGCCTTTGAGCAACTGGCATACTAGCGGATGAGAGCCTGCTTTGTGACCATCGATAAGGGGCAAGACAGCAGGAAGGGCAGAGCGATAGACATTAACCGTTCTGTACTCTTTACCCTCATGAAACTGGAGTGCGAGGAAATCCAAAACATTAGTTAAAGATGGTGAAAGAGGATTAACATTGACCTGTTGACTACACCAGCTACTCCATTTTGTCCAGGCAGAGAAATAGGTGCTAGTGGTATTTTTCCTCCAGGCTGCCAAGAGGATTTCTCTACTCTGCGCAGAAATGTCTGCCGTTTGGTAACCTCTGCTGACAGAAGCCACCCAGCTAGCTGTAGGTGTTTGAGAGGGTGGGTTCTGCTTCCCTGGGTCAGTAGATCTTCCTGAACTGGCAGGAAGTCTATGCACAGGCCTAATAGTAGTGGATACCAGGGTTGAGCTGGCCAAACTGGTGCTACAAACACTGTGTGACACCTGCTGGCTCTGAATTTGGTGGAGGCATCGGCCTATCAGGGCAAATGGAGGAAAGGCATAGCCCCGAAAGGTCGCCCAATCCAGGGTGAATGCGTCCGTGTGAATTGCTAGAGGGTCTGGACGCCAGCTTACAAACTGATCTAGTTGGTAAGAGAGACGGGAGGCAAAGAGGTCGGTATTGATGGGACCCCACTTCTGATGGAGGCAGTTGAAGACCCCTGGATTAAGTTTCCAGTCGCTGGAGTATAGAAATACTCTTGATTCCCTGTCTGCTTCTACATTCTGTATGCCTGGGATGTAGCATGCTGTCACCAAAATATTGTGAGTGAGGCACCAATCCCATAGATTTTTGGCTAGGTAAGATAGCATTGGGGAGTATGTCCCTCCCATTTTGTTTATGTAGGTTACTGCTGAAATGTTGTCCATCAGCAGTAGTACCTGACCCGTGGCTTTGTTCTTGGTGAAGGACATTATGGCTAGTGAGCCTGCTAGCAATTCTAGGCAATTGATATGGTATGAAGTCTCTTCGGGGAGCCATCTGCCTCCTGTCGACATCCCTTGACAATAGGCCCCCCAACCTAGATGCGAGGCATGGGTCTCTATGACCAAGTCTGATGATTGTTGCAACAGGGCTTTGCCATTCCATGCTACGAGATTGTCTTTCCACCACTGTACCTCTTGGAGGCACTCCGAGTCTAGGTGGACTACAGCCTCGTAAGATTTGCGAAATCTGAGGGTAGAGTGTTTCGCTTGTTGGAGGTACCGATAGTGGAGAGGGGCTGGAAAGACTGCCTGTATGGATAAGGACAGGAGGCCCAGGAACTTTGACAATTCTCTGACGGTAGTAACCAGGGTGTTTAAGAGATCCTGGCGTTTGGACTGGATCTTTCTTATTTTGTCCCTGGGGAGGCTGAGGCTTAGGTCGAGTGAGTTTACGAGTGACCCTAGGAACTCCATTTGTTGGGAAGGAACTAATACTGACTTTAGGTAGTTCACTGTAAAGCCTAGCCCCTCTAGAAGATTTAGAGTCGTAGCAGCATGCTGAAGGACCTGCTCCACTGAGGGTGCCATAAGAAGGATATTGTCTAGGTCTACAATGAGTCGGATTTCTCTTTGTCTCAGTATTGACAACACTGGTTTTAACAATTTTGTGAATACCCTCGGGGCACTTGCTAAACCGAAGGGGAGGCAAGCGAATTCCAGAAGTGAATCCCTCCACAGAAACCTTAGGTACTTTTGGTGATTCCGCCATATTGGGACTGTCAGATATGCATCTTTCAGGTTTATTTTCACCATGTAATCCCTTTCTTTAAAAGATCTTTTAACATGTGTATGGACTCCATCTTGAAGTGTTCGTATGGGATGAAACAGTTTAGGGGTTTTAGATTTATCACTGGCCTGTGGCTCCCACCCTTTTTGGGTATTACAAAAATTGAGCTGATGAAACC
This sequence comes from Porites divaricata, assembly GCA_038088405.1. Lineage (NCBI taxonomy): Eukaryota > Metazoa > Cnidaria > Anthozoa > Scleractinia > Poritidae > Porites > Porites divaricata. The sequence continues at coordinate 22,033,429 of JBBMOI010000008.1, read as the reverse complement.
GGGTTCCTGTAGAGAGTCGGGTCAAACGAAGTGGACTGCTTCTTTTGATAACAGTTCCCTGACCTCTTGATATATTATGGTTTGATGGTCCAATGAACCTGGGATAGGAGGAGGGGAGTTTCGTTGTACAGGATTGTCTAGAAACTCTATTTGATAACCGGAGACTACTTGAAGGACCCAAGGGTCCTTCATGATCTGTTCCCATGCTACTAAAAAATGTTTCAATCGACCCGCCTGAGGCAGGTTGTTGGGGAAATTCAAAAAGTTTCAGAACGTACCTGATGGAAGGTGACTTGGGCGAGCCGGAACTATTGATGTGGTTTTGGCTGATATGGCCCTTGGGACTGGGTAAATGGGGCTCTGCTCCTGCCCCTGAATGATGTGCTTGTGGTCTGATAAGATCAACTGAACTGGACAGCATGACCTTTCAGGATAGATAAAAATAACAAAAGGTGGCCCAGAATTCTTATGTTTGTAGTTATGCAAAGCTGCAGTGCCTGAATTCAGCCCTGAGCATCAACAAGTCGGTCTAGTTGCAAAACATTAATGACATTGGTAGTGTTGCCTTGAGAGGCTGTTAACTCCCCAATGCGGAGAAAAGAAAAAATGCTAAAGCACACATGGCAGACATAAGACGAGACTGGTAATGTGATGAAAGAGAATGCTCAAAAGCTCCAATTAAGTTCCGCAATACTGGCAAAGTAATAGGTAACCTGACTTCAGTAGCGGGAGTTAGTTTCTGATAACCCTTTAAAATTTGTATAATAAGTGGCACCTCAGTAGGATCGGCGACACCAGCAAGTTTATGAACGTAACTAATAGCAGAAATGTAAGTGGTTACCGATGAAGAGGAATAGTCAGAACATCTCCCCCCAAGTTAAAGGATACCTATGTAATTATTAACAAGTGCAATTAATGATATGGAGATAACTAAACAACGACAACAAAAAAACAAAACCCTATGAGAAATAGAAATCAAGACAAATATATGAACAAAAGTTATCTTAAGTACACTATGTTTTGAGTGAACTAAATAAACTTTACTTGTGTACACAACACTGCATGTGACCCACACATGTATCAGTCTTAAGCCTATTCAGTTCATATCCTAATCAGTTTAAATCAGATCCTATTCAATATTCTGAGTTGCCGTAAGTGTAGTACAATTGTTTCCTTGTTATTCAAGTAATAAAGTCATTCAGATATGCAGGTCGTCGCCTGGTCCTTTTCAGTCTACTGGGTTTTGAGGAACTACTGGATGGCACAGAAATTTGTTGGACTGCTGGGCTTGGCATATCCACTTCCTGACAATCTTCTGCTGTCATTCCTCCTTCCTGTTGATTACTAACACTACCACTCTGTTCAGTGGGGTTCTTTTGCCCTAGCTCTACAGCTGTCTCTTGTTCAGGTAGTTCAAGTAAATTTTTCTGCTGAACATCCTTTTGGCAAATGGCTTGATCTTTCATGTCACCCATACCCATTAAAAGTGTCTCTCTCCAATCTTCACTCTGACCGCCCTCGTTCACACTCTCCTGGTATATAAAGACATTTGCAAGTTTGAACTGACTAGCATCTCGCTGAACCTCCCGGCCATCTGTAATACGTCTCGCAATAATAGCAGATCCACTGATTTTAATCACTGTGTAGAATACAGGCTCATATGGGGTTGACCATTTGTTTCTCTTTCTTTGTCTTAACAGGACATTATCTCCCACAACAAAATTGTGTCCTTTACTGCTTCCACCTTCATCTGCCATCTTCTCCTTGTACTGCCTGTCCTTCTCATTCATCATTTTATCTCTGCTGCTTCTCTCCTTCCATGCCACCGTATAGTCCAACTTAGTTCTGACAGGCCTGTTCATCATAGCTTGATAAGGTGAAATGCCAGTTGCAGGGTGAGGTATTCCTTACACACATCAGCGATAGTTTTTCGTATCAACTCAACGTATTGCGTTTCAGTTAGGAGGTGTGTGTTTAATTTCCAATAACCTGGTCCTCTGGGGTTTCGGGTTCTGTTTATGCGGAATGTAATCATTGAGTGGTCTGTTCGGTAACTGGGCACTATGTTGGCTTCCGTGATCTCTGGGCAAAGGGAAAGACTCGTGAGGAAGAAATCTAAGTGGCATTGGATCTCAGGGTTTTCCTTTCTCCACGTAAAACGTGTGGCCTCAGGGTTTAGTACACGCCAAATATCAGCTAGTTCGAAATCTTCTCTGATAGCCTCTACTTCATCTTTAGATTTCAAGTGTGTTGTGGGAACACCCCCTTTTTTGTCTTTAGAAACATCGCAAACTAAATTGAAGACGCCACCAAAGATTACAAAATTGCATTCAAAGGAGCACAGCTCGTCACGTACGTTTCCAAAGAAGGCTGGATTGTCCTCGTTAGGGGCATAGACATTTACTACTGTCATAATTTTGTCCCCAGTGTCTATGTCTGTAATAATAAACCTCCCTTCGGGGTCGGCAAAATGTTTCAGAATTTGAAATTGAAAATTGTTATTGAACAGTATAGCAACGCCTGCCTTAGAGCTTGAAAAGGTTGTAAAAATAGTCGAATATCCCCATTCAGAATGCCAATAAGGTTCTGTCTCTTTTGTGCTATGCACCTCTTGCAGAACGTAAATAGAGAACTTTTTTTCTTTAACCATAAAAACGTTTCTCTCCGTTTAGTATTGTTTGACAAGCCTCTGATGTTCAGGGAGCAAATTACCATATCATCAGGTTGCATGGTGAAAAGGTGAGAAAGGAAAACCTTTGTTGAGAGTGTCAGGAGAGCAGCTATGTAATTTAGCATTGTAACTAGGCCTAGATATTTGCAAATTGTACAAGGTACATGAGAAGGACGGATAATAACCCACAGAAGAACATAAACACAGATACAGACACATATTACAGTAATAAATCCTTTTGGGTTCTGTCGCTTTTGGTAATAACCCGATCGATGTTCCTATATATAGAGCTCCCTGACATCGTTATACATAAAAGGTTTGAAAACAAAGAGAGCATTAAATAAGTGGAAAACTAGTTGGCAATTACAGAGAAAAACTTATTATTGAAAAGGATATCACTCTATCGGTTCACCGGGGGCAATGTACTTTCTGTTGACATACAGTTTGTCGGGCTGAGCTTTAATGAAATAGATGTTAAAGCCTTTTTCCCTGGCCTTCTGCAATTTCTTCATCTGTCCTTTCCTGGAATCGTAGAGCAATTTAGGAATGTCATCGTAGACATGGAATTCCGTGTCCTTCAGATGTTTTCTGGCCTGATCCATCACTAGTTCCTTATCGGCATAACGTAAAAATTGTGCAATGATCGGACGCGAGCTTCCATTTTTCGGTTTTCCTAAGCGGTGAAGTCTTTGGAATTCAATTCTTTGTCGCGCATTTGGAATCTTTAGTTGATGTTCGAGAAATTTATAGATAATAGTTGCGGTTCCACTAGAGCTTTTGCCCACGGGAAAGTGGGACTTTGCTTAAGGGGAGTACATGTTTTGTGTGTGACACAGTGAAAGTACCCACGGGAAATCACTAGGGATACATCAAAGAGAACAAAAGAATAACCCATGACACTCCCGGAGCCAAGTTGTATGGTTTATCTATGGTTTTTCTAACCACGAGTAGTTCAACCAATCGGGTGGAAGAAAATTGTAAATACCGGAAACCGCAGCGCATGCTGCGCTGAATTCGCGGCAGATACCCTGTCACGTACCTAATTCAAGACGCGGCAACAAGCATGGCGAACTTTCGAGGTTCACAGTGAGTATATTTTACACGTCTTTGCTCCAAATACCCTAATTATCTGAGTTCCTTTAGTGCGGCATGGTTTTTTTTTTCCCGCCAAACGCTACCAGGTCAAAAGTTCACCTTGGGTAATTATTTGCAGTGTAACCGGAAAATATCGCCTGACCGGAAACCCAAGCTGATCCCAACCCAAGCCAATTACCCACTGGGAACCCTCGGGCAGAAGGTAAGTGTAACTGCAACTAATCCCTCTTGTATCTTCTATTTGTGCTTGCGCACCATTGTGAGCTTCGTCACTACCATTCATTTTGTCAACTTGCTCTTCTAGTAGCCCCACAAATTTTACATTTTCCCTCCTTGAGTAAGTCTCCATGTAAAGAAATTGTTTCTGGAGCTCGCAGACGTCCTGTTGTAATTTTTTGTTTTCAAGTTTTAAGTCGGATATGTCCTCCTCATTTAATTGGATGCTTTCTTTCAATTCGTTGACTGTTGAGCCAAGCTGTTTGGGCTTTGTTTTGAGATCTTCGACATCTGAGTCCAGCCTGCTTACATTTTCTTCAATACTTGCTAGTGTTGTGTGCATCTGGCTCAAGCGGCTTTCAATAGTATCAAGCTTCTCTAATTTTTTAAGTACAGCTTCAAGCTTCGACCCTACACCTTTCGCCATTTCTAAAGCTCCGAACACTTCGTCAGTTTCCGATGCAGTTGAGTGTACCTCTCCTTCGTCTTTCAATTTTTTTTCATCTGGGGATGGCAAAGAATCTTTGGAAGCATTTAACCGGTTTTTGCATTTGCCCTGCATTAAAAAACTATAAATTTTCCACGACGATTCAGGGAGCTCGGCGAAACACGTTTACTCTCCCATGTCGCCAGTCCCAGTCCCAGTCCCGCCGATTAATTTCTTGTTGTCAATGGTCTGAATAATATGTTCGAGGATTCTTTCATTGAATGTATCTCCAAATTTGCACTCCTTTGCTTTTTCTCTTGATCTTGCAGCATACGCGCTTATAGTTTTGCCCACATGCGGCCTCATCTTCAGAAATAAATAGCGGGCATGATGTTTATTCTTCTTCGGGGTAAAATGGCCGTTTATTTTCATACGTAGTTTTGTGTACACGTCACCCGTCTCCGGATCAGGTAAACTCTTTCCAAACATGTATCTCATTTCCTCCATAAATAATCATCGCATCCTTCTTGTCCACGGCCTCTGAAATCTTAAAGAATCTGAATTGCCTTTCAATACCTTCCAGCCATTCCTGCTAAGCTTTTCCCATGGCGTTCATTTCATCTGGGATTGCGAACGGCTGAGTACGGAGGTTTCTCGTCTCTGTTACGACTCGAATTGCTTGAACTGCCGGTCCAGCAACCTGTATTTCTTGGACTGCCGCCTCTGCTTCTTCACCATTTTTCCCCATGACCTTCGATCCTCGTGGCCAATATTAAGACTTATCACATTGTATACACAGGCAAGAAAAGTATATTTATTAGAAGCGTGCGAGCATATATAATCAAGGGCTTGGGCCCACTTCATGTAGTAGTCACGAAGTATAATCCTTCATATATACCCCACCAAATATAACATTAGTCACAACAGGCTTGATTGTCGGTGTGAAAGGTTATGCATTTGTTCGCCAGCTGAGTACCCCATATTTTTATACTGAGAACGATAGGAAACATTTCTAGCACAATAATATTCTTAGAGGTCCAAGATGGGGGTCACGGACCGTAAAACCAATTCTGACGAAACACGGCTCCATAGCCTAGAGAGCCAGAACCATCAGTACAAAGATGCAAGTGAGGTGATGAAAGCCATTGAAAATCTAAGAATGATTTGCCATTGAAATGAGTCGGGTGATTGACCCCAATTGTCAGATTAATCATGCGTTTAAGAAAAGTGCTGCTGGGTATGACGACAGAAGAAGTGAAGTTCAGAAGACCAATTAGGGATTGCATCTCCTTAAGGGAGACTTTTTTATGTTTTAGAAATTCAGAAATAAGAGACCCACATTTTCTTAGCTTTTCTTCTGGGAGTCGAGCTTCCATTTTGTCAGTTTCTAGTTCTATTCTGGCGAAACATAAAACACTGCTGGGACCCATTGTCTTCTCAGCGCCATGGGGACGCCCAAGTCGTCACACATCGTTAAAAACCTCGACAGATTTTGTTCACAAGCTGAGAAAGTTTTGTCTATGAGAAGGAAATCATCTAGAAGGTGTAAGACACCTGAGATAGCTAACTTAGACTTAGCAATCCACTCAAGAGCGGTTGAAAAGCTTTCTCAAATTTTGCAAGAGGAACTAGCCCCCATCGGCAAGCACTTATCAAAATAGAAGCTGTCCTCTCACAAAAACCTAACAAATCATAGTCACATGGAGTTATTGGAATTAGACGAAAACCATTTTTGACATCATCTGTCTTAGCTAGGGCACAGCCCCTGCCTGTGCGCCTGATAAGTCTAACCACATTGTCAATCGAGGCATATTTAACCGTAGAGGCATCATTAGGAATACAAGAGTTAATGGAATCACCATGAGGGAAAGATAGTTGGTGAATAAGGCGAAATTCGCCTGGCGTCTTTTTAGGAATTAAACCAAGCAGAGAAATGCGTAGTGAAGGAAAAGGTCATTCTAAAAATGGCCCTGCAATCCGACCTAGACTTAATTCTTTTGACAGTTTATCAGCAACGGCTGCAGGGTTTTTAGTGGCGGATAAAAGATTTTTACAACTGGAGGGTTTATGGGGCCCTACATAATCTAATAAAAACCCATGTTTGTGCATTTTGTGGCTGGGTGATCGCCTCCACATTTAAAGCAGGCGTGTTTGAAATTACACCCAAAACATTTTTCACCTTGGTGAAATTTCCAGCAGAATCCTCGCGGAAATGGGCTGCTTTGATTGCCGGTTATTAAAAGAGCTAGATGGAATGTTTGAGGATGAAATCTTGGTCATGTGGTGCACCTGCAACCACAATTCCCAATGCACTTCGTCCCAAGGAAAAAGAGATTTTTGATGTAAGTAGCGAAAATTTTCGTCATAATAACGCCAATGAGCATTTTTTGCCGCTAAATCGTGCACTGTTGTGCTGTATTTCATTAATCCGGGAGCACTGTCCGGAAATCGGATGGTATAGATGGCAACAAAAACCTGAAATGCTGTAGTCCATGGATCGATGCTAGTAATGCGCTTGGAGTTTTGGACGGCTTCGAGACTGACCACAGGCAGGTTGGATCCAGATGATTTTACCATGAAGTTGTATTTAGGATCGCCTGGCAAGGACGATAGAAGAGTTCCGAGATCGATATATTCATTGGCCCATATTTTAGATTAAATTTTGTCCGGAACTCTACTCGAGAGTGGAAAGGAAATTAAGGTATGGATTTTATCAGGCCTGTGGTCGATCTTGGGACCGCTAGTAATGGAGGTAGAAGTTAAAGGGTGGCTCTCACCAGTTAGGTCTTGAACAACCTGTGCTACTGACCCCTGTACAGCAACAGCAGGGTCGGATGTCTGTACTGGTTCTTGAGGGATTATCCCTGCAGACTTCAGGCTTTCGAGCACAGCTGAAGAAATAGCACTTGTGATGTTGGAAACCATATCCTGAGAGACAACAGAACTCGGGGCCGTGGGACTTGGGTACCAATAGATTCCGCTACACACAGATCATTAGTTCCCAGGTCTAAAATGATAACCTTTGGCTGAAAAGCCTTAATTTTGTCCAAATCAAATGACAGCATTTTAGAGACGGCTCTTCTGCCAATGCCCAGAAAAGATACATTTTCAGGAGCCAAGTTTATGTTTGGTGAGGAATGTATGTAAGCACCTCACAAAGGAATGACCGAGAATGAGAATGTTCGAGGTATTATCCATAACAGCAAACACTTGAAAACAAGAAGGAAATGAGATATACTTAACTTTTGTTGTGTTGAATTCCCAAGGTCGATTGCTTGTTCAAAGGAAAAGCGGGTCAGCTATCGAAGATTCGGCTTGATGTCAGCTTTCAGGCCGAGAGGATTAGCAAAAGGTTACAACGTCTTATAAAGGGTCTCCACGAGATAATGAGATTGAGGCTAAGTAAATTTACTGCGAGTGGCCTTATCATTGGAGCTCGTGATTACTACCCAAAAGTAATTTTACTTTTGGTCTTGTGATTCTCATGCGATCGTAAACTATTGTTAGATAATTCAGAGTTCACGTGCAAGAACCTGTAAGCCTTTGAAGCCGCAAACAACCCCACTCCCTCATTAAAGAATTTGGAAGGGGAGACAAAATTTTTTATTTGGTTCCAAATAAACTCATTTACGGCAGATGCTGATCACACTGTTGCATTTCAGTCTTAAGGCTTGTTTAATATCACTTCTTGAGGCTGCAGTGTGTGGCTTTTCTACCTCTCCCTCATTCAATTTTTTTGGTCTTGGCTCTTTTGTGATCTTGGTAATCATTGAAAAATCTGAAAGTGAATGTAACAGATAATATTGAACATACAACCAACAAGCAAACAGAGAAGCATAAATGCTTAACAGAAATCTAAAAGTAAATGTAAAGCAGAAGAAAGGTTATCATTATTTGCTGATTCTAACCGTAAGAATTAAGGGACCTTCTTATATCATGACAACGCAGGCAGTCATATGTCCAACCTTAGTATAATGACTTCCTTGAGAGAGAGGAACATAGGGTGGCTTTGCTAAAGAAATAGTCCTCTGCAGCCTGGGTTTTCATTAAGAATTCCAGTAGCAGAAGAAAGGTGTAACATGACAGGAGAATATTTTGAAAGAGGATCCACGTCTTAATAAAAAAATAGTCACAGGCTACCGAATGCTATATTTGAAGGACGTCTTTTCAAGTGGCAACAATACAAAGCTATTGTGCTTCCTTTGGTCAAGTATTTTCTGTTGTTTCAAATGCAAATTAATCTTACTCGATAGCAATATTAGTGAATGTAATATGTTAATACTGTAATTAAAATCTATACTACAAAACAATACCTTAAAAAAAGGATTTCTTCCTACTGGAAGACCAGAAAAATCCGATAAAACAATGCCCTGACTAAAAAATTTGTAGGTCTTAAAAGCCTTTGGGCATAAAATAAGCATGTCTTAGCAGATGGACAAGGATTTCACTCACCCCTCACTTTGCTGATTTGTGCGCCATTTTGGGTTGGAACTCAGCGATCCGATCTTCTCATGAAAAACCCGCTGATCCGACCTGTTAAATCAAGGCTCATGACTCATGACTCATTGACTCATTTGACTCCTAAACATCTGTTCTCAAGACGTGCAAAACAAAAGCTACCGTGACACTCTTTGTTTCGTTATTGAATATGCACATATGCGTGTCAGATCTCACACTTAGCGTGATGTGTCATCTCACGCATGCCCGTGTCATCACCATGATGCTGGAAATCCTGTGGAGGGTCATGTTTAGTAAAACTGCCAAAAAACTAAACATAGATTTATGCCAATTTTTCCTCATTAAAAGGAAGTGCTGCTCTTATTAAAATCATAGGGGTCACTGCACTCGTTTTTGCAGTAGAGCTGCAGAAAGTGCACACCAAATGCATTTCCTCTGATTTTTGACAGAGAACTGGGATGAGTTTCAGAATGTCATGTATGTGAAAGGGGAAGAAGGCATTAAAAAATTCATTGTAATTGCATTCACATCGGGATATCACAGTTACGACGCAATGTTATGAAGATGGCACTTAATGAAAATCAAAGTGAGTTAGCTCAAGTTTAATGTCCACTATCAAGGTTCTCCATAAGGAAGTTGAACTCAGCAACACACGCACTGCTTACATTATGCACACTCCCAACACATTGAGTCTCATCTCAGCAAGAAACAGCCATAAGCAAAAATTTCAATGGCATTTCTCTCCAGTCGAACTTCAATTTCAATTTCAATTTCACGACGGGCATCTTGTTATGCACAGTGCAAACCAGCGAATCACCGTATTATTTGAAATCCCCTCGCTCGCTTGGTGGCTTCATCCACATGTTTTCTGTCAAGGGTCTCAAACAGAGAAACCACCTTCTCTTTGTTTAAGTTAAAATTGTTATGTGTGAAGTAAGACTTCATATGCTCTGGGTTGGTTTGTATCACATTATGTACATTTGCTTATGTGCATACATTATTTACATACATTAAGCTTTCAAACCATTTGTAAATCTCTCACTCATGTCCTTTGCTTTATCAGTTCTGTTGATTTCATCACTCACGTTCCATCACTGGTACTTAATTTGTGCCTCAACCATCTTAAATGATTAACAAGGTCATGTGACAGTCATGAGAAGGGTCTATCACATGCACATGCACATGCTCAAAATGATCAAGAAAAACAGAATTACGCCTTTTTCCAAAACGAAAATATTATTGTAAGGGCAACACCAAAAGAACCTAAAGCTGACAACTGCCAAAATAGGGTTACTTGTGGCATGATTATGAACTTTACTCAAACAAAAACGAAATACACGCCATTTGTCTCCTTGTGTTTTACAGCTGGGGAGGTCACATTCTATGTTAGGATCAGACTGGTCCTCTTTTTTTGTTGGCAAGTAGATTGTCAACTGTGCGGAAATATACAAAAACTGAAATTGGGGATTTTTTCGTTATTTTGCCTTGAAAACAGAAGAGACCACCCCACAGAGATTTTTACAGACTTAGTAACTGGAATATTTGTGTAAACTGCCTGCTTAGTTGTAGCTATGGAATTGTTGTAATTTTGGAGAAATTCAAGGAAAGGATAACCATATTTTAGCCATCAACTCAAATGGCCAAAGCTCTATGTAGTTGAATATTAGTTTTTTTTGCCACCAAAAAACAGTTGGTGTTACCATGACAACAATAAAGTACCAACCTGAAGAAAGTGCATGTTTGGACATCCCCCACAATATCTCATTGCATGCAAAATTTTAGGGGGGGGGGGGGGTTCAAATTTTTAATTTCCCACTTTGCTTGACTGTTACAGAGAATTTTTCTTAAGGTTTGCTGCTTTTAGTTGGTTGTGGGAAAAATATTGCTCTTAGGAGGAAATGTTTGTCTCATCGAACGGCAGGTCTTTGTTATTTCTTTGGCTGAACTGTCTGGTCATGAATGATGAAATGGAAGTACTCAACAGGGTACTTGGTAAAGGAAGTAATACAACTCATCAGTGTTAAGATGAAGGGGTATGAAATTTTTTCCCAATAGAGAACACTAGAGAGAAAAACCATTGGTGACTTTTTGTAGTGGTGGCAGCCAAAGCAAACAAACGTAAGCCAGATTCTCTTTAGGGCAGAAATGTACTGTTGAAAGTTGGTGGAACAAAAGACAACAGCACAAATTGTCGGAATTAAAGGTAGATAGTTTTCAAGAAAATGGATTAGGGAAAGAAATTGCAGTCTTTACATCGATTTGCAAATACACTTAAAATACTTTCATGGACTAGGCTCCAACCACCATAACACAGCTCGAAGATCAGAGCAGTTTTCCACAGTGGCTTTCTTTTTCCAAATAATTTATACCTTGGTACACATTGGTTGTGTTTTCACGACAGCGCTTGTCTCGCTTAACATTCCTGAAGGTGTTTTGTTTATAGACTCTGTTAAGCGACTTAAAAATGATAGGTGTTTTCATGAGTAAGATTAAATTTCATCTTACAGTAATCTGAGTAGACCACGCGCGCAAATTAATCAATTTGAATAATATGGCGGGAGATCCAAACGAAGCTCGCTTGTTCGTCCTTCTTCTTTTAATCACGGTTTATATGCACTTAGTTTTCTTTCGACGAAGGAGCAGATTTCAGCAAAGGCTGAGATTGCTTGCACTAAGAGGCAGGAGAAGAGTAATGGAAGCTTACTTTTATCATCCTCGGAGAAAGATATGCCGCAGAGAGGAAAGTTGCGTGGGTTCTGGAAAGGCCTCAATTTTGGTTTGAGAATATAGTTTTAAACCAATACGCAGATAACATTTGAGAAGAACATTTCCGAATCTCGAGACAGACCTTCCAGTTTGTCTGCAATTTGGTTGGACCGCATTTAGTTCAACAAGACACAAACATGAGACGTGCCATTCCGGTGGAGAAGCGAGTAGCAGTTGCTTTGTGGCAGCTTGCAACAGGAAACTCATACCGAACTACGGGACTTGTTTTCGGAGTTGGAAGATGCACTGCGTTCAAATTAAAAGATGAATTCTGCTCAGCACTTCTGACGACTGCTAAAGGTTATATAAAGTTCCCAAAAGGAGAAGCCGAAATGAGAAGAGCAATTGAGGAATTCTAAGAGATAAGCTGTTTTCCCCAGGTGGTTGGTGCCATCGATGGTCACGTATACCGATTATTGCGCCCAAAAACGAACCTAATGACTATTACAATAGAAAACAGTTCCATAGTATAGTTTTGCAAGGGGTAGCTGATGCAAAAGGGCACCTTATACATGTGAGTACTGGTTATGCAGGGAGTATCCATGGTGCACGAGTTCTACACATGAGTTCACTGGTCAAGGAAGTGGAAGATGGAAGCATATTACTATCTCCCGTTACTCGTACTGGTACTGGTGATGCAAATAAGGCCCCTTCTGGTAGCTGATCCTGCATATAAACTTACGAATTGGTGTATGAAGCCTATCCTGAAACAAGGGCAATCACTCCTAGTCAACGCAATTTTAACAAAGCATTAAGTAGGGCTAGAGTGGTTGTAGAACGGGCGTTCGGGATGTTTAAGGGGAGATGGCGTTGTCTCGTAGTCAAACTTGATGAGTCCATGGACAAAATACCTCTGTCAATTATAGCCTCCTGTGTTTTGCATAATATCTGCATTGAAGTTTGCGATGATGTGTATGTAGACCCCGAGGATGATGAACCAGACGAGCTCCCCCCACTCCCAGGTCACATGAATCGTGAAGGCTCCCGACTAAGGAACAAGATAAAGGAGACTTTTTTCGGAAATTAATGCACATTTAATGAACATTATCAGCGAAGAGCACATTTAACGATCATTGTAGTAAATAAAATGGTAGTCTCAGTACTCTTTTTTTTTTCAACAAATTAAGAAAAAATGCTAATGATGCGAAGAATTTTTTTGCTGTTTTTCAATATTTTCAATCGTAGCTACATGTCTCCTATAAGAAAAATTTTGTTTTTCAATCTAAAATCCTACCGAAAGACTTGTTGACTCCAGTGAAAATTATAATCAATATTTCAGTTCTCGACAAACACAAGCTTCAGCACTGTGGTTCATGTTTTTATGATAATACAGTAATTGGTATAATCAGTTTTGTAAGAAAATCATGAACTTTAAAATGAATTAACTGTTAACAAAACAATATAAGAAACAAAGTTATTGTTCGTGGACTTTTGTTGATCTATTCCTTGTCCATGCAGAGTAATACTTTTACGTGTACTTCATTCTCTCTTAAAGATCTTCACAACCTCTTTTACCATGGAGAGCATCATTTCCTGGCTTTTAATCTTTCTCTCCGCCTCCTTTTCAGCCAGGTGTTCGAAGAACTCGTGATCGCGTTTTTGGCTTTCAGTTAAAAAGCCAAAATATTCCGTGGTACTGGATCCCTGGTTGATCCCTGCTAATGTGGTCCTGCACTATCTAAAATTATAAATTGATGAAATCCTACGTAATGCTTAATCCTACATAATTAAGACGATAGCTGAATAAATAGTATCAGCTAAACTAGATAAGTAGTAAGAGTATACAATAAAATTTTTTAAAAGTAATTAAAGTCTAAGGATTTGTTTGAAATACAGCAGGACGCTTTTGTAAAGCTCATAGATTTTAGGAAGTTCTTGTAGTCTTGTGTTTCACTAGTAAGTTATTAATTTTAGGGGTTCAATGCTATTTCCATAATAAATGTTATGCGTAATAATTAAAAGCCTCTTAATGTAAAATGAGAGAATAGGGTTCCAATAAGGAGCATCCGTGATATGATCACTATGGATGTAATGCGGTAGATTGTTAATAATTCTTGTTGCTCTCACATGAATTCAGGCTATATCATCCAACAGGGTTGAAGAACAAGATCCCAAATTGCAATACCATATAAAACACTGGGGATAATTGTTTTATAATAAATAGTTTCCATGACTGGTTTTGGTAGGAACTTTATCCGTTTTAAGACTGCCACTTTGTTGCTGAAGGACTTACAAACGTTCTTAATGTGTTCTTGCCATGATAGCTTGTTGTCAATTGTTAACCCAAGACATTTAGATGATTGTTTGTACTTGATAGTATTATTGCCATATGTCAGACGAGGCAATGGGCTAATAAAGTTCTGACTCGAAATTATCATGGCTTCAGTCTTGGACTTGTGGGCTATTAATCTGTTAGACTGACACCAGGTGTATACTTGGTTTAAAATGCAGAGCAGTTTCAAGATGATATTGCCGATGTCCTTGCCAATTGTATAAATTGTGGTGTCGTCAGCAAACGTGAAAACATTACCACCAGTTATTGATTCAGGAAGATCATTAACAAAGATTGAAAATAGTTTGGGCCCTAATATTGAGCCTTGAGGAACTGCATACGTAATGGTTTTCTGCTTGGACTGAAATCCTGATAATTGAACAAATTGCTTACAAGCAGACAAATAATCGTCAAGCCAGGAGAGCAAGTCACCCGACACACCAATGGCTTTCAGCTTTTCTAGTAGGATAGTATGGTTTACGGTGTTGAAAGCTTTTCGAAAATCAATGAAAAGCACCCCTACTTTCAGGCCCTTGTCGAGGGCATATCCCCTCAAGCTATGGACCCTATTATACTTCACTATCAACTATAGTGGGGGCAGTTCCAGGATTTATTAAAGGGGGGCTGATATCAATCATGCCGCCAAACTATACCTTAATTTATTGTAGATTTCCCTACCTTTGCCTGAAAATGTTGGAAATGCGGAAATGAGGATGAACTGGAACCTGCAACACCACAAGCTCTTGCAACGCCACAAAACAGAAGAAATGGGAATATTGTACTGATGTAAATTTATGCACAGTCACAAAAACCTGCTAGTCGGCCGGCAAAAGTAAGGACAACGTGATTTAGCCATTGATGGAATTTAATTGTTTGGACTCTTTCTGTACATTGTAAGGCCAGTCAGCTTCAAAAGGTTTTTGGTTTTTTAAAGAGGGTTTGCTAGCCACCCATTCAACCTCCTCTCCCACCACTGGATATGCCCCTTCTAAGGTCAGTGCTTAGTTGTTACACAGGCTTAAGTGGTTTGCGATTTTTACCCCCTTGACATTGCCACTTTCTCTTTGAATTAACTGCCCAGTCAGTTACTCATTCACAGTCCAGGTGATGCCAGCCAGAACACGTAAAACACTGCACATACTTTTTCTTGTTATTTGGCCGTCAGCACCTGCAAAAAATTGGAACCAATGTTCTCTTCTGATCGTTGTGATAAATGACCCTTCTAGTGCTTGATGGAAATGGGGTCATTCTGCCTTTTGATCATAACTTCTTGGAGATGTTGGGTCTATACCATGGCATAGATCAGTGGCAAATGTCAACGCATAAAAGGCCACAGTTGCTTGAATCTATCTGCGTCTGGACCTTCTCATTGATAAACATTACTTGATCACCAGTGTGCAGGAGGATGCGACAGGCATGCTCAGCTGCAGTGGCATTTGATTTTCTGTACAGACTGTCAAAGACCCTCACGGTGCCGAGACATGGACACCAATTGAAGTGAGACATAGCCAGTGTTCCCCAACATTAACTATCTGTACAAACTCAGTTGAAGCTGGTTCAACCAAATGACCTTTCATGGATGCATCGTGTAGTCCGTTGATCAAAGGGAACTGTTTCTTAATTAAGGAGCAGTTGGCCAGCTTGAATCTTTGTGTCAAAGAGCCACCCTTCTTGTCTAAGATGTTACTTTTGTAATAGTGTTAGCTTTGGATCGTCAGGGTCAACGTGACATAAAGTCAGCCAAATTTTTGGCCCTAGGGTGTCATCGTAAATCACTGTTATTTGGGGTGTAGGTAGCTCACCTTGTGGGCCAGTATTCTTTCTCCCATTTCCTTCTTGGCATTTTTTCGGTATCAGCGATGGTAGGTCTTTTTTGGCAGATGTCAACATCTCCTTAGAGTGGAAAGCTTGATTATTTTATTTTGCAGCCGTTGGTTGGTGGGCCGAGGCACATGCAGCTTCCACCACGCCCAATACGTCCTTCCTGACTGAATGGACCACTTGATTTTGTTGTGTTTCAGGCGGTGCAAATGCAGCCCCCACTACGTCCTCCCTGTTGTGTTGTTGTGTTCTTTCATTGGCTGAATGGACAGCTTCAATTTTTGGAGTTCAGCCATTGCTTGGTTGGCCGATGCAAGTGCAGCCCCCACTACGTCCTCCCCATTTTTTTTCTTGTTTTACGCCATTACCTTTGAGCTTGCGCACGACTTTACTTGCAGGATGTTTTCTTTAGTGCAATGCTGTTTGGTTTTTGTTGCAGAAAGGACAGGTACATGAACAAAGCACGTCTTACGGTACATCGCGGCCTTTTCCCCCACTTGCCAGCTGTATTTGGTTTTAGTCTTCCTTTTTGGCAAAGAAGCTTTACATCTCTTTTCAATGGGGCTTGCCTTGGTGGACCCGTCTTCACCTTTTTTGCTGTCACCCCCTTCCACGATGAGTCCATCGTCCAATGGATTGTGTTGTTGCATTTCGTTAAGAAGTCTTGATAACTCCATATTAAGAATTACCAGCGCTTCTTTATCTTGGACCACAAAAGTAAGTTTTCATATTTCGTCTAAAAGGATGCGGCATTCCACTTCTTCTTTCATTGACAATACGGTTAAAGAAGCCATCACTTTCTTAGGCAGCATTGGAAGTGGCTATAAAAAAAGAAAATAGTAGTTGTCTAAAAACATGTCTCAAGTCAAGTAAGTTGAATTCTCCAGGTCAATAGAGTAGTTACTACTCTTTTCAGTTGGCTAGTTGAAGAAAGTTTGTTTCTCTCAGATGAAACCATAGAAGGGGGTATTTCATCGTGGGCATCCAGGCTATCGTTTCTAAACCCGAAACTACTTTGTACAGTGTTCCCGCTCTGTTTTCTTGTTGCTTGTTTTTTTTATCATCGATTTTACTCTATCTGCATATTTAAGGGTGTTGCTTCCTGGTGACCGTTGTACTTTTTTTCATTTCTTTGTAGATAAAAAACAGTGTAACTCACAATGAAAGTGTGCAGGTATAAGTAGTTATTTTGATTGCCTGGATATGTAATAATATGGCAGCATGATGCCAAGAAACCAAAGATGGTATGAACAATGTCAGACCACTTGTCCACATCATGACAAACGCTTTCCCTGATTCACTCTGCTCATCCCAGTGTTAATAGGTAACTCAACAGCAACATCTGGTTCCATTGCTTTTGATGAACCGGACCAGTTTAGACAACAGTAATGTTCTTGTGTTCTCAAATTGGGTTATGTCATTGGAGATCAGTTGGGAAGAGGGTTAGGGTGACTGGGGTGAAAAAAATTATCCATGGGGTGTGACAGTGCTATCGCCAGACCGCAACATGTTGAAGAAATGCCAGAGTTTTGGCATACTAAGCAGTGTAAGTGAAATTTATGGGTAAAGTAAAATTTGTTCTTTAATTAATTTATTTATTTTAGTGGCCACTGAAGAAAAGGCAGAAACCATGAAACATCTGCTTCTTTATAAATTTTACTCCATTTAAATTGAAAGATACATTTGGGCGTTCAGTTGTCATGTATGTTTGTTGTCTAACCAGAAGTCATTAGGTGCAAATGTTAATCTTTCGAAAACTATATCATGAAAACGAAACTAATATTATTCTGATTGAGGTGCCAGGCATAATACATATTAGAATCAGTCCAGTAAGCATTACACCAGTGGCAGGGGAAAAGTAATATACCAGTGCCTAAAGCTTGTCCCAGAGTTGTCCGTCCTATCTCTTACACTTAACTTTGCAGGTTTTTTATTCACTCTACGACTGCATCCACCGGACCCCTACATAACTGCTGACAGTTTTTAAAGCTTTCCTAATTTCGAATTTCTCTGATACATCCCGGAATGGAATAGCCCATACAAACTGCAGAAACTTGGGTTACTGAGGGTTGTTTTCAGATGGTAGTTATCATTGAGGACATCAGGAGTGCAGTCTCTTATTTCAGTGATTACGTTCCCCAAGAAAAACTCATAAGGGAAACAGTCAAGAACGTTTCTTTCACGGTTAGCCTTTAAGGAGTTTCTCTTTTTTGCACACGTCTTAGGACTGATTATAATTGATGTATTGAAAAAAACTTTAGCTTAACTTAGTATGACCTGTGCATATTTGTAGTGAGGACAGTCAGGGTTTTCTATTTTGAATGGCTTTCATAGCTGCTCTACGGTGGTTTCCATCAATCACCTCTAACTCATACGAGTCCAATGACTCTTCCTTTAAGTCAGCAGGTGCCGTAAGACCTTTTACTGCTGCTAACAGAGGCTTTAATTCAAAGAACACTTCATTGTCTTTGAATTCTGTTGTTAGGGAATTGATTGCGCCCAAACTAGTAAAACCTATTTTGTGCAACAAAAGTTTTTTTGACATTCCACTAATGTCGTTTATATAGTCCATTGTAAAAAATGCAACCTCCAGTTGTTGACTCAGCTACCACTACCGAATTCAAAGTTAGATTCAGGAACCACAAATCATAAAACTATCATAAATCAGAAACACATAGGAGTCGATCGTATTAGTTTTGTGCTGGTTTACTACTCAGTCCTTTAACAGTGGCATGAAGGCTCTGCTTTGGGATTACGTTATATGAATATATTCAGGTACTGGAACCATTTTAGCTATTTCGTTTTTGCAGCTATCTTTTGTCTGTTGTTTATTCTTAGTTCATTACTATTTTTTTTCATTATCCAAAAGTTGTCCACTTTCGGTCTTTTGTTATATATATATATATATATCACCGGTGAATCTTCAACTTGGCTATATATATATATATATATAAATTATATATTATATAACTTCATGGTCGGTTACACACGACAGCCGTGACATGATAATTTACAATCCCCGTGACCTTTGCATTAATCTTGACATCCTCCGAAAGAGGGCTCCAACTCCCTCAAAAAAGATAACATTGATAACTTTTTAGTGGAGAAAAAGTACAAGAACGCTTGTCAGTGTCTATTTTTTAATACACCCCCAAAGAATTTACTTCAGTCTCCTCTTGTGGTCGTTCTCGACCTTGATTTTAAAAGCCTCTAATGGCAACGTTTTAGGGTCTAGGTAACAGAGATATAATTTTAGGTTATTAAAGAAAATGTAAGTATAGTATTTGTGTGAGAGTGGCTCACTTACTGAGCGATATGCAATATCGTTGCTGCGACAAATTCATATCTCTTGGGTGCACATTTATATGTGTTTCAAAGTCATTGCTGCTGACGCTTGTTGAGTCAAGTGCACTGATACAGGCACCAGCTGAACATGATTGATTTGTGTGGTTGCACTAAGGGCTGAGTTTGCCTCCATGCGAGGCTTTTTCTCTTTTTCTTGATCATTTCCTTTTGATAGGCGTGGCAGTCAAGTGGCAGAACTCAATGTCAAGTAATTTAGACAGAAGTTCTATACATTTGGAGACGTTAGGCATTACTTTGTGTAGCTGTTTGTTTAGATAGTCAGCCGGTTGTAGGAATGCAAGGTCGAGAACACTTTTTCATAAAAGTATTTAACCTTAAAAAGAGAATGAGAATAAACAATGAAATAAATAAATACATGAATATTTAAATAAATTAATTAATTGGCAGCAACAGATAGGGATTTAAAAAATAAAAATCCGTTCTCACGATATAAGAATGTAGATTTAGTTATGTTATCCCAGTTCTGAAGGTGTGGCCAATGCAGGAGCATCATTTTAGTGGAGGGCGGAAACCAGCATGAAGACTGAGTTTTTTTTTATCCCATGTAAAATCGCTTAAGCAATAATGGAAATTGAAATGCACCCGGCATACTGTGCATTTGTTTTGTGAGAATTGTTTTTGGAAACCTGTACATTAAAAAAGAACCATAGTAGATCATGGGATATACAAAGTGAATTCAAGTTAATTATACCTTTGTCAATGAAAACGTTTCCTGAAATTTCCCATAAGTATTCTCGGTAATATAAATTATAATCACAGGTTTTGGCAGTAGGTAGGTGAATCGATTCTAGTGAAAGCTGTACAAGAATAATCGCATGTACAAACTAGAATTCAGAAATTAAGCGCAGGGTTAGTACAGGTCATCATGGAAAACCTGGAAAGTCATGAAATTTTAGAATTTCATTTTCCAGGCCTGGAAAGTAATGGAAAATTCAAGTTTTCTTTGGTAGTTTAGTTGCTGCAGATAACAAAGCAAGGACCTTGTAAGATGAGGAGAGTAATTAAACAGTGCGAACGGGGCACATTTTCGTGGACACCAGAGTTTGTGTCTGTTGAATTGTTTAGGTCAAAAATGCCCCCAAACAAGAAAGACTGTGAAGGAAAAGTTTTGAAAGTGGCAAATAAACCTAAAGTCTTAGAAAACTTGTAAAGGTCATGGAATTAATATGAAGAGTTCAAAAGAGTACTAACCCTGTAAACGAGACTTATCTAAGTGGATAGTTGATTGGAATTCGTCGTTGTAATCAGTCAGGAATGAAGGAGTTACATGAGAAATAAGCATGTGCGTTCATATGATGTCAATCTTAAAGTGACTGTTTTCAGGATAAACAAGGAATGAAGGAGCGGGGAGGGAAAAACCCAAAAGGATTAGCATGTAACTGACACCAGCGATAAAAAAGTGGAGAATCTATTGTTAACGTTGTAAAGAGTATGCATATCAAACTTTTTCCCCTCAGCGTGGAACATTTGCTTTTGAGTGATCTTACTTGACTTGGTTGCAAAATTGAGAAATGCGCTAATGCCACAGGACAGAACATGATTAAAAATGGCGGAAAGGACCAAGCGTCAGTCACAGCCACCTAAACGACTTTTAGATGATTATGTTCCAGTCTCGAACGCTAAAAGGGAGAAGAAAATGGTGAAAGATAATTGCTTGTATGAAGTTGAAATAGTGGCGATCGATAAACAGGAAAAAAAATGTGAAAATCCACTTTACAGGTTTCTCAGAAGAATTGAACAAATGGCATTATTATCAGGAAGGACCTGAAGAGGTCACTTTTCCCCTTGTACGGTTAGAGAAAACGTAAATACCTAAAGAAACGTCTTTGGAATACAGAATACAACTTTTTCATGAACGAGTGTACCACGAAATAAAGCCCAAGTTATGGTCAGGGACGCGTGATGACCCAGACATAAGAATTGAAATTAATGTGGACGCTGATGTATTTGATGGACGACTTGGTCAAATTGTGGGAGGAATACAGATCAGAGGAAGGAAGGTGTACAGCATAAACGATAATTCCAGCCTAGATCATTTGCTAGGTTTGAAGTGGAATGAGAGATTGTTTAATGAAAATGTTGGCTTCGCTTATGTTGTCAATTTAACAGTGAAATACTGGTTGACAAAGAAAAAGCCAATTATTGAGTTTAAATACGTGGGAGGAAAATTTGTCTGATCTGAGATAGAAGGCTTACGTATATTGGTTTTCACCTTTGTCAGGGGAGATGGCAACAGGAGGCAGTACATCAGTGAACATTTTAATTCTTTTTAATATGATTGACAAAATTAATGTATATTCATCTATGTTCATGTTTACATAGTCACTTATTTCTTACCTATATAGTTTTTATCAGGACAGATTTTGATTCCCTGATTTGTCAGTCTTAAACTCAACAAAGCTAAATTCAATTTAATTTCTGTATGTCAATAAAATTTATATTATCCAGAATGAATATAAACTCTATAATTACCTTTGTGGAAAGTTACAAGACTTTGCTAATCACATGAAACCTGCCTACATTTAGGTATCTATTTCCCATGGACTTCAATAAGATGTGAGCAACATGTAAGATGCTCACAATGCATGCAGTTTGATATGCAGGTCTTTATTGTGTGGCCAATATTAGAGCAGTTTGAACAAGTATAACTTTTTTACCCTAATTGCGTACCCTGCTGCTTCTAGGTATTGTATTCTATATTTCTTCATAAATAGTCGCCTTAGCGCTGGGATTCCCCTATGGTTAGCAGAACTGAAATAGTCCTTTGATGCCCTATCATTATATTTCTCCATACCTTGCTGAGTATAATGGGCAATGTTTGTATAGAGACTAAGGAATTCAGGTACATGGGCATAAAAAGCATGCATATAAGGGGTGACATCCTTAGTTTGATATAAGTCAAGAAAGTCAGCTAACCATGACCTAATCTCACCTTTGAAATTCATAGTTTCATCATTAGAAGAAAAATCAAGCTTTAAATCACCAATAATGTCAATGAAGTCACCCCAAAACTTTTGAGTTTTGCTACTGTCTTCATGGTTGTTGAGAATTGTTGACATTTGTATGTTTTCAAATAATTTTAACTTTTCAGGGCCAGTCAGGTCTCTTTATTCTAATTTTTTGGTTTCTTTACCAATATTCCATTGAAATGAGATTCCCAGGTTGGCAGGAAAAGCTTCATAACTTGCCATGTGTTTATACTTTGCTCTTGAAAATCCATTTGGAAATGTTACCTTTTTCTCAATGCTATCCAGCATCCTTAATTGTCTGATCAAAAGTTCAATTAAATTATCTGAAATTCTTAAGAAAAATGCAATGTATCAATGACAACATGATCAAGAGGAATAAATGCAAACAAAGGATCCTTTTTACAATTAAATGTTTGGTTTTTGCAAATCGTCTAATCTGTTCCAGGTTCCTTACCCCCAGATTGAGATCACCTCTCTAGCCTGAGGCACTTCCACCAAATACAAGCGTAGTCCTGGGTTTGCAGCTCCAAGGCCACAAACACAGGCCAAAAACTTCCAGTATCCCCAAGGAAGCACTCAATATTGTAGGTGCGATTATTTACAGTAATGTTTGTGAGCGATTGCATCTCATTCCTGAGATCACGGAGACTTTCTTTCAAGTTCTCATAATATTCTGTTGTCTTTAGTACTGCCAAAATGTAATTCCCCTTTTCACCCATGGTCACATCTTTCTCACTTAATACTGAAAAGTGAAGTTTACTATTTTCAATCTTTTTCCAATTTGTGTCCCATCGCCACTGAGCTTCACTTTTATTGTGTTTTCCGTCAAGTTTAGTCTTCCTACATGTTTTCGGAGATTATGATCAAATTTCACTTGAATGCCTTCCGCTTCAACGGGAGTGCGACTCGATTCTCACGTGTCATTAAGTTCGTTTATCCATTTTGTCATATGGGACAATTTTGGAAAATCTTTCGCCTTTAATGAAAGTTTACGCCAGGCTTCATTCGAAATGTTAAATTTGTCTCTCAAATAAAGCCACATATTAAGATCGTCTAACTCTTTCTCCGTCATTTCCTTTTCTGTATCATCAATAAAAGGCAGTTCTCCATCTTCAACAAGCTTGAAAGTCTCTAGCTGACCAGTGCCCTCATTAAAGACTTCAACCTTTGTGGCCATATAATTGTATAGGCCAAGGAATTGAAGAGTTGTGTGACATTGTTCCTTCAAATTCGTTTTGAAATGAGTCTGGTGCTGTCACGTGTAACACCGGAAAGACTTCGTCTTCGACAGGTGTCGTGTCTTTTTTTCCAAGTACGTATCGGCAACCTTTTTTGCCAAGCGTTGAAATCGTTTCTTGCTGTCGTTATCTTTCTTCTGCACTTGAGCGAGTACAGTTTCAAGTTTTTCCTCAAGGCAAATTCGTTTGGCTACTTGTTCTGTCACGCTCTCTTCGAGTGCCCTTTTTTCTCCTCTCAGATGATCATATCATTGTGTAATTTCTGTACGTCTATTTCGTTGAAGAACACTTTGAGTTTGTAATTTGGGCCAAATTTCCACTTATTAAGAAGTATTTTCAGGGCTTTCCCTCTGATTTACCAGCTGAGTGTAGAAGTGAGATTTTCTTCTTAAAGGCATTCAAGATGCATTTGTTTATTACCACATTGTGTGCTCCAGAATCCTCCAAAGTCGTCTTTACCACAGCTGCTAAACGTGGAAAACTTGAACTAAAGGAAATAAAAGTTTGCATAAAATCTTAGTAAAATGACCACAAATAAAGCAGACAAAATGACAAAAAGGAGTTCATATGATATCAGTAAATGTATATAATTTTGTTGCAAATATAAATCCATGTAAAAATAATGTGTATATTACATGTCCTTTCAATGGAATCTCAACTGTTGATACAGCTGCCTGCAGATAAAGCGTAAATTATAGTTAAGTTTAGTAATTGCTGATAATAGTTATTACGGTTTTTGTTTTTCATTAAAACTGTAAAAACAGTTTGGCACAAGCTAGAAAACAGTCAAAACTATATCAAACTGAAATAAATAATTTTTCTATTAATCACTATAATTTAATCTAGTATAAATAACTCTTAAAAAGGTACGAAAAATACATCAATTTGATTACCAGTACTCCAATAATAAAACTTTGTTCTTTCATGAGAATAGCACTATATAGCAGATTTAAAATAAACCATCATTTAATAAATAAGTAATTATCAAATAGTCACATAGAATCCGATTGTAATAATTTTGATATATTATGTTTATAAATATTTTGCAATCCTTTAGAGCGTTTTTAGATAACCTGTGAAATAGACAGATTACTACACACTGCAAAACTATAATTCCATTAAATTCTTCTGTTCACTATACTCATATGGCACTTTTGGTTTGATACTGTTGCACGGGTTTAGTACAATCACTCTACATATGTGTGTACATTGAGTCCTCAATTCTTTTGCATGTTTCCTCCTAAAAGTCAACTTATTTTTTTGAAAAAATCATGAACAAAATATAACTATAATTTATTACTTCCTAAAAAATGGGTTACTCAACAAGTACTAGGTTAGTACTAGTCTTTGGAAATGATTTTGGTTTCATCCTTTCTCCTGACTTTACGCTTGCCAAAACGTTCTTTACCTGTAGTATCTCTAATGATTCTTTGCCATATGACTGTCCTTTAGGGACAGTCACACCCAATTGTGTAAGTTTTTAGCACTCATGATAGTGACATCACTAAGCTTTTTCGCATTAAGGAAAAACAAGGCGGTTATTGACGAAAAGGTATGAGAAATCTGAAAGAAAGAAAAAGAAGGCATGCATGTCAGAATGTAATGTACATATATCCAACAGAGGGGCATTCTGTCTGCGCATGTGCGAGTTATTCTGGAACAACTGAATCTTGCCGCCACTGTTTGCTCTTGAGTGCGCAGTGGTCGTTTTAGCTGGATGATCTGATCGTATTGTAGCGGATGTCATGGATCGAGATGAAAGAAAGTAAAATGGCTGCATACTTTGGTAACGCTCTGGATTGTTAAAGTGCTTCATGCGATTTTCTCTGAAGAGATTTTAGCGATCAAAATGCGTATCAAAGCTAAGAAATAGGATAAGCATGGGTATTTAAAACAACATCAGCCGACACTCAGGATGCTTGCAGAAGAGGAAAACCTTCAAAGGCCAGTCTCAACATGATGATATTTATGTTGGGATAAATTTGGTAGTTGTATATTTGGTCGATTGTTAGTAATAAGGCTCTTTTCCGCAGAGATTTTTATATTTTGTTCGGAATTTGAGTCATCTTTGAACTCAAATTGCTTAAAACTTCACCTCTCCCCCAACCTCGAGATATTGCTCTGAAAAGTGTTTTTTCATTTCTTTACAGCTGTCTTGGATTCCAAAATTTAAAAAATGTACCGCCATTGGGATTGAACTTTTCCTGCCAGTACGTTTGATGCATTTCCATCGAGCAATTTCTGGCAACCTTTCTCAAGTTGTGGATCGCGGCATTGTTCACTTGATATGCCGTTTGAATGCGCTGTACGAGTTATATTATGTGATTCTTATATACAGCCATGATAGCCTCATTGACTCAAGTTTCTTAAATGTTCTCTTAGCGAAACACTTTTTACTGTGCTACGCGCGCTACCGTGAACACCAGACAAAACTTTTGACATTTTTTTGACATATTTTTGACAAGTTTGATGACCGGCGTGATATTGGCGGGAAAGTTAGGCGGTGAACAATCATGGACTTACTTTGTCGTTTTTCTTTTAGTTCACCGTTTGTGAAATAATAATAAGCTTTGTAATTACTATAATACTGATCAAGGAAGGCTCTTAAAATTTCTACAATGCTACACGCTCGGGTTACAAATGTTTGTAAGTAGAGTTTGTACCGTTTTTTGCTTTTGCTATAAATAGATGAACCATTACGGCAAGCTGTTCTCCTAACAAAAGATATTTTTACTATTTTACGCCAGCTAATGTTCAACTGAGATTGAATAGGTACGGTGGATGTTTCGATAATGGCAGACCTCTTCCTGAGATGCAAAGGGAACGAGTTTTGGACCTTTATCATGATGGATTCGGTCACCGCCAAATCGCACGGGAAGTTCGTTCGAGTCCTGGCTTTGTGCAGAAAGTGATAGACCGATACAATGAACAAAATACATCCCTTAGAGCCGCAAGAGTTGATTATCCTAGGCCAAAAATTGATGAAGCAGCCTTAGAATATATAGAAGTACAGAAAGTAAGAAAACCAAGCATTTACTCGAGCGAAATACAACAGAGACTTTTATTGGATGGTGTTGTTCATCCCGCTAATTTACCTAGCGTATCACAGATCAATAAAGTCATCCGCAAAGATCTTGTGATGACAAGAAAGAAAATTACTACCATCCCACTTGAATCCACAACCCCTGGGACAAGAGCGGCAATTGATGATTTTCTCACCGAAATAGCTGACATCAACCCAACGACCCTGCACTTCTTTGATGAATCCAGTGTAATCAAAACTACAGGAAACAGAACATATGGGAGTGCTCCACTCGGAGAGCCTGCATTTGAAATACAGCGTTACGCGTCTAATGCAAATTTTACTATAAATCTGTTGCACTCATTTTGTGGCGTGGACTTTTATAATATACTGGAAGGCCCGTCTAATGGGTTAGAAATGCTTAACTTCTTTGACGAAGTTCTTCAAGAGCAGCGAGCTGATGGAAGTGCAGTGCTTGAGCGCGGAGATTGCGTGATCATGGATAATTGTGGCTTTCACCACGGCCATCGTGTTGAACCAGTGCTCAGGGCCATGTTAGCGGATTGCGGTGTAAGACTATTATTTCAGCCACCTTACTCACCGCATTTTAATACTTGCGAATATTGCTTTAATGCGATAAAAGCTTTTTTACGTCGCCACAACATGTTAGCTGTCAATGAAACAAAAATCGCAATAGCGCAAGCGATCCTCAACATCACCGCGGATAACTCCTATGCGTATTTCAAGCACTGTGGATATTTTTAAGTTAGGAGTTGGTAATTATAATGTCCAGAAAACTGAAGTTAAAAAAAAAACCTACGAAATGCCTTCGAACACAACTTACATTATTGTTAACGAATTCGTTATTTGTGGAACACTGTTGAATGTTGGCATTGTTGAACAGATCGCTGAAGCAGGGCAGAAAGTACATAACTCAAACTAATCGCCAATAATTTCTTAGTGAAAAAACATCAAAAACGGAACAAATGACTCTTACAGTCTCAACGCTACATCCCTTGTAGAATCAGACACTATGTAGAATCTATGCAAATACTATGTCACAGAGTATGTAAAACCTATGTGAATGTCTCATACATTGCTTTTACCAGATCCTATGTAATTTCTATGCCAGGACTATGTTTTTTGTATAAGAAATGCTATGTTTTCACTAGTCAAACGGAACCTACTTAAAAGCTATGCAGTTTTCAAAATTAGGAATAAAGGAAGAATTAACATAGTTTCCGCATAGCCTATACATACAATTTACTTAGTCAACTTTATAGACATTTGAATAGACCAATCGTAGAAAATAAATAGCCTTCACATAGAGCTAAAATAGAGTTTACATAGTGCAATGGAACAGGGAACAGTTGACTAAATAGCTTTTGAATAGGGTTTGCTTAGCTTTTAGATAGCCTAGGAATGGAGCAAACATGATAAACATAGTCTTTACATAAAGTTCACATATATTTTGCATAGCGTTAAAATAAGGAAACACATAGTAAATAGCCTTTGCATAGGTTTGAAATAGAGTTTACATAGTAAAATGTAATAGGGAACAGTTGACTAAATAGCTTTTGAATAGGGTTTGCTTAGATTTTAGATAGCCTAGGAATGGAGCAAACATGATAAACATAGTCTTTACATAAAGTTCACATATATTTTGCATAGTGTTAAAATAGGGAAACACAGAGTAAATAGCCTTTGCATAGGTTTGAAATAGAGTTTACATAGTAAATTGTAATAGGGAACAGTTGACTAAATAGCTTTTGAATAGGGTTTGCTTAGATTTTAGATAGCCTAGGAATGGAGCAAACATGATAAACATAGTCTTTACATAAAGTTCACATATATTTTGCATAGCGTTAAAATAAGGAAACACATAGTAAATAGCCTTTGCATAGGTTTGAAATAGAGTTTACATAGTAAATTGTAATAGGGAACAGTTGACTAAATAGCTTTTGAATAGGGTTTGCTTAGATTTTAGATAGCCTAGGAATGGAGCAAACATGATAAACATAGTCTTTACATAAAGTTCACATATATTTTGCATAGTGTTAAAATAGGGAAACACAGAGTAAATAGCCTTTGCATAGGTTTGAAATAGAGTTTACATAGTAAATTGTAATAGGGAACAGTTGACTAAATAGCTTTTGAATAGGGTTTGCTTAGATTTTAGATAGCCTAGGAATGGAGCAAACATGATAAACATAGTCTTTACATAAAGTTCACATATATTTTGCATAGTGTTAAAATAGGGAAACACAGAGTAAATAGCCTTTGCATAGGTTTGAAATAGAGTTTACATAGTAAATTGTAATAGGGAACAGTTGACTAAATAGCTTTTGAATAGGGTTTGCTTAGATTTTAGATAGCCTAGGAATGGAGCAAACATGATAAACATAGTCTTTACATAAAGTTCACATATATTTTGCATAGTGTTAAAATAGGGAAACACAGAGTAAATAGCCTTTGCATAGGTTTGAAATAGAGTTTACATAGTAAATTGTAATAGGAAACAGTTGACTAAATAGCTTTTGAATAGGGTTTGCTTAGATTTTAAATAGCCTATAAAGCTAGGAATGGGGCAAACATGATTTTAAACATAGTCTTTACATAAAGTTCACATATATTTTGCATAACATTAAAATAGGGAAAACACAGAGTACCGTAAATAGTCTTTGCATAGCTTTGAAATAGGATTTTAATAGCATTGCATCATATATACACATTTACATAGCCTATGATAAGAGATTCAAAATTATCAATAGAATAGAAAAACATATACACAGGGAAAAATAGTAAAGGATAGCTTTAACATAAGTAAAAAAAATGTTTTTCACAAGAAGCAAAATAAATAGTCTTAATGTGTATTTGAAAAAATTAAAATCAACATTAAATAATTTTCACACATGATCGAAAGGAAATAGCCTGGGAAATTTAACATGAACTTTTGCAAGGAAAAACAAATGAAAGTTTTATGAATAAAAATATTTCACTTAAGCTGGTCCACAGTCAGTGACAGAGTTAGCAGCTTTTGCTCTCTCAGCTTCCTTTAAGACCTTAAAAAAAAAAAGTTATTATCAATCATGGTACAAAACAAACCAAGTACCGCTAATTCATGCAGCCTTAAAAAATTAAAGTTATTTTGCAGTTGGCCTAATTTTATTGACACTAAGAGTAATACCTTTTTACGGCAGATGCTGATCACACTGTTGCATTTCAGTCTTAAGGCTTGTTTAATATCACTCCTTGAGGCTGGAGTGCGTGGCTTTTCTACCTCTCCCTCTTTTAATTTTTTTGGTCTGGGCTCTTTCGTGATCTTGGCAATCATTGAAAAATCTGAAAGTGAATGTAACAGAGAATATTGAATGTACAACCAACAAACAAACATAGAAGCATAAATGCTTAACTGAAATCCAAACTTAAATGTAAAGCAGAGGAAAGGTTATTATTATTTGCTGATTCTATTCAAACTGTAAGAATTAATGGACCTTCCTATATCGTGACAACACAGGCAGTCATATGTCCAACCTTACTATAATGACTTCACTGAGAGAGAGGAAGATAAAGTGGCTTTGCTAAAGAAATAGTCCTTTGCAGCCTGGGTTTTCATTAAGAATTCCAATAGCAGGAGAAAGGTGTAACATGACAGGAGAATATTTTGAAAGAGGATCCACGTCTGAATAAAAAAATAGTCACAGGCTACCGAAAGCCTAATGAACACCCTGTGGCTCTGAGAGGACATGAGCTTACTGGCAATGAAATGTCTGCTCAGAAACCATGTGTTTAGCCCAAATACAATAATACCTATTTAAGTGCCAAAGTCCGCTTAACAGAGGTGTCTGCTTAATAGGGGTTTGTTATAAAGGGATTAATATTAGATGTTAATTTCGGGACCTGGCTTTGTGTCCACTTAAAAAGGGTTTCACAGTATTGTAATTCCTTGCCAAGATTAAGCACACAAATAGCAAAAACTTAGGGACATTTAATGACTGTTCAGGAGAGAAAAAGTAAGTCTTATTTCCTGAGTATTTCCCTCTGAGGATCTCCCAAGGTGGAGCCAAGAAAACATTGAGACACAAAAGTAACTAAATTTCATTGATAGTACTCTAGTAGACGTACATATACCTGTTATAGCTTCAATGATGTCTTGGTCTAGCTGATGAAGTCTTCTCCCAGCAAGCTCCTCTTTGGAATAGAAGAGTCCAAACAGAGCTAGCGCTAGTGCAGTTCTTGAGGAAGAATTTTTCACGGCTGCTTTAACCTTCACCGGACAACACCAGATACTGTTTGAAATCTCTTCCCACTGTATTGTAAAAAAGGATAATGGAAATCAAGGTTGTTTCCAAAGAAAAACTGACAGGTTAGGAGCCCAGCTCTCTGAAACTGTAAGATCCAGGGAGTCCAGTATATTATTGTATATGATTTTTACAAAAAAGATAGAAGACTTTTTAGTTTTCCAAGAACACAAGTAAGGCATTAGTGGCCAGTGGGTGCTGCTAGAACACACCCTTGGAAATTGTTATTCAAGAATATACCTATCGTAATTGCAAGCATGTGCAGTTGCTTTATGAAATCGCTGGATGAACACCAGAAATATTTCTCAAAATGTTATTGTGTTGCAAGAAAAAGCCAATTGGGCATGAGAAAATTAAATTGCAAGAAGGAACATTAATTAGTTTGTGGTTGGTTTGCATTTCCTGCTCTGTACTGTGACTGGTCATAGCACAGTTAACATCCTGAAACATTTCAAGTCTTCATGGTTAACAGTAAAAATGAATTTTTCCAATAGACAGTTATTTCAAATACAAGGTAATTGAACTGTGCAGACGTATAAAGTAAATAACTTTAATATATACACGTTTACACTTACATTTTTAGCTTCACCCACCGACCGTGGGAGCTTGCCATACTTGACATTATTCAGGTCACCGTTATTGGGTTGCATGGTTTTAAGCACATCTATATAACAAATAATTCAAATAAGAACCATTAATCTAGATTAATGTCAGCTAGAAGCAGTCATTTTCTTTTTTTTTATTGCTTGTTGGGATATTTTTTGTCACGTCAATAGGTACCTGCATTCCACACTTTGTATAAGCTCAATTTTCTTCTTTACATTTTAGTTTTAAATGCTGCCAAACAAATCCTAAGAATTAAACCATTTTGAGTGTAAAACCGATTTCAAAAGCTGTGCCAATTGATTAGTACAAAATTTTCAGTGTAATAGTGAAGGCACCAGATGATTACACTTACTTAGTTCTTCTTGTACCCTCTCAAGCTTTGCCTGGGTATCTTGCAAGGTTTTGGTGACATCTTCCAATTTGTCTGTCAAGGCTTCCTTTTCTTCTCTGCATAGCACACTGGTGCATTTAAGAGGTTTATGCTGCTTTGGTTGTTTACCACCAAATTGTGGATGAGCTGGAACAGGATCAGATGACGTGGAACTTCCCAGAATCTGAGTTATCATCAACTCATCATGTTGGGCAGAAATAGCCATTTCCTTGTCCTTTTTTGACACATTTTCTTTACCCTCAGGCTTGCTACATGATTTCTTGGCTTTCTTAGCTTTGTCTAGAAGAGCAAAAACTCTCAGATACATGTATTGCTTATGCTGCTAATTTCACTGACATAAACAAAGAGAATGAAGTCATTATGCCCAATTTCTGAACAGTACCAATAGATATATAGGTACAGAAGCTAATTTGGAGCTAAAGAAAACTCAAAGGTACTTACTCTATGATTACTACTAATCAATCAAAAATAGTTTTAATGCATGAGTGGAGTCTCTGCAAACTTGTATTGATATATATATGTAATTGATATATAGACAATAGAGTAATACAGAACTCTATAATAACGTTGTATTTTTTTTACCTTGCCCGTTCTTTTCCTTGAGTCCTGGAGAAGAAGTAAGATCTGGAACAGAATGTGGAAACACAGTTTTCATGGGTACATTCAAATTGGTTATTAGTCTTTTCCTTAATTCTGTCTCGCGTTAGATTGAGACACCTAATCGGTCGCATCCCTATATGAGACCACCTTTCCCAAGCAACCACTTATGGAGTATCAAAACACCAAAATTTCCAGGCATTCCAAGCTTACGTTAGAGTGTGTAATGTAAATTTAAATTGAAACCAAACAACACAGGGAAAAATAAAAGGTAAGCATCCTCTATTTATTTTATTGAAGAAAAGGTAAAATATAATGTCAGCGTTCGCAGAACTCTGACTTTATTTCTCGTACGACGCCTCAACGGTCGCCTGTAGACACTTGTAAATTTAAACGAAAAATTATCCTCCTGAAAGTGACTACTTAAGGTACGGTTTGATCTTTATGCTAGTTGTATGTACTACGCTGTTAAGAGTTACTTTGAGTACTTGAAACGGTTTTATTTTCCCATAAAACCACTTACATCGTAACTTAGAAACTGGATGGGACGTTCCATTTTTTTCTGAACTCCAATGACAATCCCGTGTTGCTGTTACTAAAAACAGTCAAAATATACATACCATTTACTTCATATTCCCTTTTCATTTTTATAAATTTATAAAAATGAAAAGGGAATATGAAAAACGCAACACCAAAACTGAAAGATGTCATAGAATGCTTGGAATAGTTGTTCATTCGTTCAAATAAATGTTTACATTCGAGTTCTCGTACTGTTGTATAATCAGCGGAAGTCTCCAATCTTCATCTTCGGACCAATCGGGAACCTTTTTTATCGCTCTTTGTAAAATTATAAGATCTCTGTCCAACCAACTTCTGTTTGAATATTTAACTTGGTTTTGCTTTTTCAATCTAGGTCTCATTACATAGAAAAACGAAGATTTTGCGCGTTCACGTGCGGCTGTAAAACCTTTGAGGTGGGCTTCCTCTTCTTGGGCTTTGTTTTCAAGAGATCTTATCTCCCGCTGAAGTTGGCTAATTTTAGCTTTGTGCTCGGGGTGCTTTTCCTTTATTTTACATGCGTTAATGTCCGTACAAGGAGCTTTTGAACACTTAACTTTTGTATGCCCACAGCAATGACAGTTGTTACACAGCCGGCCTCGAATTTCACTTAGCGACTGAAAGTGACTGGATTCACAGTTCAATTTCTCCAGTT
>JBBMOI010000008.1:21982500-21992500 GCA_038088405.1 Porites divaricata | reverse complement strand
CCTGAAATAATTCTGGTACAGGATTTGAACCGTTGACTGATACTGGTTCAGCACTCTAATTGCATAGGTAAAATATTTGAATCCTGTATAAGCCTGAATTGTTTTCTCAGGATTTTTTTTTGGCTGCTGCAAACGTTGCTTCTACCTCCCTTCTGTTTAATTCTTCCCCTAGCCTAGGACCAGGCTCCTTGGTGAGCGAGCCGAGCGGGTGTCTTGGGAGGGGAAAAGATGGTGTCTTTTCCCTTTCCCTAGTCCCCGCTTGGCTCGCTTTGTTTGCTTGCCAAATGCTTTTGCACTTTTTTTTTCTGAGAGAAAAAAAATGAAGGAAGAAATGGAGACAATGAGGACGGAATTCAACAACGAAATGGAAAGGCTGGAGGAAGAAAACACAGTACTTAAAGAGAGATTAAAAAAAGAAGAGAGCCAGAATGGAATACTGGCCTGGCTAAGGAGCGGGGACCAACTTTGAAAAATGGTAGGCCCCAATCCTGATCATCGTTCCTCTCTGTATATTGTGCCAGGGTTGAATCAAACTATTAATGCATTGCAGAAATACTTCGAAATTACAAGAAAGAAACTTGACTCACCATTGTTTTTCACCATTGTTTCTTTAGTGGTTGGTATGTGTGCATCTGCTGCTGAGTTTACCCTTGCCCCCGTTGCTGAAATTTTAAAAATAATTTTCTATTACCCGGTAAATAAATTACAATACCCTACAAGAGACTTTCGCTGAGACGGTCTGCGCAATAGCAACCTGCTATGTTATTCATACACCATTCTCTACACTCTTGCTTTTATTAAGAAGATCCACGCGCTTAGTTTAAAGGATCACCCCACTCAAAGGCTGTTGAAGTTCATATATAGATGTTACGAGAATTGCCTCAGGGTTTCTCAAGGTTTCGTTATTTGTACGTTGCTAAGATGTATCTTATAACTGTTACTAGAGTTGTTGATTTCTTTCCTTTATTCAGTTACCTTCATCTAGCACATCAAGAGTTGACTGCTTAAAGATCGATCTTTTTACCATAACACAGCTCGTTAATTTATGCTTCGAGGGCATCTTGGATGATAGAGACAAATCTCTGTTCTGCACATTTTATTCCTAAAACAGATGAAAGAATAAAGTATCTGTCAATTGTATGTTTCTTGGGGCCTTATCGTGAAGATAC
Source organism: Porites divaricata (assembly GCA_038088405.1). NCBI lineage: Eukaryota > Metazoa > Cnidaria > Anthozoa > Scleractinia > Poritidae > Porites > Porites divaricata. The sequence goes on along the minus strand of JBBMOI010000008.1, from coordinate 21,991,331 downwards.
TGGTAAGGAAGAAGGTAGTTCCTTGAAGAAAATACAGTTCGGTTGAAAGTTTCAAATGAATGAAATAATGCAGAATAATGAACTGTATTTTCTCCTTACTCTTTCTCGTGTGCTATTTTGGCGGCGAGTCATACAGATTGGCTTGGCGAGTCATACAGATTCAGAGAACGTTTAACATATTCATATATGGACCAATCCCAAAGGCTTAAACTCCTGATCGCAAGTCCTCTGGCTTAATGGTAGTCGTATCGCTTTCAACACAACGTTCTTAGAAATTGTCTGCCCTAATAGCTACGGCGCGTTGTATATGGTACCATTGGCTGATAGCTTTGAAGTAGAGCAAGTTGTCATTAGGAACTGACCGACCTTCAAAATCGGTAATAATTTCTATTCACTTGAAGCAATCAACATCCACTGTGCCACTTTTAGGGCTGCACGAAGATTTAAGAAGTTTGAAGTGCAAGTTAGGGTGTTAAAAAAATTAAGTCTGACATATTTCTTTTTGTTGAAATTCCTCAATATTTCTTGCTGTTACTTGCCTGAAGGTAAGTTCACTTCCAGAGGGTAACGAATTGTTTGTCTGGTTGGTAAAGATGAGCTAATGTTGATATTGTTAATTTGTATCTTAAGTAAATGCTTAAAACTGAATTACTTCACCTTAACTTCTCCCCAGTCAAAGTCCTGTGGTTAGAAAGGGACACCTAGCTACCGCAACCGTCCCGCTATTTTTAATTTTACGCCTCTTTTACTTTACCGTGTTAGTGTCCATCCCTTGTACTACTATCTCCATCTTCTCTCCAAGTCTGTTCACGAAGGCTTCTCTTCCTTCGACGACACCGGATGTCATAAAGTCAGATGCAGAGGATTGTACGCAGACTGCAGATTTCTGATAAGGCAGGACGTGTTTAGAGACTTTATCCATACAAAAACGAATAACCTGCTCATCTGTTATTGAGGAGGTAGGTTCCTGCATCTGTCAGATAAATATATTTTAAAAAAGCCTCTGGACTGCCTTGATGATAACCTTTGCAGCTCGATCGATCACATCAGGGGATTGGTGCTGGGACTGAACATTCTGAGATGGCTTGTCACTGGTGTTTCTTTCTTTTAGCAATTTCACCCTGGCTATCAGGCTAGCAATAGCGTGCTTTAAGGAGGGCCAGGAAGAGTATCTCTTGAATCTCTCCGCTCCTAGGGTGGGAGACCCAGATGACTTAACACTGGTTCTGAGAGGCTTGAGCTGCTTTCTCAACTCGGGGTCGTTTGGACTTAGAATTGCTTGGTCTGTACCGGGCGTGGTGATTTCTGAGGGATTTCGCAAGAACTCAGGACCACTGAGCCAACTTGAAATGCAAGGTCTTTCGGGTGTAGACCCCACGTAGCCAGATCAGCAGGGTTGACAGAGCTCTCGACGTACCTCCACTGATCAGGGGAAGAGATCTTGCGTATAGTCTGGACACGATTAGCTACATAGATGTGAAATCTCCTGCTTTCATTACAGATGTAACCCAGCACAACCTTTGAATCTGTGTAGAACACTGTCTCAGATATCTCCATGTCTATCTCTTTCGTGATCCTGTCTACGGCTTGCACTGCCAACACCGCTCCACAAAGTTCAAGCCGGGGAATGCTGATAGGGTTGATTGGCACTGCTTTAGCCTGGCCGAACACGAGAGATACAGAATCGTCTCCTTTGTAATTGAATAGGCGAAGATAGACGGCTACACCAATGGCTCTTTGGCTTGCATCTAAAAAGGCGTGTAATTCAGCTCTGGTAACTGGACCAAATTGTGTCGGGTGGTAGCATCTCCATATGGAGATGTTCTGCAAGTCTGGGAGTGCATTTTTCCAGCTTTGCCAGCCCAGTGAAAGTTCTTGGGGAAGAGGGTCGTCCCATCCCAATGGCGCTGTGGCCGTTTTCTTCTTGCCCATGGACACCAGTTGTTGCAGCAGTAATCTTCCGTGTAATAAGACTGGAGCGGCCAGTCTGAGAGGGTCGTAAACTGAGTTGACCACCGATAGAACTCCACGTCTTGTTAATGGTTTATCGGGTATTGATACCTTGTAGGTAAATGCGTCGGTCTCTAGGTCCCAAAATACGCCGAGGGAACGCTGAGCCGGCAAGTTGTCTTGGTGCAAATCTTTCGCTAGGTCGTCCGTAGGAAAGGCTTCCATCACTCTCACGGAGTTCGACACCACTTTATGGAGTCTGAGGTTTGCGCTGGCCAGAGCGGCCTGAGTGTTCCTTACTAGTGTTACGACCTCCTCTGCCGTGGGTTTTGATACCAAGCCGTCGTCGACGTAGAAATTTCTTTGCACAAACTCCTTAACTCCAGGGTCGTGCTCCTCGCTGTTGTCGACCGTTCTTCTCAGCCCGTACGTTGCCACTGCAGGACTCGGACCGTTTCCAAACAGGTGAACCGTCATGCGAAATTCCGTGACGGGCTTCGAGAGGTTGTTCTCCTTAAACCATAAGAAGCGTAAGAAGTCACGGTGTTCTGGCGAAACATGGAACGAATGGAACATCTGCTCCACATCGCACATCGCTGCAACATCTCGCCGGAAGCGAATTAGGACTCCAGTTAAACTGTTCATGAGGTCTGGGCCTGTGAGCAGCTCTCGATTGAGGGACCTTTCCCTGGTATTCGGCAGAAGAGTCGAACACCACTCTAATCTGTTCTGGCTTTTTAGGATGGTACACTCCGAAATGGGGTAGATACCGTATTCATCCAGAGTTTTCACTGGGAGATATTTCTTCGTCGGGAACTGGTACAGCGTGGCCTTTGTGTAGCATCTTTGACAAAATCAACGTAGTCCTTCTCCATATGTGGTTTGCGTTTGAAGGTCCGCAGCAGCCCATTCAAGCGTTTCACTGCATAGCCTCTGTTGTTTGGCATGGATACGTTCTGTGAGCGAAACGGCAAAGGCATTTCCCAGTTTCCGAGCTTGTTCTTGTGAATTCCTTTGTCCATGATCTCCATGAACTTGCGATCTTTAATCGACAAGCCTACATCGTTGTTGTTCTGAGTTACGCGGTAGACATCTTCTGCTGTATTCTTGGCATCACTGGATTCGGTGAAACTTTCAATGAAGTTCATTGTGTTGGGACATGTGACTATCTCATACTCCGCTTCTTTGTTCACTCCGGTGCGAGCTACGTGGGTTGCGGGATCGATGGAAGTCAAGTCATCGGTGAAAGCCACGCCTATGTCCCTATCTGCCATGACACCAGTTCTCTTTACCTGAACATGGATGGGTCCATCTTTAAGGTCTAGGCAGGTCTGGCCTGATATGGTCCACCCCAATGCTAGCTTTTGGGCCCAAGTTGCTCCCTTTGGGCGGTTTTTGAATGCTCTCACTTTAACGAGTTCTGGCGCGTCTCTGCCTATTAGAAGCTGGATCTTTGCCTCTTTGTCGAGAGGGGGGATCTCTACAGCAATACTCCTGAGGTGAGCGTGCTCTCTTGCGATCTCTGGCGTAGGTATCTCCTTCTTATCTTGCAGGATTCCGTCACACTCTATGAGGGATGGAAGTCTCGAAGTTCTCCCGTGTATGGAACTTATGATAAGCCCAGTTAGTCTCCTCCTGTATCTGACTTCCCTAGTGCCTCCGCAGGTTGAAAGGTAATACTTCCACTCAGGACCTTCAGCGTTCAGCTTGTCCGCCAGCTCGGTGGAAATGATCGAAGCATTACTTTGGTCCTCTACAATAGCATAAACTTGATGGACTTCATTGGGTCGATCCTCTCTATAGATATCCACCAGCACTATCTTGCTACAGGAAAGTCCGCGGGGGGCACCCTTACATATCGACATGCATTTAGCATTAATGTTTTCTTGGGCTTCGTTAGCTGTCTCCACTTCTTTAGCTCTCTCCGTCTTCTCGATCAGTGCTTAAATGGAGTAGGTCAGGGTGTCGTCTGCTGCCACAGATGCTACATTTCACGTTCTCCTTGCACGTGCTGGCTACGTGATGAGGCGAGAAACAACGAAAACAAAGTCTTTCCTCCATAGCCCACTGCTCCCTCTGCTTGATCGCCATCTTGTTAAAGGCTTTGCACTCTGCGAGGTCGTGGCCAGCTCTTTTGTGAAATAAACAATGTTAGGAATGAACGTTTATTCGTTTGTCTCACGATAGAATCGCTTTGAGATATTGATCGCGACGTTTCGACTGCAATACTGCTAGTCTTCATCAGGCGATGAGGTCGATTGTTTACGTGTAGCTATTTATGCACGTTGGTTCGCTGTGATTGGTCTATTTCGATCCTCATTATTCCGACTAGATGATGTTCCCTCAGGGGTCCACTTTATAGTTGAACGGCTGTTATGCTTTCTGATCGTAGGCATCCATGCTTCAGGAATTTCGATTCCGTTGTCTCTATTGATGTTATTAGAATGAAGTCTTATTTGGATAGCCTCTTTGACCCTACGTGTGTATCGGTGAGGGTCACGATCGTTAAACTTGTCTTGATTCCATAAAGGAAGATGCCCCGTTTCGTTTGCATGCTCCAAAACTGCGGAGGTTTGTGTATGAGCAAGCCGTATATCTCTGTCATGTTCTTTTATCCTGTCTTGCATTGCTCTCCCTGTTTCGCCTATATATACTTTGCCGCATTCACATGGAATTCTGTATACAACACCTTCTTGTTTGCCTGGTTCTAGGGCGTGTTTCTCTCTTGCGGGCTCTGAGGGCCCCTTTTCTGGGACTTTACCACTATCCGGGTCCATTTTAGTCTTCAGAGCTTCTTTGACCTCGTCTCCAGATTGAGGGGAGTGTCTTCTTTTGTTATCCTCGAGACGTCGATTTTGAGTACAAGAGCTCCTCGCAGGGCTTCCCGCCGAATCGTTAGGGTGGTTTTTCTTTCGTGCTTGGTTCTGTATCATTGACGAGAATTCACGAAATGTTGGGTAAGCGTCGTTGTGCCTTTCTGCATAGCGCACTATTTCTTTGTCCCATTTAGATCTGAGGGAAGCAGGGAGCTTCTCAATGATTGGACGTATTGCTATCGGATAGTTCAAGCAGGCTAGGCCTGGCAAGTAAGTCATTTGACAGTCCACATCCGCGCATAAGTCTGCTAGTTTCTGGAGTCTAGCACAATCTTTTTCGCCGAAACCAGCCGCTGTAGAGAGTCGGTCAATAAGGGCCTGCGTCAACGCTGCTGCGTTACCAAAACGTCTTTCTAATTTCACCCAAAGTTCTGCAAGAGTGACAGTAGGATTGTCACCCTGCCTCTTCCTGTAGTTGTCCACCAGTTGCTGGGGATTACCGCTTGTGTAGCTCCTCAGGTAGTTCAGCTCCTGGTCGGCCGCTACGTCTGCATCCTTCACCATTCCTTTAAAGGATCTCTTCCAAGAATGAAACATGGCGACGTCCCCATTGAACACATCAGGATGGCATTTGGGTAGGCTCTGCTTGGCGAGGCTCGCGACGATTTGCTGATTGGTTGTGGCGAATGTTTCTAGGGGGATACCTGTATAGACTTCTCTTGGTGTGGAGAATAACACAGGTTGCCTACTGCTGGATCTTGGAAGATTTGAGTAGTCAAATGCATAATGTGCCCCTGGGGGCTCTCCATCTACTTTGGGTAATTCGCTCGGTACGACCGTCGGTAGCGGTGTCTTCTGAATGACCTTCGTTGCAGAATCTACGATTGGGATATGCCCTCCACTAGGCGTGTATCCTTCGGCAGGGGTAAGTCTTTCTCCAAGGGGGTGTAGGGTCTTATGGGTGTGTCCAGCTTGAGGGGTGTATGGACTCTCGTGGGTGTGTCCATCTTCGGGGGTGTGTCTATCTTTAGGGGTGTGTGGACTCTCGTGGGTGTGTCCATCTTCGGGGGTGTGTCTAACTTTAGGGGTGTATGGACTCTCGTGGGTGTGTCCATCTATGGGTGTGTGAGGGACTCTTGAAGGCAACATGTCGTTCGCTTCGGGGGTACTGGAATGAACCCAGGCCATTGTTCTTTCTTGGCAGTCCGTAATGTCCATATTGGGGAGTTCTAGGGGATCGTCTATTTCCCTTTCTAACATGGATTCCTGAATAGCTTTTAATCTCGCATTCGCGACGGCAACGCGTTTGTTAGGTGACATAAAGGCGATGTCTCTCTCATGTTGTGCACACGCTTGCTGTCGACGCTTCTCCTCTTCTGCTTCCCGTTGTTTCACTTCGTTTTCTTTTTCCGCTATTAAGCGCTCATATTCGGCCTGTTCTTTTGCTCCTGCTGCTTCTGCGGCTGCTTTTAGTCTCGCTACGCTCGAAGATGTGGACGCGCGCGACGCGTGGCTGCGACGCGAATCATGAGATCGGACAGACGTTGTTTCTGACGATTTGTCAGATTTTTGGGCAATCTTTATTTTCGTTATTAATTCTCGTGCCTGTCGTAAGGTCGTGTTTTCAGATACCAGGAGAGCTTGACCTTCGTAAACCCCATATTTATCTTGTTTGTACAGGCCTTCTAACTCAAATTGAATCAGGTCAAATTCCTCCGTTGCGGTGACAAGCTCACGCAGCATGTTGCCGGTACAGGATTTTGGATCTAATGCTTCTATAGATCTAGTTATACGGCAAAGTTTCTCTTCTAAACTCCTTGCATTTTTCTGTTTACTCTCAACTGTATACTCCAAGGCCTTTTGGGTCATTGCACGTTTCCTCTTTTCCGTGAATTCTGCTACTGATTGCAGGTCTTCTTGTTGTTTAGACATGCTTTAAATCCTCCGCTCGCCGACAAGAAACTGTTTAAATACGGCTTACCTCTGAGTCTTCTCGAGGGTATATACTTTTCAGCAACTTTTTTCCACTGTCGCGTTCCCGAGTACGACGTGGTGGATCGTTCGAGAGACGCCGTTACTACCTCGGTGCCACAATTATAAAATTGACTTGATTCTTTATTGAAGATTGTATGGCATTTACTTTATGGCACGTGGTGGAAAAACTACAAACAAGATCGAAGATTACAATAAAAATGCGGCTAGAATTCGAAACTAACGAGTAAAACGAATAAAAACATTGAAAATCAAAATCACTTACGTTGTCCAACTCCTAGCGATGTGTAAAGAAACGATAAAAAGAAAAGAAAAGGCTACTCCTACAGATGAAAGGTTACTCCAACGAAAGATGAACTCCGAATAGATCTCTAAACTCCACGTGCCTAATTTAACTTATCCCATTACTTAAACAGTCACTAAATTAACAATTATTAACTTGAACGGAAACGAGCGTGACTCGCGTAACAAGAGGGCTAATCCTGCCGACCAGAAACAAAACCCACAGAAGTCTCAGTGTGAAACAAGCGGCAAAAATCACCTTTGTTAAATCAAAACTTAGAACCCTCCAGAGCATAATCTACCTGCCAGAAGGAAAAACTTACTGGAACAAGCACCATCATTTTAAGCATTTTAGTTAGTTCTTTGACTTTCGTCAGTTTCTTTTCAGCAGCGGACTTCTTCTGACGGCTTTCTCACGAGGGAAACAGAATTTGAACCCTCTTTGGACAAATCATCGCCTCTCCTACACTTGCGAGTAGGAACGCTAACTTCAATTTCTTGAACTGAAATGCGCTCATCAGGCTCATCTAAAATATTGACGCCGAAATCTAGACGCCTGTAAATCTCACTCGAAAAGGTATGTTCAATATTCAACAGTTGCCATTACAACATTCTGCATGGTTTGTTTTAAGGCAGTCGCGCGTGGAATTGGTGACGCTTCAAACAATCGATTAAAATGTGCGGACGTCTCAGGAATTAGACTTCCGTTTAATTACAACCTATAAAAATAACTTGAGTGAAATTCACATATCCCGGCCAACGCCCTAAGATTCCCTCTCTGTCCCATTATGGTTCTTGATGTTGTAGTGTAAGTGAACCAGTGATCAACTTTGACAATCATTGTGCCCCGGTGTTGTCTACATGAGGAATTCCCATTAAAAATAAAATTAATGATTACATCTAAAACTTTGCCAACTGTTTGCTTTTTGAAAACAATACCTGGGTTAAGGTAACCCAGGCGAGGAGGGTTAGTGCGAAATTTGAATTCAAATGTGAAAGCTTCATTTTGTCAACAAGTTGATGATTGGATGCTCCTAAAAATAACGGAGAAAATTATCCAAAGAAATGTTTTTGAACAAAAGAAAAAGAAATTAGGGTTAAGTGCTGATCGGCCTTCGAACAGCTGCGCCCTGTACAACATCTATTGCACCAGTGAGACAAAAAGTTCTTTTAACACGCCCGACACACTCTGGCCAGTTTCTCCTCAAATAACAAGAACTTGAGACGAACCATACGATATCACGCTGATCACTTGCCTTCAAAACCTTTTCATAATGATATACAATTTAAATAGAGGTTTCGCTGTACGCAACCATTGCGTTCAAAATATGCCATAATCATATAGTTATCTATCGGAAGAACCATCCACCCTTCCCCCTCAACTGCTACCTGTAGGCCTAGCAAATATATCGAACGCACTCTCCTAAGCTCCGTTTACTCCTAGTAAGGCTAGAAATATACGTGTAATTTTTTATTCCCATGTAAACTTAGAGAAACATGTTATGAACACCTGCAAAACGGCCTTCGATCATTTACGAAATATAGCAAAGATAAGAAACTGTCTCTCTCAGGATAATGCTGAGACACTTGTTCATCAGTTGGATTTCTGTAATGCTCTTCTATATGGCTTACCCCCAACCGGTTATTGACAGGCTACAGTATGTACAAAACTGTGCAGCTCGACTGGTGACTAGAACTCGAAGCTCAAAACATATAACACCAGTTCTTCGTAGACTACACTGGCAACTAGTCAGACAACGAATTACGTACAAAATACTACTTCTTACGTAC
>JBBMOI010000008.1:21972500-21975000 GCA_038088405.1 Porites divaricata | reverse complement strand
CACTAAAACATGGAATCCGGAATCCGGAAACGAAATCATGGAAACGGAAACGGAATAAGGAATCCGTGAAAGAAGGTTCCAAGTGATCGATTTGAAGAAAAAATGTTAGCAATGACAATAAAATAACTAAACAGGTGAAAAAAAAGACATAAATGAATAAATTAGCTGAGTAGAGGAGACTGCTGTATCACTAGAGGAGTCGATTCCGGTGAAAAGACTCTTGATACCACTTCCGGCAATGAATGCAAATTCTCATAGGACAGCAAAGCGAGGAGAAAAACGGCAATGGCAAAAACTAGTTCCTTAAGAAAAAGGTAAGTTATATGGAGACAGACTTCGTTTAAATTGACAGAGGTGTCGTTTATATAACTGAAAGGCGTCGCCCTCAAGTTTTCCTGAGTGTCTTTTCTGGGTTGTCTTCAACAGCGTTCAGCTTTATTAGTCAAGAGAACCATGGCATTGTGGAGTCAAAAGAGAAGAGAGAATTGTGCATGCATTTGCTTGATTCCGCAACTGATTACATCAAAATAATGCACCATGTTTAATAAACCTCTTCAACAAAAATATGGACGTCAACGTAAACTCAATTACTGGTACACCAGAATCCATCAGTATTCAGCTTGGCGAAAAAGTTGAACTTATTGCTAAAACACCAGAACTGTGGTCATGTCACGGGTCGGTCATGTGTTGAGCATTCAGTTGGGGACAATCACGTGGTGTGGTCTGAGGCCAACTACTACTATTCTTGACATTTAGCTACAAAGGCAATATTTAACTGTATTATCGAACCGATAGACTCGTGAATAAAAATTAATCGTAAAATTACTTTCATCGGCCTTGCAGTGCAATAACCCACACTACGGCAAACCTTATCAAGACACATTAACAAGAATATATACCAAAACAAATTCTCCTTGTATTGTACTAAATTATGCAATGTGAAATTCTTTAATTTTCTATCATTGATATTTGATTCCGTATTCCGTTTCCGTTTCCATGATTCCATTTCCGTTTCCGGATTCCGGATTCCATCCTTTAGTGCTGCCGAATCTGGAATCAGGAATCCGGAATGCGGAATTCGCAACCCTTTCAAATGTCACCTGTTGGAGCAGTATTGTACAGTTTTATAGTTTTTTTTTTTTCGTTAGCCGAAGCTCAATTCGCATTACAATAATTATTTCATCTTTAACTTAACAGGATATTGAACATAATGTCTCAGAAACCTTGGCTGATCAAGGTATTAAGGAACCCCTATCGAGCTTAGCTTTTTGCTGCTACATGTATTCAAACTTGTCCTCAGCTATTACATAAAATAATAATTATAGAAAATAAGTTGTCAAAACAGCAAACAACTATGTATAGTTCCATTCTTCAGCTCCTGAATCATTCTCAGACATTTATATTAGCGGTCATCCAGTTTCGACAGTTTCGTCTGAAACCGAGGGTTCAAGTGAAAGTTGCGACACTTAGCACGTCACAGCTGCCCCGCTTAGATTACAAACTTAGACTTAAACTTCTTCAAAGCGGTCCATAGCCCACTGACCACCTAAATCGCAGTTTACGCTACTGGCAAACAACCAAAATGGCACATGCACCTGCGAAGTGTTCCTTTGCCGGAATGGCAAATATTGCTTGTGCTTCCTCGCGCGGTTAAGACAATTTTTTTTCCTCTAAATAAGTGCGTTGTCCAAGTGAAGAACCCTCTAAGAAGCTGTAACCTTTCACCTACGAAGATCACCGAATATGACCTAATTTTGGCAAGGGCGGGAAAGTTTAATCGTTCGCATGAATAAGTAGAAAAGATGGTGGTTTGCCTTGTCTGTAAGCACAGTCTCGGTATAGTTGTACTGGCGGCAAGGTAAAACTGTCCGTATCCTTATCCTGGCCATGAAGGAAAAAAGACTGCCCCTCACTGTAAAAAACCAATTAACTGGCAAATAGCGCATTCAAGAAATCCGCGAGATTTTTGTTACCCTTGTTCATGTGAAGTCACGTAAGTATCTTCAGTTGTTCTGTTTTTACCCCTGTCCTTTTTTTTATTAAAGAAGTCGTTGGGCATAAATAAATGGGGGGAAAGGATAAATTAAGTGTAAGGAAGATTCAAATTTTGCTTCGTTTTCTACATAAAGTACCCAGAGGAGTCGCGTGTCACCCGATGTTTACTACAAAGTGACTATTCTACAGGCTTTAAAACAATTTACCTGACATTCCTAAAATAAATATATACAAATAAAAGAAACCAAGTGAAGAAAAGTGTACAGAATGAAAAAAAACAGACTGTTTCTAAGAACATAGAATTATTTCATAAATGGAACTGGTTGATTTAAAAGCTTATTTGCATTTTTTCATGTCTAAGGTTTATTTGTGCTGTAGTAATTCAATTAACATCCTGTGAATGCATTAAAAGCAAATGAAGAGCCTGACTATCTGCCAGGCTTAATGTTCTAACATGACATAACATAACATTTTATATTATGTTAGAACATCTAAATTGTATTTT
>JBBMOI010000008.1:21880000-21967500 GCA_038088405.1 Porites divaricata | reverse complement strand
AGTAATAAAATTGTCATGGCAACCTTCCCTACGTCTCAGTGCCAAGATGGCGACGAAGTTCTAAAATGTTATGAATGAAGATTTCTGGGCATTAAAGACAGTTTAGAAAACCTAAACACACGAAAGAGTACATCAAGAAGGATTCTAACAGGTATTTTGTCGACCAATTCTGAAAATTCTCAACTTACGCCAAATTTAAGCTCTAAACGTTTAAGAGAGTAGAGTTCTCGATCGATACGATCCAGGATAATCAAAATTCCTCTATTCCTAACGTAATTCGTCACCAATTACATTAATAGGTAACCCAAAAGGCGAGGGAAATTATTAGGATTTGGACAAAACGCAAGTGAAATTATTCCCTAATTTCAAGACCATACCATTTGATTACACATACTTTTTGTTCTGGGGTTTAAAGGGAAACGAGAGAGTTAGAAGCCGGCAGAAATTGGCTTACATTGGGTTTATTCTTCAAAAATTGGCAAAATCAGAAGCTTCTTCAGACTTACCTTTGTGACCGACCAAACATAGCCGACGTTTTTCGCTGTCAGATAAAATGTACGAACCTCCTTCGATCTCCAGCCCCCTGTAGATTCTTTCCGACTTGTAAGCTGCCTGTTACACCATTTTCTCTTAGAGTCGCATCCCCTTTTACTGCGAATCCTGTGGAATGGTATTGTGGGAGTAGTATGTGTAATGTACTAATCAAATGGTAACGCCCGAAATAAGGAAATGATTGCTGGAGCCTGGGGATAGACGGAGAAGTGGAGCCTGTTTCCGATATACAAGCTTTTGATATACTCTATAATTGGTCAATTCTGACAGTTTACGTCAACACGTTCGTCAATCCCTTGGCTTTGCGCGCGTAGAGTCTTAACAAACTTGGCGAGCCTGTAAAACCCTCATACACCGCACGTTTCGAAATTTTGACACAAGAAACGGTTCTTCAGAAGGTGGGGGAGGGGAGTGAGAGGGAAAAGGTTAGACTGAGGTACAGTAGAACTTCAGTAACTCGAACTCTGAAGGCAAACGAAAAACAGTTCGAATTATCGGGGTCGAAACTCTGGCTGACAAGCTTGCAGAGGTGGAGGTGCTGACACCTTGCGACACACTGGGCGCGTTGATTGCAAATTCAATTTTCAGTGTTAAAAATTGATACTTACTAATTTGTCAACACTTCCATCAGAGTATATTGCTATTGCAGTGCGAGTTTAACTTATTTTATCAGAAACGGTAACGTGATTAGGCATTTTTTCTGTTAAAACGCGCTCTTTTCGTTGCACCAATAAAAACCAAATTGCTGTAAGTGTTAACTAGTCTTAGATTTATTGTTTTTACTGATAATACCACAAAAAGAGCTAATGGAATGGCATCCGAGTAGAGTTACAAGAAACTGAATTCGAATGAATGATTTTCCAGTAATCGGAGACCCATGTTTTGCGCACAGGATTCTGGAATTGCCAGGGGGCAATCATTGCGAGTCGCTACAAAGAAATGTATGGCGTGGAGTTGTTTCTCCGTTAAAAGCAGTGCCTTTGGACATAGAATGCCGCATTTTGCCGTGACTTTATGAGAGGCGGAGTTGACTAATGTTGGTGCGTTGAAATTTCAAGTTTCTGTTTTACCAATGCGAAAAATTCTCGATAAACACTACTTGCATGAGGTTGAGTGTGAAATTTATGTTTACTGAATTTACATAGTGATTTATACATGAAGAAAGGTCTCGAAATATATAGTGCAAATTTAAGGGTATAAATGTAGGGATTGGCTCATTTAAGCTTTTTAGCTGTAATTACGTGTGATGATATTTACAACGAGTGTAACTACGCTCGGCCGCGATCACTGTGCGGCGCTGTGCGGGTTGTATCAAGACAACAATCGAAGGTCAGATGTAAGTGGCCGTAAAAATAAAAGATCCTCCTTTACTTTGGTATAAACAAAGTAACATCTACAAAATATTTCATGGAAATTACATGGTATTTATGTAGTAGTAGATGAGGCAAAAATTGTACAAGAGAGTGCCGCAAAACGAGTAAATAAATACCATGCAAGTTGATGTGCGAAATTGAGAGATTCTATATCTTCCCACAAAATGATTAGAAAAGGCATTAGAACTCATTGGTGCTCTGGATCAACAGCAAGTGGTAACGTTTGCGCATGCGTCAGGCTTGCTGGGAAGAACTTGTTGACGGGAAATCGTAATGGGCGAAAGCTGTTCTGAAGCACTTTCAAGGGAGATTTTTTCGCATACCCAATCAACAGCAGACATGTCTTATAGAATGGATACTTTGGTTAAGCCATGTTGAGGTGTCATGTATGAGAGAATGACCATTTAGCCGGTTAATTTTCATCCATTTGGCTCCTCTGATGAAGCAGATAAAGCGTTCACTAGGTCGTTTGTTGTGATATATTGATTTGTTGACATTCAAGCGGTTACGGATTTCTGGGTTATCGTCCATGATGTGCAGAGCTGCGTAGCATTTAGGTAAGATATACCCTTCGATTTACTTTGTGAAACGTGGAGCAGCATCATCGCGTGTTATGTGTTAAAATTATAGGAGCCTGAATTCAACGTAATTTATGTGACCCCGTATTTCTGTAGTATTTGACCCTGTCTGTACAGCGAGATCCAGTGATATATCCCACACAAGCGACTAAACAGGTAAAACTTCTCTTTCGGTCACTCCGTATTTTCACTTTTAATGGTTAATTCAAAGGGGGGAAGTTTGAGTATTTTGATACTATTTAGCGGCATGAAATCAACAAGCAAATTTCCTACTCTTACAAGTAAGGCCGTAGTTCGGATGTTTCCTTCCATTTTCGAAAATTTGTTTTTCTGGTTTACATTGGTGCTCTATGGCGGTTACTTATTCTCAGAGATTAAGAGATCGAGGCGGTGGATTGTGAAATATTATTTGCTAAAACTTCGTCAAAGATAGACAAATTTTTCTTGTCCTTTTCAACTTTGTTTTCAGATTTTTCGTGAACATGTAAAAGTGTATCCCAACAAAACCTTTTTGTAAAAGCATTGTTTCGGAACACTCTTGCATTCTTGAATGTTTGATTTTGCATCCAAGAGGGGGAACTCTGATGAATTTGCGTTTTAATAATTATGCATTGTAAGCTCTCAGATTCATTGTCAAGAACCCTCACTATTTGGAAGATGATTTTATTCTGATAATTATTCTATGATGATTTGTGTATACCGTCATACAAAATTGACGCCAAAAAGAATTTTAATGCTTAAAATGTTTACATAATGTCTTGAAACATAACTGAAATCAATATAAATATGAAAATACAAATATGTGCATTCTTTTCTCTGCCCTACTATAAAATATGATAATTGTGATTTACTGGTAGTGCATTTTCACATGACCATTACGATATTACTCCCACTTTGACACTAGTAAAAGTTTAAGCGCAAAACAATTCTTGCCGTTGTTCAGCTTTGCACTTGCTGGACTGCCATTCCTGTTTGAAGTACAGAAAACATAAAATCCCTGAATTTGATTCCTTGCATTGGCATCCACATAAGAATTAGCTTCATCACATACATTGTATTTGTATGCTTACAAAAATCATAAATGTTATTATTCCTTTTCTATCCAAAAGAGGTCTTTCCTTCTTGAATATAAATTCGTATCCATAACACTATAGAAATCCTGAAAATCTAAAGGGGTTCGCTAGTTGTTGGCAACAACAAAATGCCATAGGGGTAACTGCTCACTCTCCAATAGAAATAATTCTTTTGATACTCTGGGTCTCATATATTTAGTGTTTAGTTGTGCACATGAATTTAGGAGCACTTGGCTTGCCAGTGTCAGTTTGGCTGTGTATACACAGTAGTAGTGTATATCTATCATAGGCTGCACAAGTTGCAATTTAGATAAAATTGCCCCTAAACAAGCTCATTGATGCTCCTGGTGTTGCAAGATGATAAGTTATGAAAAATTTCATTTGCCTTTTGCCTATTGCAGGAGCTCCCTATGAGATGCTCAGCACTAAACCTTGTTGATTCAGGTGATAGTGCTTGAGGACGACTGCATTGTCACATTCAAACCAGTTGCACTTTTCACTCAAGCCATAGCAGAGCTGGTACAAAATGGCGACTATCTGTTTTTTATTTAACCCTATGCTGTCTGCAGAATGTGAAGGGTCTGCCACTCCATCCTGAACTGCATCAAATAGCCTTGGTACCCTAGAAGACTCAGACAAGCTTTAATTTCATTGAGTCACACACTGGCTCACTTGAAGCTACCATAAATTTAAGTTCTCCTCATGTTGAAATTGAATGAAAAGGAAAAGTTAGAGCTCATTTTCAATTTTTTAGTCTTCAAATCATAAGAACTTGGCCCCAAATAGATATATGGGCAAGTCAAGGGAGCTAAGCCTTGTTAGTAATTTATTAAATAATTAACACATGTGTGGTAGAAAATACCAACAACAAAATTTCTGAAAGCAAAAATGAGTGCAAGCATGGAATTACCAGAAGCAGAAAATTCACTTCAATATCTCAGAGAGAAAATGCAGTTTTAGGTATGACTGTGATCTTTACTATTTTAAGTATTTTCACTGTTGTGTGCATATTTGCAATTTTCTAGTATGTAGAAGTGTGGGGAGTAAAGGGAAGGATTTTTCATGGTTAGGGTTTCCTCCATAAAACACATCTGTAATATGAAACATCCTGTACCACTCTCCTGTTTTGGCCCACCTAATTCTTTATTTTAGAAGTGTAAGGGGCATCTTGGCGTCAAGAGCCTCCATATTACAAAATCTGCTTACACCCCTGAATAAGTTTAGGTGTCACAGTTTGGGTCTTTAGTTTTATATCATCTAGTCAAAAATGGAAACACAATTTTATAGCCCTGGGTGGGATATCTTTGAAATTTTATCAGTCACAGAATTAAGGGCACTGCACCTGGTCTGGACACCGGTGGTTAGGATGGGGTATCTCTGAAAAGTAATCACTGGCAGAATCACTGCACTAGGGTTGCACATCTCAGAGCAACAGGGCGTTCCTGAACCATAACTGACGTGAAATCGTATTATTGCAAGGAGATTGTCGCAAGAACTGCAATTATGACTATATAAACAAACTAGCATTTAGAATTTTTTTTTCACACTGTTTTATTCAAATCTTAAACGTCGTACGTTTTATACTCGGTCACAACTTACATGAAGAGATTTTTTCCCAGTTATGCATTGTTTTAATAGAGGAGTTTTGCAGCTGTTACACAGAACCCCATCGAAGCTTGACGTGTCCGCGCAAGCCAAAACACGAAACAATAATCACTCATGGACCACAAACCGCGCAAAATTGTGAATGATCTGCGACTTATTAGCCTTGAGACCAATCTCGCAAATTACACAGAAGACTTTGTCTTATCTGCACTCCACAAAGATAGAACAGATGACCAAGACGATGGTAATTTTCATAACAGGCGCCATTTTTCTTTGCTGCATTCGCTGCGATCCAATACCACGACAAACTTCCGTCCAGCGGCTCTCGCGCATACTCGCAACGTTACCACTTGCTGTTCTCTGGATCATGAGAAAACATTTTGCTTTTTCTATGGCGAAAAGAAATCAAAATACCAACGTGGGGAAGATGTTTTTGTTTTTTAAAGTCAATACATATATATATCAAATTCAGTACGAAAGCATACCTTCGATCGTTGTCACAAACCGGCACAGCGCTGTGATCGCCGCCTGGCCAAATGAGTAATAGCACTCGTTGTAAATATCAGTACATGTAACTACAACCAGAAAAGCTTAAATGGGTCATTCCCAGCTCATTTATATCTACGTTTCGAGACCATTCAGTGTAACATTTCACAGTCGACCTTTTGCAAGAAGGAGAGTTTATCGAAAGAGTTCATCGGATTGATGCCACAAAAACTAGCAATTTCAACGCACCAACATTAGTCACCTCTGCTACTCACAAAATCACGGCAATATGCCGCATTCTATGTCCAAAGGACACTGCTTTTAACGGAGAAACAACTCCACGCCATACAACACTTTGTAGCAACTTTCAATGTTTGCCCCCTGGCGATCCCATAATCCTGTGCGCAAAACTAAGTCGGTCAGCACTCGTTAACATCCGTCGAAAGGCCCTCTTATCTTCGGTCGGATTTCGTAAACGTATGACGTCACGCTCGCCCCGTGGTTCCTCCTGTGACTCATGTAAGCTTCGGTTCGATCGTCCACTCTGATTTTCCTGATGATTTGATGTTTGTTTCTAGGTCTTGTTTTGCTTTTTCGATCATCCCTCGATTGATTCAACCAAGAAGATGCCATTGCATCTGTTTGGAAAGGATGTTTTAATGTTTCGCCTCGATCAAGCCTCTTAGCGCATCAACAAGGTCCTTTCAGCGGATGTTACTGAATAACATCCCTTGAATGGGCGCGGATTGAATGGCATTCATGAAGAATTACACGAACAAGCAAATAAAACTCAAATGAACCGCTGCCCCATTTAACAACTTTTTCAAATATTGGCGGGAATATAAGATATAGAGAATCATCCATGTGTGTAATGTCTATAATGAATGAATAATGAATAATGAATAATGAATGCTTGCAGCAACAACAACAACAACTTTATCTGTACCCAGCTGTACTCTACATTGATTTGCAAGATATAAAAAAAATTGTTAAATATATAGAGAGAGTACAGGCTGCCCATAATAACCATTGAGGGCTAAGAAGATAGAGCAGCCTCACTTAGGTTATTAATAAATGATTATTTTAAAGGGTCAGGTACCACACTCCACACACAGCTACACAAAACATTCACACAAAAAAGAGCAGAAAAAGAAAGACAGCGAAAGAAAGCTAACAGTATTAAGCAACGGAAAGCCATTCTTGCACTAAGTTGTACGTCTGATAATTTATATTCTGTTTCATCCGCTGAAGAAGCACAAAGCTAATCGAAGATTTTGAGGCTCGAAATACCGTAAAATTTTCCCTCTACAAGAACCACAAGGCAAGCAAAGGCTTTGGAGGCACAGGTGAGTAGTAGCTATATTATACAGTGGCAGATCCAGACCTTCAGATAAGGGGAGGGGGGAGGGGCACCTGGTCATCCAGACCCTGAGATAAGGGGGGGAGGGCGGTCTCCCAAACAAAATTTTCAGCCCTTTGGGCGTGGCCTCAGTTTGGTCTAAAAATAAGAGGGGGGCCTGGGCTTCCCAGCTCCTCCCGTAGATCCACCACTGTTATATACAAAGTGGGCCGTTGACCATAGCCCTACTCCAATTTCCCAAAATGTCATTTGCTTAGTTCGTTGGAACTAGCAAATCTCTTTCAGATCTTAACAGTGTCCATAGAATCCGCAATTGACAGTTGGCCGGGTATGCATAAGTAGGCAGTTGTTCACATAAAGGCTAAAACAATCCTTCTTCAACGTACTTCTTGAGTCGTCGGAGGGTAGAAAACGTGCACCCTGGATGCTACAATGACCAATTTTGGGTTGAGAAATGGTGGTAGGGAAGGGGGGTGGAGACAATCCCCCCCTGCTATTTACATTAAAGGAAATTCCCTTTCAAGCAAACAGCTATGACTGTGCATGGCTGAGTTTGTTTGCATCATCAGCATATTTTGCATAGTATTGCCACAATTTGTAATAGCAATGACTAGAATATTTTACAGTGAAACCTCTATTAAGCGGACCCCCAATTAAGTGGACACCCTCTCTTAAGCGGACACTAAGCCGGGTCCCAAGACGGACATCTGATATTTCCCTTTATAATAAACCCCTATTCAGTGGACACCTCTATTAAGCGCATGCGGACACTAAAATAAGTTGTATTTGGCTACTTTCTATTGTTAAAAACCTCTATTAAGCACACACCGGACTGAATTGACAATAGTAGTATTGGATTACGTCCTTGAAATACGTACTGAAGTCAGTTAATGTTCATTTACAAGCAAATTAAAGTTGGTAATGAAAGGTAATGAACTTGATCTCTGGATAGCTTCTTTAACAACTTGCAACTTTTTCATAGTACAGAGTAAACGTTTAATGTTGATCATTTACGAACATTGCACAATTTTTAAAACCTCTAATAAGTGGACACCCTCTATTAAGTGGCCACTTGAGAAGGTCCCGAAGGTGCCCGCTTATTAGAGGTTTCACTGTAATTGATAAAATAATAATGTAATAGTAATGATTATAATTATTATAATTTACAGTTTTGCAGTTAGACAAAGAAATATTTTTAAACTTTCAGTATTCTGAACATCACTCATGTTCTTAAACTACCGGTTTTAAATGGTAGCTTTAACATGTATGACATTTAGTTTGCACAGAACTTGAGCAGGGAAAAAGATCCCAATTTCCATCAGGTACTGTACAGAACCTCTAGATCTGTGACAGTCAAACCAGGTCAAGCACCAGGGGGGGGGGGGGGGGGGGGGGTGGGGAGGTAGGGGTAGGGTTAGAGTTAGAGTTAGGTTGAAGCTCCTGATTTAGAATGGGGTATCCATTTCAGAGGCATTTTCTAGAATGGGATATAAAAAATTGGCCCATTTCCAATGTGGGGTATCAATTTTAGGGGAATTTTTTTTTAGAACGGGGTGCCAATTTGGAGTCCCGGGCGGCACATACCCACCCAAAAAATACCCAAGTGCCCCCCCTCGGTCAAGCCTACCCCCAAGAATCCGTTAATGAATTTGTTATTCAAAAGTTGAATCCGTTGCTATTTAGATTGATCCTTGCATTCTTGCATGTGTAATGAGCTGTGAATTCACACGAGAGGCAGTTATCAAATTTCTACCAGCTCTGTTTTCCTGAATCTGATGTAAATGTCTTCTAAGAAACGCAACCCATTCAAAGATTTTCAATCTGACCAAATACAGAGAAGTTCTCGTAAAAGATTCACTGCTCATTACGCATGCAGAAATGCCGCATTGAATTGGACACCAGTTACGGGAACGACTAACGGATTCATTTTTCAAATAATCAATTAATTAATAGAATCTTGGGGGGTACGCTTGACCTGCTATGACTGTAACCAACACCTCCTATAAGCGTACATGCACCTTTTACTAACAGACACTAATCTGGGTTCACAGCAATTAATTTCTATGTTAAAAATCTGCGTTAATCCAAACTACTGGTATTGTAAGTAAAGAGTCTTTTCTTGGTAACAAACATCCACATAGAGAATACTTGCCCACATGATAGATCATAGCTATAGCAAATACTCCTCTCTCTATGGCAGTGGCAGATCTAGGGGACGTGCCCAGGGGGCCTGGGCCCCCCTTATTTTAAGACCAAACTTGTCTAAAAATCTCAGGGGTCTGGATGACCCCCCCCCCCCCCCCCCCCCCCCACCTTACCTCAAGGTCTGGATCCGCCACTGTATGGCCGGGCAGTTTGGTTGAACAGATGCCTTTGACAAGCAGTATAATTCCGGAGTAATTTGGTCAACACTTTGATACTGAATAAGAAAACAAATTTACATATAGAGGGAGAAAGGAGGATCCAGAGCGCACCAAAAATCGATCCACCAGTCAAATTACACGGTCAATAATGCACAAGAAAACTGAAGCGAAGTTTAATGATGATCAAACAAGGAAAAACAATCTTACTGTTGAATAATTACTTTTCCATGTTTGTTTTTGCTTCATGAAATTAAATAGCATCTGCTCTACTTGATCGAATGACAGAGCATTTTCTTTTTTTCTACAACGACATGCCTTTACTGTGAAAGAAGTTGAAGGAACAATTACAGCAGAAGAGGCTTTAAGGTACACTTATAAACTAATATTCAAGCAAGACCCCAAAGAAAAGAGGAAGTGAGATTATTTACAGAGAGGGAAGGGCTAATGCAGAACCGAACCTTTCTAAATTGTTTTGATTACGAAAGACGTTATGCCATTAAAACTGGGACCTTAAGAAAATTCAATGCAAAATGGGGAGCGTTTATCCGGGAAAATAATTTTTAGCCTTTTTCCTTTGTCGAGATGTACGGAGAACAGCAATCTCGCTAACTCTCTAGAGGCTCTTTCAGTTTCTATGCGGATAATCAGTAATCTGTGTGTGTGTGTATGTGGGTGTGTGCTACTCTGTATTATATAGCTGGACTGTTAAGTTATCACTGTATAGTAGCAATGTAAGTAGTATAAATCAGTTATGCAATAAAATAAAAAAACAAAAAACAAAAAACAACAACAATATTTTTATTTGTACCCAGCTGTACCCTACATTGATTTACATGATACAAAAAAAATTGATAAATATATAAAGAGAGTACAGGCTGCCCATAATAACCATTGAGGGCTATCAGCCTTGCTTTTTTGTCTTAAAAAGATAGGGCAGCCTCACTTAGGTTATTAATAAATGATTTTAGTATAATTACATTGATGACTATCGAAAATAGAGCGCTGTGATTGGTTAGGAGCTTCGCTTTATCCCGCTATAATCACCGCGCGGTGATTATAGCCTTGAAGTCTAGCAGTTTTGAAAATGGCAGCCAGATTTTTTGATGTTTAGGGGTTGGAAATTGATCAATAAATTTTTTTCTGGAATAATCATCAATGTAATTATTGCTGGTTTTCAGTGTCACGCCATTCAAAAATAGGTCAAAATAAAATCAAAACCATTCGACTGATAAAGTCCAGAATCTTGGAAATGAAAGGAGGTAAATATACAAAGACCCTCGCCAAGATTTGGGTCGAAGGAATGAATCGAATACGAGATATCCGGGGAAATGTTTTACCCAAATTTATAGCGCTTTGTACGGAGACGCCATGCTGGAGCTCATCCGGATGAGCTCCAACATGGCGGACGGAAACAAACAGAAAGATCTGTTACCGAGTTTTGCTACAAAAGCGTGAATTTACTCCTAGAGAAACTCATAAACATTAAAGTAATACTTTTTTCTAATACTTGAACTGCTTAGATAGCAAAATTCCGCGAAAAAAGTCTCTTTTTTAACCTAAATGACAGCTCTCTCGGCCGTCATGTAAATGCTGCGTCACGCAAAAGCTTAGAAATTCAAGCGTACTCTATCACAAAACCAAGAACCCTTCTGAAGCGAAAATTTGTTTGAAAATTAGTTTTCAGCTGCTCTAATACACCATGAAAGTAAAATCTCAGTAGGATCGATAGTTTTGTAGTTTGAATTTTGGTGACGTCATGTGAAAACCAACAATACTAAAACAATTAGTCGCCTCAGGCGACGTGAATATTGGCGAATAGTCACCTCGACTTCGTCTCGGTGACTATTCGCCGATATTCACGTCGCCTTGGGCGACTAATTGTTAAATATTAAAGGGTTAGGTACCGCACACCACACACAGCTACAAAAAACATTCACACAATAAAACGAGCAGAAAAAGAAAGACAGCTAAAGAAAGCTAACAGTATAAAACAACGGAAAGCCATTCTTGCACTAAGTTGTACGTCTGATAATTTATATTCTGTTTCATCCGCTAAAGAAGCACAAAGCTAATCAAAAATTTTGAGGCTCGACATACCGTAAAATTTTCCCTCTACAAGGACCACAAGGCAAGCAAAGGCTTTGGAGGCACAGGTGAGTAGTAGCTATATATTATACAGTGGCAGATCCAGACCTTTAGATAAGGGGAGGGGGAGGGCCACCTGGTCATCCAGACCCTGAGATAAGGGGGGAGGGTAGTCTCCAAAAAAACTTTTTTCAGCCCTTTGGGCGCGGCCTCAGTTTGGTCTAAAAATAAGAGGGGGGCCTGGGCTTCCCAGCTCCTCCCGTAGATCTGCCACTGTTATATACAAAGTGGGCCGTTGACCATAGCCCTACTCCAATTTCCCAAAATGTCATTTGCTAGGTTTGCTGGAACTAGCAAATCTCTTTGAGATCTTAACAGTGTCCATAGAATCAGCAATCGACAGTTGGCCGGGTATGCATAAGTAGGCAGTTGTTCAAACAAAGGCTAAAACAATCCTCTTCAAGGTACTTCTTGAGTCGTCGGAGGGTAGAAAACGTGCGCCCTGTAATAGCAATGACTATGATATTTTACAGCGAAACCTCTATTAAGCGGACCTCCAATGAAGCGGACACTAAGCCAGGTCCCAAGAAGGACGTCTGATATTTCCCTTTATAACAAACCCCTATTCAACGGACACCTCTATTAAGCACACGTGGGCACTAAAATAAGTTGTATTTGGCTACTTTCTATTGTTAAAAACCTCTATTAAGCAGACACCGGACTGAATTGACAATAGTAGTATTGGATTACGTCCTTTTTTAGAACAGGGTGCCAATTTGGAGTCCCGGGCGGCACATACCCACCCAAAAAATACCCAAGTGCCCCCCCCCCCCCCCCCTGGTCAAGCCTATCCCCCAAGAATCCATTAATGAATTTGTTATTCAAATTTGAATCCGTTGCTATTTAGATTGATCCCTGTATTCTTGCATGTGTAGCCATGAATTCACACGCGAGGCAGTTATAAAATTTCTACCAGCTCTGACCAAATACAGAGAAGTTCTCGTAAAATATTCACTGCTCATTACGCATGCAGAAATGCCGCATTGAATTGGACACCAGTTACGGGAACAACTAACGGATTCATTTTTCAAATAATCAATCATTATTAATAAAATCTTGGGGGGTACGCTTGACCTGCTATGACTGTAACCAACACCTCCTATAAGCGTACATGCACCTCTTACTAACAGACACTAATCTGGGTTCACAGCAACTAATTTCTATGTTAAAAATCTGCATTAATCCAAACTACCGGTATTGTAAGTAAAGAGTCTTTTCTTGGTAACAAACATCCACATAGATCGGTCAAATCAGACCTAAAATTCTTTGCAGAATAGTTGCCCACATGATAGATCATAGCTATAACAAATACTCCTGTCTCTATGGCAGTGGCGGATCTAGGGGAGGTGCCCGGGGGGCCTGGGCTCCCCTTATTTTAAGACCAAAGTGAAACTGGTCTAAAAATTTCAGGGGTCTGGATGACCCCCTCCCCCCTCCCCCCCCCTTATCTGAAGGTCTGGATCCACCACTGTATGGGGTACTTTGTTTGAACAGATGCCTTTGACAAGCAGTATAATTCCGGAGTAATTTGGTCAACACTTTGATACTGAATAAGAAAACAAATTTACATATAGAGGGAGAAAGGAGGATTGAGAGCGCACCAAAAATCGATCCACCAGTCAAATTACACGGTCATAATGCACAAGAAAACTGAAGGGAAGTTTAATGATGATCAAACAAGGAAAAACAATCTCACTGTTGAATAATTACTTTTCCATGTTTGTTTTTGCTTCATGAAATTAAATAGCATCCGCTCTACTTGATCGAATGACAGAGCATTTTCTTTTGTTCTATAATGACATGCCTTTACTGTGAAAGAAGTTGAAGGAACAATTACGGCAGAAGAGGCTTTAAGGTACACTTATAAACTAATATTCAAGCAAGACCTCAAAGAAAACAGGGAGTGAGATTAGTTACAGAGAGGGAAGGGCTAATGCAGATGAGAAGATATCATTTCCAAATTCTTTGGACCCTCCCCTTTCAGTTTTTACAGGACATATTTTTGACAAAACAACAAGAAGCCAACTCTGAGGGATTACTTAAGTTGAATTAAAAATATTGATTCCACCATTCATTCATTGACGTACTGTTAAAGAAACATATTCAAAAAAATTCTTGAACAAACCCATTGACCTGATAGGCAACCTTTCCCAAGAAATAGCTTGCAAAAATCATGTAGATGAAGACTTAATGGTATCAATGGCTTCAAACCAAAACGCACAGTTTAAGCACATTTTCATTGCAACCTTAATTACAAAGCATAAAATAAGTAAGCCTAAATAAATAAATAAATCTGACAAAATTTATGTAAACATGGCTTCAGTGAGTGTCTACAGGTCCTATGCTAAGTGTGTCCTTGATACCAAGACTTTGATCCTCCCCACCCAGGACAATGGGTGACTGTCTGTGCCTCTCACTGAGCTCTGCAATTATCAACAACAACAACAACAACAACAAAACTTTATTAATGAACAAATAAACTTAAAGAGGTATTGCCCGCAGCTAGCAAGGCTATTCGAGGCGGCACAATGCGTGTAAAATATAAAAATAGAGACTAAGGCTATTAACATTATCATTCTCAGCAGAGGCACGATTCAGCTCAGTGGCTAGGGCAAATTAAGAACAAGGTACTTGCCAGTCAAAGCCTCTAGTGAACACTGCAGCTTACTGAAGGGGTTGTGTCAAAACGACCCCCTCCCTACCCCACTAATTTTGGCCCCCAGGTCTGATCCACCCACCCACTGTTAGGGCAGTCTCTTGGATATCCGGCTAAACCGACCAAGACAGCAAGCCCCCTACCATTTTGGACACTGGACTGGCCTGGTGCTGGGCTGTGCTTGGCGCCAGGCGAAAACCTAGTGACCAGTCATTTTAACGAAATCAGACAAATATTATTAAATAATATTATTATTACAGCCTCATATTTTGCGCATTCTCGCTCTTGACCTTAACCTTATAATTATGGTAAATAACAATATTGATCCTTCTCCTCAAGTGTGAAATATAAGTATGGCGATTTTTACACTGTACATGTATTCAATAAGGAAAGTGATAATGTATAATTGTCACCTACATAGCCTGGTGATCTGGGGCCATTCAAAGGATGTTATTCAGTAACATCCACTGAAAGGTCCTTTTCCCCGCGGAGTAAGAAGAGGCTTGAAACATCAAAACATCCTTTAAACGGAGGCAGTGGCATCTTCTTGTTTGAATTGATTGGAATCAATCGAGAAATGATCGAAAAATTTGGACAAAATCTCTCACCAAAAATCAAACAAGTCGGATATGGACGATCGAAGTGCAGATGAATCACCTTGTTAAACTTCGAGTCGAGCGTGACGTCATACGTTTACGAAATCCGACCGAAGATAAGAGGGCCTTTCGACGGATGTTAACAAGTGCTGACCAACTAAGTCTCCGATTACTGGAAAATCATTCATTATCGGGGTAATTTTCAGTAACGTTTTGATCAAGGAAAGGAAATTTAGTTCTAGTTAGCGGGGAATTCCAGTTATCCGAGTTCGAGTCAACCGAGTAAAAATGACTGAAAAGTGGGAAGTTGCAATTAGTTCCAGTTAACGGGTAGTTCGAGTTATTGGATTCTACTGTATTTAAAAGATGCTTACAGGCTCTATCCTATCTACCAGAAAAAAAGGAAAACCTTTACTGTATCTGTAGCTTAGGATGTGAGAAAAACTCTTACCTCTTTTGGCGAACACCACAGATTTCCCAAAGATCTGCGTATGTCTTTAATGTCACTCGAGTTTCCTCGCCAGATAATATATCAAACGACAGGTACTGTCCACAGAAGTCATACTTGGGACACTTGTAGATGTTCTGTACTGTATATAGGTGGTTACCATGGGGGATCAGTTTCCAGTGGCATTTTTCTATCGCAGTAGTAATGTAGGGGTGACCGTTCTTCATTACGCTGTTCTCGTCTCTCATCCACGTGATTGGGTTCAGCTTTTGACCAGAAATGTGTGGCGTTAGACACCATCTTCCAGCCATGGAACGATCATAATCGGGTACTTTCAGCACCTTTGTCAAATAGGAGTCTGTGAATGAGCTCACGTCAGGGTCGAAGTAATTTAGTGCCATCTAGATCTTGCCAATTTTACCTTCGCGAAGGAATCTTATCAGCTGTTTTTGCTGATCGCGTATAGCTTCCTGAGCAGCTAATAAGGCTCGTCGATTGGGTTCTAGGTCGATTGGTAACAAAGTCGCCGCTTCCTGCATGATCATGTCTTTAAGAATCGCCATCTTTGTATACAGCTCAATGTATCTCAGTGTCTTTTTGGCATCGCTTCCTTTGTTGGCCTTCAGGAGACCATTAATTTCACTGGCCAATTTTCCCATGAAAGGGAGACCAAGATACAGTGGCACGTTCCTCTCAAGTGACGCCGCCTGAGAAACGGTAAGCTTTTTACCTGACTGGCCCAGCTTATCCAAATATGCCTTGGAAACTTGGAATGTACTGGTAATGCCTTCAGCCTTATTACTAAGATCGCTCTCATAGAACTGTGCCAATGCCTCATCTATTTCTTCACGTACAATTTCCCCGACAGATTTCTTTTCCCGTCCTCCCGCTCCAAAAAGGCTCAGATACCCAGAGACGAAACTTAAGGCTACGGCAGCAATTTGGCCAGTGGGACCGGCAAGAGCTGCAAACTGTGCGACCATGTTGAGTGCCACCTGTACTGCGCCAATTGGATCACTTCCCGCATTTGCAAACTTGTGAATATTGGAGGCAGCGACCTGTAGTGTCTGCGTCACAACCACTCTATCACCGAACGAGATCTCATTCCACTGCCCCTTTAGTTCAGTTAGACCACTCATAGCACCCGTTGCTTGTGTTCCCAATTTCCCAAAAGCAGTTTGCAATGTGTTGATAGCGTCGTTTGGGACTGAAATTAAAATCAGAGCATAAGTAGCGGCCGTTGTAATGACCAAGACACCGTTTACAAACTTTTTTTAACTGACGAAGTTTTTATCCCGGCAAATTCTGTTACGGCTTGCAGTTTTGTTTACCGTTCAATAATTTGCACGGTTCCCGCGCGGCCCTCGAGAAAACGAAAGTCGAATCCGTGCAATTTTTTATCCGTTCAAATATTTGTCCGAAGCGTTTAAACAGGGGCTAACAGGTAAAGGGAAAAAACTGGAAAACAAAACAATCTTCTTTGAGTTAGAGAATTAATAACACAATCTTATGACACTTTCAGTTTTCGTGGTCATTTTCTCGTTAGACGTTTTATGGATATGTGCGTTGCCTAAACATATGGTTTTGACTTTTTATGGCACAGGTAGCTCAACCTTGAAAGTTTTTTTACGGTAATGTTGCCAGCATAACCTTCAAAATACAGTCAACTCTCGCCTGGCGGACACCCCGTTATAACGGACATCCCTAAAATAGGGACAGCAGCTAAATCCCCTGCAAAAATTTATTAGAGATGTTTTATAGACTCTCGCTAATGAGGACACTAACTCGAGGTCCCTACAGTGTCCGCTATAAAGGGAGTTGACTGTATAAGGATTTGTACCGTTGCAGTTTTTGTAGGTTTTGCTTGATAGTACCAGCCAGAAACGTAGAACAGAATAACTTAGTAAGTAAAAGCGAGTTTAGGATCAGAACAGGTGTAGAGAACAGGTGCCTTACTCTTATCTGACACAAGGTAGACAAGAGAGAAGACGTTAAGCAGGTAAAATGTTCATTAAAATTAACGACAGTCCCGTACAATTCTTAAATAATTTACAGACGAAACAGGAACGAGCGCTTGTCCAAGAAACGGTACACTCATGTCACAAGTTTTGCTGACTTGCGACAAAAGCTGCCTGGTTCCAAACACAAGGAGTTTGGTTTTGCTGGGATTAATGAACAGTTGATTTGAGCAGCACCACTTGACGACATGGCGGAGGTCTTCAGAGATTCTCTCCAGAGAGTGGTCAACATCCTTAGACGAGAAGGGCAGAAAAATCTTCGTATCAACCACGTAAGATTCCATGTTGCTAAAATGGACTGGGTTTCACTTTGGGAGATCATTCATGTATAGGCTAAACAACGCAGGGCCTAAAATAGACCCTTGCGGCACGCCATAATTTACTGTGAGCTGATCCGATAGTGAGCTACCGACCCTTGTTCACTGCATGCGGCCAGTAAGAGAGCTTTTAAATCACTAGAGTTCATGGCTTGACATACCTAGGTAGCGTAACTATTTAAAAATTTCTATTTGAATCCTTTCACAGATCTAAAGATCTACTCGACGTAAGGATCGAAAAAAAATAAAATAAAAACAGAAAAGTGTTAAAATCCTCTCACAGTTCTTGCGTCCTTCACTGGAATGATTTTCTCTCGATGTGTTTCTTCATCCCGCAGTTCCAATATATGAAATTCATTTATCCATTATTTCAAAATCCTATTAAGTTAATAGAGGTAAATACGTACTAAGACGGCTCGAACTGATTTTTAACGGTAAGGTGTTATTATTGAAATATCAGTTAGTAAAAAATTCTAATGTTGGTTAAACTAGTCTCAAATAAGCCTTACTTGCATCTTCCAAGTGAATGTCTCTGTCACCTTCTGAAATTTTTCGTTCTTTTGCTGAAACCTGTTCCTTTTCTTTCGATTTAGATTTTAACTGGAAAGAAAATATAAAGTTATTCAAGTAAAGACTATAAAATGCCAGTACTCATTTATTCGTTCTTTCCAAAGAGAGCTTCAAGACACAAGAAGCAAGCGCAGCGCTGCCTCAGTAACACTCGTGGCTTTTTACTTTTGGCGTTGCACTTTACGCAGTACGAAAGAAGACAACAGACGTCTTGTAGCCTATAAAAAATATGACAATTTTCAGCTCGATTTTTTTTCCCATTTGGTCCTCATCTCTAAAGAGAACAAAAAACCTTTAAAGATATACATCAGAGGCGAGAGATGAATGTTACGAAATCATCAGCCTTTTCCAGGCTCTCAGAGAGTAGGGATAACGCGAAAATATAAGCGCATGTACTGGCGCTTCCTCTCCCCAGTTTCCTCCCGATATATTTTCGTGTTCGCGAAGGGAGTTTAAGCAAAGATGTTTTTGAGCGACGCACGCCAACCGGAAGAGAGTCGTTTTCTCTTTCGATATGACATGACGCAACCAAATATCAAAGTCCACTTCCGGTCGACGAGTGTCGCACAAAAACGTCGGACTCTACTATCTCGGAGCTTGGAACAGGCTACGTAATCAGTGCTACTGACAGCCAATCAGGTAAGGATATGACTGACCCATGTGCCGTGTGGGTGGTTGCATCCTCCGTTCAATATACTCTTACCTCTTTTGAAGTCTTTTTTAAAAGTTCCTTCATCCAGCCAGGTTGGCCTTCAGTCAGAATATCGGTCCCAGTCTTTCCTGCGTCTTCTGTCTTCCCCTCATCGTTAGTATTAGCACCTTCAAAGTTTGACGTTGCTTCTGGCTTTGCAGAGTCCCTTTTCTATAAGGCAAAAATCACTGGATAAAATTACGGTTAATCTAAGAGCGGACAATAGACTTTGCCCCCGTTGCATGGGTGAACAAAAGCCCGCGTTCGATATATGAAAATTCAAACATGACTCCGACGCTTTCTAGTCATTTTATCTGGGAATTGCAAGACAATAGAGTAGTAAAAAAGTTGCAGTTTTGACCCTAAACCTCGGCGTCATGTTAGCATTTTAATATATCGAACATGGACTATGTCGTACAATTCACTGTACTTTGCCACACCAAGCCCCGTGCAGTTGTTCACAGAGATGCAGTGTTTGTTTTTTGTCCTTCCCCCTTGGGTTTACCTGAATGTTCAGTGATTAAAGATGATGTTCTTTCCATGAAGAAATTCACTTGAAAATTTAACACTGTTGTGCTGTAGAAAAATCTTAAACTACCGCTACATGAATATACCCTGGGCACTTGCCCTGGGCTTATTGATCGTCGTAAGGTTGGTGGGAAGGGTTATAAATGTAGGGGCTTTATATATCCGAGGGATCAAACTACGTTTGGAATTTACTAGCTTTAATTAATTTCAAATCGTCATAATAACTCGAATGTCTAGATGGAAGTTATATTTTTAAACTTATTCTGGCGGTCGGTATCTGTGTAATTGTTGCTGTCCGTTTCAAATGCCTCGGTATTTACAATGAAGAGAACGCGAACCGCCTTTGAAAAGCACTGTAAAGACTATAGAACTAAGTGAGTAAAAGACGTCATCAATGTCAGATGATAATTGAGCGTTTGCAGTAACAATAGCCTGTGTAGCAAGCTTTCCGTTTGGTTTCGGAGCAAAGAACGAGGAACGAGAGTCAAAGACCACGCGAAAATTGGCCGGGGAGGGTGTGGAGAGGAAAGGAAGGAAACGCGTTTCTTTCCTTCCTCCCCCTCCCCCCTGTTTCATTATTTGGCTCTCGTTACATTTTTCGCGCGGCCAAAACCGAAAATACGTTCCTTGGTCTTTCTTTGCTCCGAAACCAAACATAAACGCTGCTACACAGGCCACGGTAACAAAAAATGGGGGCAACACATGGATTGGCACATGTAGGGAAACGCCTTTTTTGTCAGGGCGTATTTGAGTATGCTTAAAACGTATTGTACCTTGGTGAAGTTTCCCGTCTGATCACTTTTTAAATACGTACCTTTTCATCTGCACACTCCATGTGCTCCAAATCTTCCTCAAAGAGAGCGATATATTTTTTATTTTTAAGACTTTCTTCTAAATGTAAATAATTTAAGGTAAGTAAGCAATAAAGATTCAAACCTAAATAACAAAACTTAAAACTTCATTTACATAAATGCGTATTAACGTACCTTGGCTTTCGATGGCCAAATCCAAAAAAAATGGCAGAAAAATCAAAGAAGTCCACATAAGTTTCATTGTAAAGCTGAACCCTTTAAAATTAAGATTAAAGTGAGGTTACGATTGACCATGCATATTCCTTCTACAGTCAACACTCGCCTTGCGGACACTCCGCTAATACGGACAGCAGCTAAACCCCAGGCAAAAACAAATAGCAGATGTTTGACTGAAATAAATTCCCGCCATTGCGGACCCTCGCTAATGAGGACACTGACTCAAGGTCCCTGCAGTGTCCGCTATAAAGGAAGTTGACTGTTTTATGGAGAAAAAAACATTAAACTTAAATGACCTGCAAATCATGTTTTCTAGAATTAAGCAAATACATTTTCGGGAAACGTTTTTTGTCTGCAGGACGTAGTCCCCGGTCTGGTAAGTTGAACTGAGCCAAATGACCACCCTGAGGCCAGAAATAGCAATAACATCATGATCAGCAGCATCATCATCTTCACTAAAATCATATCACATGTCAAAATCAAAGTCATATATTTCAGAAGTGGGAGATGGAGAATTACAGTCAACTTCCTTTATAGCGGACACTGTAGGGACCTTGAGTCAGTGTCCTCATTAGCGAGGGTCCGTAATGGCGGGAATTTATTTCAGTCAAACATCTGTAATTTATTTTTGCCTGGGGTTTAGCTGCTGTTCGTATTATCGGGGTGTCCGCGAGGCAAGAGTTAACTGGAATGTTGGAAGATTATCACAGTAATAACAATTACAAAAAGAAACGCTTTTCTATAAATAACAGTGATTCTTTTAATTTGATTCCACAACCACAGTTCTAAGATATAATTTTCATACATTCGTACTAATCATTTAACGAGTTGATGTTCTCCGCATGCAACTGTGAAAGTGTCATGTTGCTTATTATTAGAGTAAAACGTTGTTGGTCTACCTTTACTTTATAGGACCGGCGAGCTATTAGCCAATCATTTTTAAAGATTTGGGATACGGCCTCAGGTAGATGTTTTACAAGTTTATGTAATAACAATAATGGCCGTTAGTTCGATTTTTCACGTTTTTTTCATATCGGCAGCGTTCAGCAAAGATGTTCCTTTTCAGAGGATCACCTAAACTGAGTGAAATTTGAATGGAACACGTTTAATATTCAACTGATATTTCTTCACTGTCTGTCCTTTTGGTGTTACTGGTGGTAGTAAAGAAGCCGCCCTCCCACAAAGTCATAGTTTCTTTGCGAGAATTAAAAAAAGAAACAAAAAAGAAAGGGGTCGTTAAGCTCCAGAAACTTCCTATAGTAGTGGTTAAGAAACACTAACAATACAATTAAGAATAGCTTCCAAAAACAATCAGTCGGCCAATTACACCCATTCTTGAATCTCGGCGAAATTGAAGCTGGAAAATTTGGTTCATTTTAAGATGGGGCTGGGGTGAACGTTTTACATTGCTTGTGGGTGATTGTTAGGATTTAAGGGGTTTCTTACAGAATATGCTTTCCTAAGTGCATATTCTGTTATTTCATCCTGTTTAATCAGAGAGCTAAGTAAGGCGTAAACGAACATAACATAAACTCGGTAAGCCGGAGGGTAAACCGCTATCATGAGAATAGCCAGGTTAAGTTGTTGATTTTCTTTAAATTCCACTCGACTTAAATGCTATTTTTTTTTCTTTACCTGTTATTAATGCCACTCAAAAATCTGACTAGTAAAAATAAAAAAGCTAATCCCCCTCCGTCTTTAATGGTTGAAACACGGTAGTCGACAGTAATACAATTAACATAATTTCATTTTTGACGTTGTTAAAAGTTAAGTTGCAAACAATCAGTTTTTTTCTTATTTTCTCTTTTCTGCTATAGTCGTGAATGAACGTTTAGTGATTGGTGTGAAAAAAGCGCGATTGAAATTTGGCTCTGGAAACGAAAGACACAAAGACGACAACAAAAAATAAAAACAAGAACAACGACAGCAACAGATAAAGAAAGTACAAACCTTTTTAACAGTATGTCAGCAGGCCTCGAGATCTGATCCCTCTCTCTTTTAGATGTTTCAGTGTTAGCAAGCAGTTCTGTTTATTCAAAGACCTTATTGCGTGATTTGAAATTCTTGCCCTAATGAACCTTATGTTAGGCTGCTTTGTTAATGGAAGATGTAGTTAAGGGTGACTGACCCTTTCAATAGGTCATCTTTTCACAGTCAAGTTAAGATTAGATGCCCCTATTTTGACCTTTCCAGTATATGGTACCATCACTGGAATATGTGGAAATAATTACATAAAGATTTAAATCGAAAAGAATGATCGGTAACGAACAATGTTCCAACAAAAACGCAGTATTGTTAAAAGATGAAATAAGAGAATGGCCAAAAACGGCAGCAAAATATTCGTTCATCTTAAGAGCTGGACAACACGGCCAGCCAGGCCCCAGTTGTTCGAAAGATGGATAGCGCTATCCACTGGATAGCGCAATTGGATGTCGTAATACTTATCCTCTGGATAGCGATTTATCCGGTGGATAGCGCTATCCAACTTTCGAACCGGGGCCAGGTCTTTTGTTAAAGTGCACGGAGCTAGACAATTACCGGGATGAGTAGGTGTTAACGTCATTGTGTGCACGAAAGGTTTAGACGCTATATAGGACAAACCAAACTGTCTTTAGACGGATGACGGTGTAGCTCTACTACTGTTTTTCAAACAAAATAAAAAAAAGACAATCGCATATCGCGTAACAGGTACCCGCCAATTTCATTTAACTTGAAGTGCGCCTTAGTTAAACTTTAAACAGTAAATTAAAAGGAGACAGCTGACTTTCTTGGGGGGGGGGGGGGGGGGGAGGGGAAACAGCCTTTAATGAAAAAATTGCGCCGTAGAACCACTGCGCATGTTTCTCGCCTAAAGCTAACAGGCATCGTCAGAAAAGAGTTGGGGGTTACCGGCTTAATTTTGTAGTTAGTAGTGCTAAAAACTTAAAGTGTTGAATAACGCAGGGGGGGGGGTAGCCAGGATTTTTCAAAGGGGGGGTCACAGAGGCTACTCAGCAGATCACCATCCGGGGATCGCCGACTATATATGGTTTATACCGCTGCTTTCCCTCGTGTATCGGCGGGCTCAGTCGTATTATCGCGGCATGAAGGCCCTTATTAACTAAAGACAAGAGCCGTTGACGAAAATACTTCACAAAAAAACAAATTTTAAAAAAGTGGGCTTTTCAACAATGGCTTTTATGGCCAAGATACTGTCATGGCGTTTTCACCACCTGAATATTGTAGGTTGTTTGCTCAAAAGAAGGCCTACCAAGGGGGGGTCACGGGCACCCCAGGACCCCCCCCTAGCTACGCCCCTGTTAACGCTTGGAATACGTTGCCATAATAGCCGCGAATGACGAAACAACAGCCATTTTAAGTCAAGCACTCACTGTATAATCCAACTTAACGAAAGTGCCGCTATGACTTTGCATAAAAGGCGCGTTTCAAGACTGTGAGAAAAGACAAGAACATTTTCTGGTTTTGTTGTTTCGATGTATTTAAAAAATGGTGCATTTATAGCAATTAAAGAAGATGCTGCCTTCTAAACTAAGTATGTGAAAGGGATACCATTTGTCCATAGAAGGTGTATGAAAGACGTACCTTTTCTGTCAAAAATAGTATATAAACTAGGGTAAGGGACCCTCCTCGTATAAACTTTTGTTGAGTAGCCTCGGGCCTCTTTTGTAGGAACAGACTTTGTACACAGTCTAGGTTTTTCGCTGTCCCTGACGGACTCTGTAGCCCTACCTGTCGGCAAAACTATTTAGGGTGACACGACAAACAGGACTTTAAATGTGTCATTACTACCACTTTAATAACTATAGGAAAGGTCATGAAAACCTCGATATGTACAATACTATTACTATACTTAATACTACTACTATATTTAAATTGTGCAACCAAGGGGCCTCAGTGAACCAGAGATCTGCTTTCAACTCAACGAAATTTATAATCAAACGCATTCTTATTCTTGGCCATGAAACTATGATAGCTTGTAGTTGAGGTCAACGCTGGAGAATATCATTACACTGAAATACATGTATGTAAGAAAGGTGCCCCTCATTACTTCGTGTGGTTTCATGACAGAGAATATGAATATCGTACTTATACGAATAAGCACCGCGGCACACCCCACTTTACAAAAATTATACAAAAATTATACATTGAAAACATATAGGTAGTCATTTCATCGAATTTGAACCGGGTCTCATCAAAGAAAATTATGAACGCAGTAATTAACAAAACGTCCATAAATTATTCCATTAAAAGTTAACCTTATATACGAGGAAATGCTGGCATCACATCGAAACGTTTATGCAGTAGAACCTCGATAACTCGTACTCGGATAACTCGAATTCTCAGCTCGAACTAAATTTCATTCCTCTTATCAAATTTCACTGAAATTTACCCCGATAACTCGAGTCCCCGGCTAACGCGAACTGTTTTTCATATCCCTTCTGAATTCGAGTTACCGGGATTCTACTGTAAGTATAAACTACAAATTCCCAACTAGCCTGCGAGGCAGGCGTTCGAAAGGGAAGGGGTAGAGAATAAGGGCGCGAGACCACGCGCACCCAAATTCCCCCTTCCCCTTCCCCTTTTAACGCCGGCCACGCATGCTAATTCCCAACAGGAAAATGTAACTTGACGTGGATACTGCATTATCATACATTACAAGCAGCCGTCGCGTACACTCGTATTATAACGCGCACTAGAGAAATTAAGCATCACGTTTACGTCAAACGGCAAACGCGAATTTTAACCACGTGACCAAGTTTTCCCTCTACACACAAATTAGTATCACGCAAGTTTATCCATAAGAATTGTTTTGAGCTCTTTTTATCTGCTCATTCTCTATTTTGAGAAATTCTCAACTTGAATCTGACGTTTGCCGTTTGCTGTATACGTGAAGCTAAAACTCTCTAAAATTCCAGTGTAAACTGGTGGCTGACACAAGTAAAAACGCATATTTTGTAAGAAGTGTGAACCGCACTAAAAATGTATGATTATATGTATATTTTATGATCATGGTCTTAAAAGGCGGACTAAAATGCCTGAATTGACAATCCTTGTAAAAACCCGAGCTGCTCCAAACGCACTAGTGTCTAGCCGAGAATCTGTTAATTTGATCGCCCAAAGAGAATGACTGTTACTTCTTTTTATAACCAAACTGGAACACTCAACAGCTGACCTGTTTATGGCAAGCATCACACAGTTCGAAACACTTTACAAGCAAATTTTACTTTCAGGGAATCAAATCAACTAACTCTGTTCATAAATACATTAACAGCTAATATAAATATTGGTGTTTTTAAGTACTCTATAACAGCTAACGTAAAGTTAACACATGCGACACAACAGTGGACTAATTGAAACCTAATATATACACCTACAATTCGTACGTTATTGTGTCGCCCTGTGTTACCCCATCCCCAGGCCCTCTGCAGTAAAAGGAGAAGCGAAAAACAAAGACCCTGGAAACGAGATTTGTAGAGCTTATGCTTGCATAACATGTGTAACGTAGACAACAGAAGAATCCACCGTTCTAAATATGCCAAAGGCAAGTGCAGCACTTCACAGGCTCATAGCAAATTCCTCGCCGTTCACGTCGGTTGAGAACAGAATCTGGCCACAGATAGTTCATCAACCAAAACGGGAGCATGATGACCAGAAATCCTGTAAAACAACAGAATTTTGTATTGATTAGACTTTATAACAGTCAACGATGAAGTAGTCTCCTTCTCAGTCGTTATTAGGATCGTCACACAACGCTCCTCCCCACCAGTGGGGAAGAGTGTTGCGTGACGACCCTAATAACGGCTGCGAAGGAGACTAGCGATGAAGAGAATAACACACTTACTATAAAACCGCAAACCTTTGAGCGGGTGCGCGAGGGAGAGGGGGTGGGGGGTTAGAGATGGGGAATCCCTTCCTACTTCCATGTGCACCCGAGCTTCTCATTTTCTATTCCCCATCGAACACCTCCAACATACACTAGGATACTAGGATCCGGCTAGCATAAATTGTGGGCATAAATGCGATATCTATATATTCATATGCTTCACTTTCTCCTTTCAAACCCGTAAAATCTCAAATCTTGAGATACGCGATTTTTAAGGGGGTAAAAAACGGAGAAGATCGATTTGGGGTTGGAGGCCCTTGGACTTTGTGATGAACAAAACCGTGCAGTAAAAAAGGCCGTGTTTTCATGAGAGAGAGATTAACTTCGCTTAACGGTAATCACAATTCGTATTTTTCAGCTATGTTCTTTACACGACTTATTAAGCAAGGTGCGAGACAAACAACCGAAAGTTTATGCGAGGAAGTGTACGCGGCAGGAACGAAAAATTATTATGTCCTGACATTTTTCACTTGTGGACTGTTGGCATCCATACGCTGACGCAAATCCTGTGTTCTGATTGGCTTTCCAAGCGGCCAAGAAGGGTCTTTATGTGTGTTGTGGTCCACTTTTATCCTTGGTTTAAAATTTACTTTCCTTTGTTTCAAACAAACTCATTGTCATACATTATCATACCCAAAAACAAAAAAAACAGAATTAAAACCAAAGATAAAATTGAACCACAACATACACCTAATTGCATTTGCGTTATTAAAAAAGCAAAAGACAAATAAAAACAGCCAAATAGGAATTAACAACAGTGTAGCCATGTAAAAGACGTTTTGATAATTTGACAATCTGTAAACACAATTGCAGTACTTTAATCTGACATCAGTTGAGTAAAGCCAAGCTTAAATGGCAACTGACGTTTTCTGTTTCATCCTTTAGTCTCACATCCCTGATTGTAGTAAGAGTGCCTAATTTAGTTTTTTGTAATGTTCTGTGACAACGTTATTGTAATTAGGTGTATATATGTGTATTGAAAAAGTGTGAGGTCAAGATCGATATTGGGTAACTTCTTTTTTGCGTTTTTATTGACTGAGACGAAATCGACGCCAATAAATACGCAAAAAAAGAAAGAGGCCAATATAGAGCCACCTTGACTGAACAAGCTTGGTCAATAGAGAGAAGTGTGACGTCATGTCACCATGGTAGCAAAATTTCTGGATGACAGCAATATGGAGTTTTTGCGACGGCGACGGCGAACAACAAAAAAACAACATCACGCTTTTTTGTACAATTCTTAGCCGTTGTTGCACGGCTGGAACATGAAACTTCCTAATTTCATGCACCCGCTTTATGGAGTAGGTGAGCACAACACAAAAAGTTTCTTTTTCTTTTTTCTAAACTTAGATACGGTCCTTTCGGATCAAACCCAGAAAATTTCGCCAACATTTGACAAATTAAATGAAATTGAATAAGATCGATGAAGTTTGAAACAGTACGAATTTACTTTTTTAAGTGAATTTTCGGTTTGTTGTCATTCAAAAATTTTGCTACCATGGCAACGTGACATAACGACTTCTCCTCTCTATAAAGGATATAATTATTACACGGCCAAAGAGGACACAGAGAGATCTTTTCCTGCGCAAATAACGCGAGAAATTCCGAGGAGATACGCAAATAAGACAAGCTTTCCTTGCCTGTTCGGTATCCAATCAAAACACAAGATTCACTTTATCTTGCGCGTGCGTGGGTTTAGCCACATTAGTAAATATGCGCAATTGACCAAGCATGAGATCAAAATGACAGAATGTTGGCCTTGCTCTTTTTCTGCATTTTTATAAGACCTCAACTTTGGTCCATAAAAATGGAGAGTAAAAACCTTGGCCACTATTCAGCCATCTTCATCTCAAAGCTTTGGTCAATAATGTATTTTATGTTTCCACTTCAAAAAAACTGGTCTGAACATGGCTGACCGGGCTTGAGGCGGTCACTAAACTTCACGTGGAGAAGGGTGAGAACAACAGCTTTGAAACTAGTATTTTTTTCTAACTCCACTACGCTTCTTTTATCTCTCAGCCAAGATTTCAAACAAAGTAAATTGTTCCCTAAGACCACCTAGTACGCCACTGTTACAATTACAGACCACAATTTACACAATGTAAGCTGATTAACTCAACTGGTGGCCTTGGTGTCTCCTATACGTCTCAAATAACGGCAACTACACAATTTTTAACAAATTCAACCACTGCAACAAGTTAAACTCACCGCCAAACTTTAATCATACACTGGTACAATGTAAAATCTCCATGTACCTGCTTTTTTAGACTATTTCCCTAAAGTAATGACATAGTTTAGCTTAACACACGTATCAAACCTACCCGTTGCAAGAAGAGCAAATATTCCAAATGACAGACATAAATAGTACAACTCAGGAGCATGTCCTTCCTAAATAAGGGAAAGAACAAAGGAAAATTATTCACAGTGACATTAATGGTGTTCCTTGCTGCAATGTCAGGGTATGTAAGCAATAGGCCATGTGATTGAAAGTTTGCATTATCTGAGGTGCTGTTTTTGAGAATGGAGGGTGTTTTTGACTGGGTTCAACTGTTGTGATCCAGTTTTTTTCTTTCTTAGGGAGTTAGGGCCTGCATTTGTAGGATTTGCTTTGGTATTACTATTAAATTGCAAGAGGCCATTTTCCTTCTACTTTCAAGATCCTTCAGGGTTTTGCTTCCAGTGCAAATTCTGGGGCTCTTGTTAAGTAAACTTCACAGGGAGAACAAAATTTAACAAACTCAGGTTTATTGGCAGCTATTGAGAACACTTGTGAGAAGCTCTCAATTCCTGTATGACTATAATTATAACTCAACAAATGCACTTGGCATACAGTTGACTTCTGATAACTCGAACCTCGTGCTAACTCGAACTAAAGTTGATTTCTCTTGGATTTCCTTTACACATTTACTGTAATTTTACCCTCAATAACTCGAACCTCCCACAAACTCTAACTAGTTTTTGTTTCCTTTCAGGTCATTTCTACAAAATTTTACCCTTGATAACTCGAACCATGTTTTAAGTGCATAACAAGTTGAAAAAAAAAAACATTGTACTGAAGTCCGAAACATTGAAATCAGAGAGATTAAGCATTGCGTTTACAGCAAACGTGAATTTGTACCACGTGACAAAGTTTTCCACAATTATTACTTATCAATTACTTGTCACTATAACGTGTACACGAAAATCTGTAGATTCACACTAATTCTACCCATAACAATTTTATTATTTGAAGCTGTTTTTATCTTTTCAGTTCTCATTTTGGAAATTTTACAACTTGAATCAAACTTTTGCCATTTGCTGTAAACACGATGCTTAATCTCTCTTTTATTTCAAAATAACTGTGTCAATTCTTTGTCTTTACTTTTGTCACTCCACTTCAAATTCAGTTTCCATCCCTTACGGTGGCCCATATCTGCAAACACAACAAACAATTCTTGAAACACAACAAACACTTTTCCAAACACAACATAGTATTATCTGAACACAACAGACTATTATCGAAACACAACACAGTATTATCGAAGTACATAGCAATTTTATCGAAACACAACACAGTATTCTTGAAACACAACACAATGTCATCGAAACACAACACAATATATCGAAACACAACTCAGAGTTTGCAAAACACAACGCAAATCTCCCAAAACACGACACAATATTTGTGAAACACGACACAAAGTTTTCCCGATTACGTAATACAGGATGTTACTATACAAGGCATAAACCCAGGTAGATACTTTATATATGATTCCTATAGTGTACCGATATATATATTCTTACTTACTTACTTAGGCCCAGTTCAAACGTCGAATTTCACATGTGCCGAACTTAATTCCTATTTTAGTCGACTAAAATAGTTAAATACGGCATTTGATTCATTCGTCGAATTTAACTCTCTGAACTCTGTCGAATTTAACTCTGTTCGCTGTGAATATTCCCAGTAATATAATAATAATTTACTAACATTCAAGCATTAAGTTCGGCACATGTGAAATGCGACGTTTGAATCAAAAGTCGAACTTAAGTCGAATCTTCGACTGTTTCAGTCGCAGATACTGCAAACGTCGCATTTAATTTAAACAGTCGAATTTAATTGATTCAAACCTCGCACTTTTAACTCTCGAATTAAGTTCGGCACATGTGAGATTCGACGTTTGAACTGGGCCTTACTCTTTCTGCCTTGCTTGAGTATCTTTACGTACCTTTGTGTCTTAACCTACTTCATTATTGGCGTGCTTGAGGGACTTGGCCTACTTCAGTTACTTGGCGTGCTTGAGTATCTTTACTTACTTTTGCGTCTTGAAGTAGGCCAAGACACAAAAGTACATAAAGATACTCAAGCAAGGCAGAAAGAGTAAGTAAGTAAGTAAGAATATATATATCGGTACACTATAGGAATCATATATGAAGTATCTATCTGGGTTTATGCCTTGTATAGTAACATCCTGTATTACGTAATCGGGAAAACTTTGTGTCGTGTTTCGCAAATATTGTGTCGTGTTTTGGGAGATTTGCGTTGTGTTTTGCAAACTCTGAGTTGTGTTTCGATATATTGTGTTGTGTTTCGATGACATTGTGTTGTGTTTCAAGAATACTGTGTTGTGTTTCGATAATATTGCTATGTGCTTCGATAATACTGTGTTGTGTTTCGATAATATTGCTATGTGCTTTGATAATACTGTGTTGTGTTTCGATAATAGTCTGTTGTGTTCAGATAATACTATGTTGTGTTTGGAAAAGTGTTTGTTGTGTTTGCAGATATGGGCCACCGTAATCCCTATAATTATATTAATCAAGATTTGTTGCTTAATTCCTTTTTCAAAATAACAATATTATTTTTATGTCTTGCTGCCTTTGAAGTAGAGAATACATGATACTTGCATTCCCTCCTCATCCATTTGCTTGTTTCCCTATTTCTGGTTATTTGCCTTGCACTTGAGCTCATGATCACTCAAACTTTTTTTGGTCTCCCTAGAAGGTTTGAGTTATCGGGAGTCAAACTGTACTTTTCAACTCTGAGGTTGTCATAAAAAACAACAAGAAGAAAATACTCACACATAATTTAGAGGCAAATGTTGATGCAAACAGTACCATGCCAAGAATGAGGGATCCAAAGCCAAAGAAATGAAATGCAATCTTAAGCTGCCATGGCACAGGTTCCATGATTGAGAATAAAAATGTAAAAGCTGAGAGTAAAATAACAATGGATCTGCACTGATTCCACATGTTGCTGCACAAGTTCATGTTACAGTATTTATGTACATGTATGACGTATGCAAAAACACAGGCAATGACTGCCCCCTTCCTCCTCCCCAAAGGGAAAAGCAGCCCCACCCCTCTCCTCCAGACAATGTTGTTCTTTATTGAGTAAGGTAAAATGAAAATAACACTAGACACTGTATTTTGTAGAATATCATTTGGCATGTCATGTGCATGTTGTGATTAAACAAGGTGTTTAGTTGGGTTGCACTTCACTTCAGAAAGCTGCGTGCACTCTACAACATTGAAACCAGGGGAGAGGGGAGAGGAGGGGGTGCTGCAACTAGCTTCCAAGATATAGCACAAAGGACGGGATACAATGAAGTGGTGAGCTACATTGTGTATAATCAACTAGCCTCACTTTTAGTGAGATATTTTGCAGCACACACAAAATAAGCAAGCAAATTAAAGTCAAACTACAAACTCAGGTAAATCCACAATACAAAGCTTCATGTATGCTACAAGAACTTTTTTTGCCAATTTGAAGGCAGTTGAGAATAATTATTGTTGTCTGTAAAGTTTCAGTTGGAATGAGAATTTTTAGATCACTGTCAAGCAAAGTGCTACTGCATGTAGTAGCCATTGATATAACTGGATACATATTATTAGTTGGAAAAAACTCATTTTTTGGTGAGAGAAACTCAGTGTCACGTTGGACACAGCACTACAAAAGAAACTGCCAGGAAAGAAGATGTGTTTTTGTACATGCATTATTTTTGTATGATTT
This sequence comes from Porites divaricata, assembly GCA_038088405.1. Taxonomy (NCBI): domain Eukaryota; kingdom Metazoa; phylum Cnidaria; class Anthozoa; order Scleractinia; family Poritidae; genus Porites; species Porites divaricata. The sequence continues at coordinate 21,935,240 of JBBMOI010000008.1, read as the reverse complement.
CTGCCAAATAAAGAGAAAGTCATTAAGAAAATGTAACTAGTATGTTGAACCTTACTGCAAACAAATAGTCGCAGGTCAAAATTTTGCATATCACAAGGACGTTTTTGCATGCAGACCTTCATTATTAATTTTATCCTTGCCCTCATTGATTTTCTGAAATAGTGTAGTTTTAAAAAATCTCTACACTCCTCCCAAGAAGGAATGGATACCTGGGATAGGAAGGGGCTCTCAGACCAAAAAAATAAATATAATACATTGTAGTGTTACAGCCTCCCTCCCTCAGAGGCTCCCAGCGCTGTCAATAAGGGCCAGTAGCAGACAAAACCGCTGGCTAGTTAACCATCCTTAGCTGGCTACTTTCATCTCCTTCTACCATAACGGCTAACAAAAAAAAGCAACATCGAATAAAATTGTAAGGCATCCGCTTCCCAGTATTGAATGACATTGAACAAATATTTAAACAGGTTTAGATTTGAACTGTGCGATGTCTTGGAACGCCTGGGACATTCAGGGTTCATACCCGTTTTTGAACAAAAAATTCAAGGACTTTTGAAGGACTTTCAAGGACACATTTCCCATATTTCAAGGACTCTATTCAATTCAAAAAGAGCCTTAACTCAATGTCTTTTTTTAGTTCTTCCACAACATAGGTAATTTTATCTTGAATGTATTTCTGTGTTTGCTCCTTTTCCTTTGGAGTTCTACTTAAATTATAAAGTTAGCACCGAAATTCAAGGACTTTCCAGCACTGACCGCAATTTTCAAGGACTTTCAAGGCCTTGAATTTTTATTTTAAAATTCGAGGATTTCTAAGGACTTTCAAGGTGTGTGCGAACCCTGGACATTTCAATGGCATTGTTCCCAGTCTTGTGTGTATTCTGATGAAACAATGGTGTCCACGGTGGAAAATACCTCTTGAAAACCACTGGAAAGGCAATTTCCGAGACTCTAAATTTCAAAATGACCCTTGATGCCTTGGCCCTCAAGAACTTGCGCATTTGGTGCAAGTTCCAAAGCCACCTAGTATTCATCATCAGCCTGCTAGTACACTGTACTTAAAACCTTTTTGACAGCCCTGAGCTCCCCCTTCCCCACGGAATACATGAAGTTTACCTGTAATTATTGGAATTTCCAGAGGTGTGTGGGGTTTTAAGTGGAAGTTATGGATATGATCTGGAACTGTACAGTCATTGTTTTTCAAAATTACGTAGTTAAAAGAACACCAGATGGAGTAAGTACACTGTACCTATCATAGCGAATGTAAAAACAATGCCTGCAACTGAGATGTTGAGCAAAGGTTCATCACAGGTCCGAGAGCTTCGAGGCCTACAGCAAATATAGTAAAAATGAAAAGTAAGAAATGTTACTAGTGATTTTGCTTTAAAACGCGTTGGCCCCAGCTTATTGGCCCCAGGTAGTCAATCCATTTTCTGGTCATTATCTGGCCAAAAAGAACCAAAACAGCTCAAAGCACTGTTTATAAGTCAAGCACTTCCTGATGCTAAATATCAGCTTCTGAAATTCAGGTACAGCCAGAAGGCAAAATGTTGATATCATTTCACTTAGTTCTCCTTTTCAATTCCTTTGCAATTCTTTCTTCATTTACAAATGTATTTATTTTTTGGTTGGGCTGGGCAATAAATTATTACTGGGCGTCCACTCAGGGGAAAAAGTTTCAACAAAAATTGTAAGGGTTGTGAATTAATTTTTCAATAGAAAGTGCAAGGTACATGTATGGGTAAGTAGTGAATTTTCTGGTCAATCTTAGATTTGCATTTTGCATTTTTTCTCTGGCCTGTTTGCCTGATTCACACTCATGAAAGATCTCTTTTTCCTGTTCAATTACTGGTAGTAGGTGTCAAAATAGTCTATGATAATTCAAACCAATGAGTCACCACAAGTGGTACAAGGGATGGGGATGACATGGGCCGATACATAATTTTCTCGGCATTTGAAGGGTAAAATCATGGGTTTGAAAATGCACCCCTCAAAAACTGTAGAGTGTTTGTACCTGCTAAGTCACTGGCAGTTGGCAGCCCCGCATCACAGACAGAACTAAACTTCTGATTAATTCCGCCTGCAAAACAGCACCAATATCCTTAATTGTTCTGGGCCTCCAAAAGTGTACCAGGGGTGTCATGATTTGCATATCATAGTCGATTTTCCAATCAGGTTGAAGGAAAAATTGAAACAAATGTGCAGTTGGTAATTGAGTCAGTTGGGGGCCCAGAATAAGCATATTAGCACTGCTTTGCAGATGTTACTGACCAGGGCTGGGTTATGTCTGCGATGCAGGCTAAGGCAGTCTCAACATACATGTACCATGAAAAGGAATTAAGGTTTAATAGAAGGTTACCTATAGAAAGATCTTTGACAGGTCAAAATTAAATTCAGGTAAAATTTTTTAACCTAGGTTGATTCTCAAGTTCCTTTGTCTCCTAGCCCTAATTATTCATGAACTAGGAGACTTGGAGACAAAGGAAATTTAGAATCAATCTAGGTTAATAACAAATTTTATCGGACACTTTCTACAGTTGTATGACCCATTCAATGTCTGCATTAACCCTTTAAGCCCATGTACAAATTCTCCAAACTGATCTCCATACATTTCCTTTAAGAATTAGTTGAGAGAATTAATTTTAATAAAAGATCACAACATTTTCTCTTTGGTGATCATTTGATTAATTCTCATAACCTAATCTCTTGACATTGTATGGACGTTGTTAGGGAAAAATTGATGTTGGTCAATATTAGGACTTAAAAGGGTTAATGACTGTACCTTAATTGTGACCTGGAAAGCGAAAACGGACACTAATGCTTTCCCATTTAACGGGCAGAAAAACGGATTGTAAACGGATGCTAAACGGATGTAAACGTTTAACACAAGCCTTTAAACGGATTCCACGTCCATTTAAATGGATAAGCAAAAGCGTTAAACAGTTGGATGAAGTCAGTAAACAGATTGGCCAAAATGTTAAACGGTTGCAGAATTTTTTTAACTGAAAGCTAGAATGTTAAACGTTCCATAAACGGAAAGCTGAAAAATGTTAAACAGTTTGTAAATGGTTGATCAAAATCATTACAGGATCATAAATGGAGAGCTATAAACGCTAAAAGTTTCAGCAATGATTGTTGAACACTTACAATTGTTCACAGGGCTAGGGAACAAAACAAATAACTTGTCTTCGATCAAATACATTGCATAAATACTGGAATCTCTTGTATCAAAATTTAAATTCACTAATAACAATAATATTGCTGTTGTTTTTTTTTTGTGAAGTACATGTAGTAGTGGAGTAGTCATTAGAAAGCGGATCAATAATTTTGCCAATAATATATGTACGGGGAGCAGAAAATTTGTTACAATTTGAAGAAATAACACAACAGTTTCCGCAAACTTATGCCACCTTCACAGGGCTCGACGTTGCGACCTGTGGGGTCACCAATGCGACTAGATTTTATTCACTGGCGACTAACTTTTCATGCCTGGTCGCCAGGCTGGCCCCAAGATTTTTTGATTTAGTTTTAAAATTTCTTGTTGAGTTCAATACTCTGATACTCTCGTGTTCGCGTATGAAGCCGATGAAATCGTGTTCGATTCTCCTTTTGGCTACTTTATTTACTTGCTAGCAAACGCAAAGTGTAAACTACATGCACGAGTCAGAATAGTAAACTTTTTAAGGCAAATTTCTGCTGACATTTGAGCCTATCGCGACAAAGCATTGCGTGACGACCCAAATGAGAGCTTTGCTGATAAATTATTATAATTAATTGTATTTTATTGACTTCCAATAAAGTACCATTGAGGTCACGCTGTTTGTCGAACAGACTTCTCGCCAAATCAACTTTTCCCCGAAAATATTGACAATCTGTTTCTTCTTTGCGGAGGAGACTTTCGATCACGTGCTAGGCAACGAACTAGATCATGTTTCACCTATGTTCATTCCCGAACATCAATGCAAATATGGGACGCAAAACAAATGTTTGCAGATTTTGTTCTTTAATAGCCTAAATAAGCCTTTTTGTAATTCCAAAACTCTGTTTAACTACAAGTGTATTTCATTTCCTGAAGCTTGAATAACTCTTTGAGGGAATTTACGCTTCACTATTCACAGCCGCCCACGGGTAAGCGATGTTAATAGGGAACTTAAGAACCACGATGACGGCTTTGTCGACGACAACCGGAAGTTAGTTACTCTGTACTGCGCAAGCGCGACTAGTAAATTTCGTCGTCGTGGTGTCGTCGACGACGCCAAACATAGTAGAATCACGTCGTCCTGCAATCCACAAGCTTCGGCAGGTTAAAATCCACTGTTTTAAGCGATTTTTGAAGTCCTTTGCATTTCTTTATTCTCGTAAATCCAGGTATCGTTCGTTTTTTCTTCTAACAAGTGATGTTGATTGAACATTCGACTAATGAATTGTTTTTACTTCGAAGAATGACAACAGCTGTGGAGGCCGAGCGAGCGAACTCGTAAGTGATAAATTTATTTGTACGTTTAGGTAAGGCAAATCTAATGTGTTTAATATAGAGGAAATAAACTTTATATGGAAAACAGCTATCACATCAGCATGTCTCTTTTTCCAAATCTAAACTCTGACAGATACTCGGACTTGGTCATCTCATTCAGTTGAAAGCTGAATAATCTTCGTGCGGAAAGCAGCTTTCTCCACTCGAAAAGGTCAGACAACACAAAAAATTCTTCATCGTCAATGAAATTAGATGTACGGCTTAAAAACTAAGATCTTGCGTTGTTTTAAAAGACGCCAATGCGGAAAAGTTTGTTGAGAATGGACATTACAGTTTTACATTTGTGTTTACATTCAGTGTCGTCGTCGACCTACCGACCGACTACATCTTAAGTTTCCTTTTTCCCGCCGAAACTGACGTTCTCGTTCCAGTCTTTTCCCAGTCAACAGACGTCGTCGTCGTGAACTTCGTCGTGGTTCTTAAGTTCCCTAATCAATGCGAACGGACAACGGGCGAGAACCGTGGGAAAGGAAGCCTTAAAATATCAGTAACAAGTTCTTGCAAAATAATTTTTCTAAAGCGACGGTGTTACAGACCCACAAAAAGACGGTCTCTTCTTCAACAGAGTATTTCAGGTAGAGGATCTACGGATTGGCCATCGCTAACGGATGCGACTATAAAAGTTCTAACGGGTCAAGATCAGATGCTAACGAATTGACTAACGCCTCTAATGGATCAGCTAATGATCTAACGGATACGGATGAGTTGCTAACGAATTTTCATTGATCTGTCTAACGGATGACTAACGGATAGCTAATGGTCTAACCGTTCAACGGAATATCGTAAGTGTACGTTTTCCCAAAGAAGGTCACAAATACTGACTACAGACGTTTAAATATCAACAGAATGTACAGAATTTAAAAACGTCTGCACAACAGATCTATCGAATTTTATCACAACCTGATAAAAGTCCAGAGTTTGTGATATTTAAAATTCTCACGGCATGATATGTTAAAAGGAAATTCACTATTTCACACGCACCGAAAACGCGACGCATCATTGACACATACCCGACATGTATTAAAAGTTATAAAATTTTCTCCCAAAGTATTCTTCAGTGGTCGTTAATGAAAAAATAAATTAGCTTTTTCAACACAAACACGCTTGTATTATGGATATCAAACTTTCCGTAGCCATTCCACTGTTTCGCTGTGTAAAATTAAAGTAGTCAAGTGCGGTAAACTGAGGGCCTTTAAATAACTTGATATATGATAGCATTGTTCGTGCCGCCTTCTTCCTTGTATCAGTGTTCAGACCTTTTAGTGTATTATATTCTATTTTTTCTTGAAGATAATTTTTGGCGACTAGAATACTTGTCCTGGCGACCAAAAATGAAAACTTGGAGGCCAGGTGGCCCCAAGATTTTTTTCTGAAAGTCGAGCCCTGCTTCAGTTGTAATGAGCTTCTAAAACTTTAGATTGCAAATGGTTGTCTTACTATTTTGACATGAATACAAAGAAGATTAAGACAAGATCTGCAAACATTTGTTTTGGGTCCCATATATTTGCTTTGATGTTCAGAAATGAACATCGGTGAAACTTGATCTATTTCGTTGTCTAGCACGTGATCAAAAGTCCAGAAACTTAGAGTAAACATCTCTTAAATGTTTTCAAGAAGTCAGTTTGATAAACAGCATGACTTCAATGGTACTTCATTAGAAGTCAATAAAATACGGCAGAGATTTTACACTGTATTTGGGTCGTCACGCTCAACAGAAATTTGCATAAATTTGTTTACAAGAAGCTCAAGAAATACATGTAAGCGCTGTTCAGTCTCGATTAGCTTAATCTTTTTGGCAGACTAATCTGCCATCGAGGCCGCAATAGAGATACGTGTTTGGCATAAAGAAATTGTTTTTAATCGCTGCACTGAAAGTCATTCATGGAGAAACACAGGACGACTTGTTGAGAAAATCAATTACAATTGCTTTGCCTGAGAGTCTATAAAACTTCCATTGAATTCATCACTAGTGATTTTCACAATCCTTTTTACAGTAAAAGTCAAACTTTAGACGGACCAGCCATTAGATCATAAGGCCAATCCATTAGAGTGTTTAGACAAATTGTTAGAGGGTTTGGACAAACCGTTAGTAAAAGCATTTGGGCAAACTGTTAGGGCGTTAGAAAAACTGTTAGCTATCCGTTAGTTTTGTAAAGGATAACAGATTGCCATTAATGTCGTTTTCCCAAAGGAGAAAGTCACAAATCTTGGGGTCAGGTTGGCGACCAGGCTTGAAAATTTGGTCGCCACTGAGTAAAAGCTGGTCACATTGACGACCCCACAGGTCGCAACGTCAAGCCCTGATTTATTGGGATTTATTTAACAAGTTAAACATCAGTAAAAAGAAGTTATGATCACTACAAAAGTTGCCACTTTAGAACAAGAAGGAAACTGGAGCTGAAATGCATCCCACAATAATATTAATTTTATTGTTTCTGAGGACATGCTGGTCAGCTACTGCAATGTATATTTTGGCCAAAGTTTTTTCCTTATTAACAGTCTCAGAAGTCATTGTGATCATCGTTAACTTGGCTCAGTTTTCTTCCCATTACTAAAGTGATAAATAGAGCCTGTTAACCTGGTTTGTTATCACTTCAATTGGCCATCTTGTTTCTTCCAGCTGGTTTTATATGTGTTCGTCAAGTCAAGTTTGACACCATCTCAAAGAAGAGAATCACTTCTAATGGTTAACAGCTCTTTTCAACCATTTTTTCAAACTAAAATATTAATAATTATGTTACTGTAAATTATGTAAATAAGTAGTCACTACTTACAGCTGAATCACATATACTTGTGGTATAATGAACATAAGAGCAAAAAGTACAACAGCAAGTCTCCTGTGTGAAAAAAAGGTTGCAATATTATTATCAATGCAATATTTAGACAATAAATCAACAACTAAAACTAATTCAATATTGTTATCAGTTCATGAAAAAAAAAATGTCTTTTATTATTTTGATGTATTTTGCATGAGGACACTCTTTTAATGTCTCCTTATGTACGTACGTCATCCAATCCATGCAAAGGTTTGGCCGTTTGCAAGGCAACAGAAGTACCTAATTCATTCCTCAAACATACTTTAAGACCCAGACTGTTGGTGTGGCCCTGGGAATCGCACCCATGACCTTCTAATCTGCAGTCAAGCAAGCTAACGACTGAGCTAATCCTGCTGCTTTTCCATAAAAGCTGCTGAATACACGCAACTATAGCTTGGTTATCCATCTGTACCTCTTATACAACACACACATACAATACTCTCTGAAGTTGTTGTGGGGTGTTGGGGGGGAAGGGACTTCCCCCAGCTACCATAAGGATGACTCTCCTGCCCAGCCACATTTACTTTCGGGAATTGTTATGATAACAAATTTTGTTAAAATCTTTGTCTATATACGTTCATCTTTGTTAGCCACTTTCCTCTTCCATAATTTTTAATAATCTACCAACCTTGGGGTAGCCACTAACCCCAACACTTTACGGCTACTTTCGATCGGTTTATATTCAAAAGGTCCTAAGGTAGCCAGTAGTCAAATACTTTACGACTACTTTTTGATCAGTTTATAGTCAATGGGTCTAAGGTAGCCAGTAGTCAAATACTTTACAGCTATTTTTGGATCAGTTTATTGTCAATGAGTCTTACAGGCCATCTGATATTACGCGATGGTGTGATTTCGCACAATTGACCTCAAATCACATCCGATCGTGCAATTTGAGAAAAATCGAATAATTCATAAAAAAATGCTAAATTCAAGTAAAATACATAATGAATTCTAACTTTAATTAAACATTTTCCCAATCTTAATGTTATTTAAGGTGATTTACCACAAAAGAAAGCCTTGCAAGACACCTGAAACCTGCGATCGTGGTATCTGGGCAGCCATTTTGATTTCAGAGAAAAGCAGTGTGGTCAGCGGTGTAACAGCGTCATGTAATAAATTATTAAACAAGTGTCCTTTTTCTTTTCTGGGTAAAAATTATCAGACAAATTTAACTATTTTGTTTTAATTTAATAAATAGATGTTTTATTATTCCTTTACATTCAAATTGCCTGTTAAACAACATTAAAGTGGTTTTTCTCCTTTAAAAACTGGTAAGACAATGTAAATTAGCCCTGAAAAAATCGCATAATTTATCGCATAATAGTCCTTTCTCATCGCATAATCTACCCTGAAAATATTGCACAATTTCTGATTTTTAATCGCACTCTATCAGATGGCCTGGTCTTAAGATAGCTAGTAGTCAAATACTTCATGGTTACTTTTTGATCAGTTTATAGTCAATGGGTCTAAGGTAGCCAGTAATCAAATACTTTACGGCTACTTTTTGATCAGTTTATAGTCAATGGGTCTTAAGGTAGCCAGTAGTCAACCACTTTACGGCTACTTTCGGATAGGTTCATAGTGAATGGGTCCTAAGATAGCCACTAGTCAAATAGTTAATGGCTACTTTTGGATTGGTTCATAGTCAATGGGTCCTAATGTAGCCAGTAGTGAAATACTTAACGCCTACCTACAGGATCGGTTAATAGTCAATAGGGTAGTCCCAGGGTAGCCAGTAGTCAAATACGTAAAGGCGACTTTTGGATCGGTTTATAGTGAATCGGTTTTAAGGCAGCCAGTAGTCAAATACTTAACTGCTACTTTTGGATGGGTTTCTATTGAATGGGTCACTGTCAAGGGAGCCAGTAGTCAATTAATTGACAGAGAATTTTTGATAGGAAAGAATTCAGACTAGACCTCAAGGTAGGCCAATTTACATTGCACGCACAACTCTCTGTCGTATTTGATAGGCTTACCATAGCCTGGGAGCCTATGGCACTTCGAGACACTAGTTGCATTGTGGAAACCAAACATGCTTTATGCTTACGATTGCCATGTTAGACTTACACGATACGTCTCTGTCACCTGTGACAGGCTTATGGTAAATGGTACTTGGTCAAGGTGTTCGTAATTTCGAAATGTAGTAGAATTTTCATTATGGCCACTACGCTGTAGTGTCTGGGAGGAAGATGTTTAAGTTGGATCTTCTCCCAAGTTTGCACATGTCGCCAGGGAAGGTGATCACTGGACTGTCAAAGAAACGAGATCAGATTTCACCACGTTCTCAACCTTTGATCTTATTAACTGGCTACCTGTACAGCCATTGACTATAAACCAATCCAAAAGTCGCCGTTAAGTATTTAACTACTGGCTTCCTGTACAGCCATTAACTATAAACCGATGCAAAAGTCGCCATTAAGTATTTAACTACTGGCTACCATTGGACCCATTCATCAATAACCAATCCAAAAGTAGCCACTAATGATCATTGTAGGTTTGTGGCTACCTTCTCGTCGATGATACATCTGATCTAAAGGTAGCCATTATCTCATCTAGTTTCCGGCTACCTTCTTGTCGATATATATATCCGATCCAAAGGTAGCCATTATCTCATCTAGTTTCCAGCTACTTTCTTGTCAGTATATTGTGAATACCTATGATGCCACTAAGTTATGCGATGACGGCCACCCTTTGGTCGGTAAAATAATAGAGAATACCGATCAACTATTTGGCCTCTCAAATCGTTCGTATATATCGACGAAAGAAATGACAAATTTCGCCGTTATCTAAATGCCGTGTACTTTCATGTAAAACAAAAGAAAAGCACAGCTAAAAGTATCCCCCCTAACTGTTTACTCCCCACCTAATAGTTACAGCATATTATACCCAACAATTTCAATAGGTGTCAGCCCTGACTCAAATAAAAAAAGATGCAATCTTTTATTGGATCAGGGCTCAAGTCAGGCGTTCAATGCAGACGATGTCTTGCCAAGATGACCATGCATTTTTGTCCGCAAAAGCTTTCGACTTCACCAAAAACTAACAAAAGTCAAGTTAACTTACGCTGCTCCTCGGGAATCTTTTGGAAACCATCTGGTAAAGTGATAAGCGCAGTGAGCAACAAAGTAATACCACATTCTGTACGCTGAAGTCGTTCTTCCACAATTCACGATAAAACTCAACTTGTAAACAATAGCTGACAAACTCGTATACACACTGTATGCTACATTTTCGAATAAAAGCTTGATTTTACACTCTTAGAGACCTAAATAATCCTCCAAATTGGCTTGAGATAGGAGTTTCTCAAAATGTTTAGGTTCCGAAGAAAATATTTACGTCTTCATGGGAACTAAGCTACTCTGGAATTTAGCCACCATGATGTGTCCCATAATTCCTTACACTACGTTAAACTTCGACACTACTCGTTTTCAGTTTGTTTCTCTCGTCTGATTGGTGTTTCTTTTCGTCCAAGCAGGACAGGGAAATTTCCTTTTTAAACTCAAGACTCCATTTATACTGAAAGAGAGGTTGAAATTGAATTTATTGATAAACTTTAGAAATACTTTGCAAGGATCTGATGCCTTTTATCGCATCTGCGTTTCAATTAGAGGTCTGGGTACTAGATTCTTGTGCTCTTCCCAACATGGCGGATCTGAAAGGCAGTGCACTGGTTATTTTGGCCGAAGGTGCTGAAGAAATGGAAGCAGTGATCACCACAGACGTGCTTCGGCGTGGGAAGGTATCTTGGCGTATGTATTAACCGCTTCTAATAAGTTTGTGGGTGTGCTTTTAATGGAAAATGAGAATCCGGCGACCTAAAAGGTGGATAATGCTAAAAACCAAAGAAATCTCTATCTGCTGGATAGTTTCAGTTGGTTTCCCTAATATCTGTACTTATCTACTGCATAGTGATTTATCCGGTGGTTAGAGCTATCCAAGGTTCTAGGCTCATCTAGTAGCTTTTGACTGCCAACTGTGCCCACAGAGCAGTGAGTGGGTGGGTGGGTGGGTTGGTAGATGTGCCTCTTTTGGGTACAAAAATGGGACAGTATTTAGGAGTCAGACTTCAGATTACAGTTATTTTTCTTGATGTCCTATTGATTGTTAGTTTTATGTGAAATTGAAGTTGTTACATTAAAGTTTTAATTAACTTACAAGTTAAAGAGCATTAACTTAACAAGTTAAAGAGTTCAAAAGTAGGTTGAGTTTGATCGTCCGTGTTAACGTAATCCTGAATAGGACTGTTGTTGTTGACAGTGACTGACGTTTCGACAACCTGTGCGGTAGTCATCTTCAGAGTCAAAGTGAGTTGTATCACGTCAGTAGATGGTATTATATACTCTGGTTATTGATCTGATTGGTCAATAAAGTCAAGATGTTATTGGTCGTCTGTCAGTGAAGCCGCGGTGTTATTGGCTATGAAGACTCGTAATCAGTAATTGGCGCGTTTCGATCCGTCTATTGTCACAGTTAAGCAGTCGTCTATTGTTAGTCAAATTGTCAGTTCTCCAGTCGATCTCTCGTAGTTAGTTTCGCTTCGTCCCGTCAATAAGTCGTTTGTACGGCGCTGGTAACTGTTGGCTACGATTCAGTGGCGTCTGTTCTAAGTTAGTGAACCAGCTTTCCAAAGTAAGACGTTGATGGTAGTCTGTAGAATACGTTATACATGTCGCAGAGTCCCAGTCAATTTGATGTTTCAAATTGACTGGGACTCTTAAAGAGTTCAAGTATTTATCAGAGTAGTAGTAGTAAAGTAGTAAACTTTATTTAAGTGTCAATCGTTCTAGCATTTTACACACTAATTGGTGACACTAATAAAAAACTAAGATAAACGTTAAAATTTTGTGAAAATTGAAACCCTTATTTAAAATAAAACTCTAGTTTAACACCTTTTTGAAAACCTACACTTATTCTAAATAAAACTCTAGTTACAAACTTATTTTAAGAACGTACACTAATTACATAATCATGATCACTTTCTAAAATTAACTATTGCATAAATAACAGTTCTTGCAGCCCCCGTCTTCAATTAAGTGCGTTAAGCCTCTTTTCCTTATCCGACGTTTAAATGTACTCACACTTTCCATACCACGTTCCTCCTTTGTCAATTTGGACCACAAAAAAGGCCCAAAATATTTCAGAGAATGTTTTCCGTACTTAATAGTGTTAAAGCGTGGTAGGGTAAAATCAGAATTCCTTAAGTTGTATCGTTTTTCTCTATCCCCGTTTAATAATAATAAATGTTGAAAAGGTCTTGTAAATACTTTGGTAGTAGGTTGTTCTTAGCTTTAAACATTAGAATTGCTATATCTTGTAACCTTCTGTTATAAAGAGTTGGTAGGCTGGCCTGCAGAAGCAGATTCTCGTATGAGTCCGATCTACTGTTAAATACTGTATGTAGAGCTCTCTCCTGTAGCCTCTCTACTTTACGTCTGTCTGAAGCTCTACAAAAATGCCAAACGGTACTGCAATAAGTTAAATGGGGTAAAATAGCAGCCTTGAATAGCTGCAGCTTGGCAGGGGTAGGTATAAGGTTCCTTAGTCACGTGAGTACCCCAATTTGCTGACCCGACTTTATACACACTTCTCTGATGTGATTACTAAAATTCAGATCAGAATCAATATTCACGCCTAACAGTTTGATATATTGGGATTGTTCTATTTTAACTCCACCTATTTGCATGTTCATTTCCGCTGTGCCATTTCTTCCACCAAGTACCATCGACTGATATTTCTTAATGTTCACTTGCAATAAGTTCTCTTCATACCATTTAGTTGTTTTGCTTCCATCGTGTAGTAACTTCTCTTCCACCCTACCGATCGAGTGATCTGATGAAAATATTAATTTTGGTGATCATCCGCGTACATTGATATGTCAGCTTCTACAGTAGGCTGAGTAAGATTGTTCTGAAATACATTCTACAAAAGAGGACCAAATGTAGACCCTTGGGGACAGCCTCTTACAACATCTCTCCACTGACTTGTCACTGATTCTAACCTAACCCTGTTTTTCCGCTGAGAAAAATACGACCGAACCAGGTTTAGGGCATTATCCGAAAAATGGTAGGATTCTAATTTTTTGATCAGGAGTTGTGGGCAAAGAGAATCAAATGCTTTGCTCATGTCTGACGATAAGACTCCTACAACTTTTTTGCCATCCAGGTCTTTTTTCCAGTTCTCTACAAGCCGTAGAATGGTACTTTCACATCCATTGTTCTTTCAGTTAGCCCACAGACAGTGGCTCAGTTTTGGATCCATATACTCAGTTATTTGTTTACTCAATAGTTTTTCGTAAATCTTGTCCACAGCTGGTACTACTGTGACCGGTCTGTAATTTTTGACTTCCCGCCTGTCATCATTCTTAAACACAGGCATCCATTCCCCTCGCTTCCAAGCGGTTATCCATTCTCCTTGCCTCATGCTACAATTGAAGATCGTAGTTAGGGAGGATGCCAGTTCTTTGATCAGCCATCAATTTCAACATTCTTGGTTGTATCCCGTCATATCCTGCAGCTTTTCCTGCCTCAATCTTGTCCATGGCATCCTTCACCTCATGATAAGACACAGGTCTGAAACAAAAGGAACTTTTCGGTGCATTCATCATGGTGGAGATTAATTTTAAACTACTGTGTTCCTTAAAATCACTCTCAGTAAGAGATTCTGTGTTCTCTCCACCAATCCCGCTCGCCATTGTGGAGAAGTACTCCACTAAGTGTTCAGTTACTCCATTCTGATCTTTCATTAAGTTACTAAGCTAACAGAGTGGTTTTAATTTGTTGATTAATTTTTGTTTCAGGTTAAGACAGTGGTCGGAGGTCTTGCCGGTGCAGATCCTGTCACATGCAGTCGACATGTCGTGGTCAAACCAGATATGAGTTTAGAGGATGCCATTAAGCAGGTAAGAGGTAGCACACAAAAAAGGAGAATTTGTCTTCCTTTTTAGAAAAAGAGTCCTTTAGAAGTTGCCTGGAATCTTGGTCTAAAACAGAATAGATTGGTTCAGTCCAATCCAAAAAGTTTTGGGGAAAAAAGCTGGTTTTTGACACTGGATCAGTTTTCTGTTTTTGACCTTTCTTAACCCATTCACCCCTGAATCACCCATAGCCACCCTTCAGATCCACGTCCCTTCTACTGCCTGTGAAATCCTCATTTTAATGGCCAAGGACAACTTTGTTCACTAACTTGTGAAGGGTGAAGAGATCTTTCAAACCATACCAGAATGAGCATGATTCAGTCAAGGAGACTGCAGAAAAAGGCCAAAAAACCATGTAACATTTACCCTATAATTTCCATGAAAATCTTGTTTCTCTACCCACCTACCTTTCCTTTCATCTAATTCCAAGATCCTAAAAGCTTTCCCAAAAACTATTCCCACCAAAATAAAGCTTACTAAATGCCCAGCAAAAGAAAAAAAATTGGGGCAAGAAAAGCTAATTTATTAAAAGGAGAGGAGAAAAAACGAAAAGAAGACTGCTGTGTCACTTTTCTTTGCTTTCTGCGCATGCCAAAACTTCACAAGCTAATATTTTCCATCTGGATCAGAAGGCCGCAAAGTGTATGACCCGTAAACAGCTTTGTGGTGAGTTTTACATATATTGTAGCTCTTCATAGTCAGACAGAGAGACTAGAACATGTACTGCTCAACCAGCTTCCAAACACGTTTTTTGGCAAAATTCCCAGGAGTGAATGGGTGTACGCATTAACAGTACCATTCTATTTTTTTTTAATTTTTGACTATTCCCTTTATCGGGACCAAAACTTTTGGAAATTCAAATTGAAATTGAAAATCAGTTTTGTTTGACCTGTGTACACACCTCATAACAAAAATGGAGCACAAGATGAGCAATGCTTAAAAGGTAGGACATGTGACAGCATGGGGAGAGCGAATGCTTGTTTGATAGAAGAAAAGTTTTACTTTTATTTTTAGGGTCCATATGATGCTGTCATTTTGCCTGGTGGATTAGGAGGATCTAACAACCTTGCTAAGGTATTTATATTATTTTGTAATTGCCACCTGGCTAGCTCAGTTGGGAGAGGCCCAGTCTGCTGGGTGGGAGGTCACAGGTTCAAACCGCAGCCGGACCAACAAAGCCTGTGTCCAAAAAAGCTGGTAAAACAATTTTTTAATTTTAAAATGAAAATTTTGAGAGGTGATGATAGTTAAAGGCTTATGTACTTTAATTCTGTATGATTTACAGTCTGCCAAAGTTAAAGAGATTCTCCAGGAACAAGAGCAAAGTGGAAGAATAATTGGAGCAATTTGTGCTGGTAAAGAAAATTTACTGTGATAAAAGGCCTAGGTGTAAACTCTGGAAAAGTGGTCCTTTTTCATTGTTCTTCTTTTTAAGTTACCTAAAACAGCTAGAGAATTTTATTATTTATTCTGTCAAAATTTTATTAGTAACATTCTGGAAATCATAATCAAGTCGACGAATTCTAGAATTAAAATTTGCTAGAGTTTTTTGCTCTCTGAATTTGAGATGACTTGAATCTGATATGAGCCAGATAGCAGCAAGTTATCATAAAAATTGTACAAGTGATCGCAAAATGTTTTTATTGGCTTGTGGGGATACCTTAAATACCGGTACTTTGCTGTCAGGCTCAGCTTATCAATTTTAGATGTATCCTTAAATTTTTTGATGCTCCCTCAGTCTAACAGTCTATTGTGGAGTTAGAAGTCTACGACCCCTGTGAGATTAGGAACAATAAGATTGCAGCTAGAACTATTCAGAACTGGAACAATCTTACCAGTTAACACTATTGCAATAGGCTAGTGGAAAAGCCCATTTCTAAATATATTGAAGCTTAATTAATAACCAGTAAATGCAAAAGGTAGTTTGATCAGCACTGCTTTGGCTATAGCTTGTTGCTGTTGAGTGCTTTTTCTATTCCAGTTATGAGCCTGGCCCTCTCTCCAGAAGCCCCGCCTCCTCAAACCCCTACAAAGATGTAAAAGCCTCTGGCTTATAAGCGGCAGTTTATGTTACATGTACTTGTATGTCGTAAATCGACATTTGATTGAGTCTTCTATTGTGCTTTTCATATCTTAATAGCACAGAATAACACAGTAATAAACTTTTGTTTTCACTGTTTTGTGGAACACCTTGACGTCTGAAACTGAACAAAATGTAGCTTTGTTGTCACATTTTTTCCTTAGACAAGAAACTTTGTTTCACTTTGTCTCTCTTCTCCCAAGCGTATAAATGGGTACCAGCGACTTGGTGTGATGGACTAACATCCTATCCAGGGGGTGGGTAGTGGAAATGTTACAGTTCAAATTTGATTTCAAGCTCTAATTATTCATGAATTAGGGCTAGGAAACAAAGTAAATTGAGAATTAACCTAGGTTAAATCAAAATTAACCTGCATCTGCAAACAAATTTGACCTGTAACAGAAATATTCCCAGTTGCTTAGTTTATGCCATGGAAAATGGTTCTGGACTGATGGACCATTTGGTTTGTATAGTACAGACTTAAACCTTATAATTAAACCTTTGCTTCATACTTCAGCTCCAACTGCTCTCCATACTCATGGAATTGCTAAAGGAAAGACTGTCACATCACATCCTTCTGTGAAAGATAAACTGGATGGTATGTTTTCACATGACATACATTTTTCATTGTAAATTCAAAAAGAAACAAATATTTGTGTAGCCTGCATATTCTTTGTGAAAACTTAAAACTACCATGAGCTGCTTATACCATTTTAAGGAAGTTAATTTTTAGCAATTGGGTTGAATTTTTTTGCCAAGTCTTCATTGAAATTGTTGTTTGACTCACCAGGCAGCACTGTGTGTCCTGTAAGCACAAAATGGCCCTAAAGTGTTTTATTTAGTTGACCTTATTATTTACTTTGTATGAGACTCATGTTTGGTTGGTTTAACTTATATTTTTAATTGTTAAAAATAGATTAGTTAAACCAACCAAACAAAACATTTTTTATCATGAAAAATAGAAGTTAAACCAACCAAACATGAGTCTCATACAAGGTAAATAATAAGGTCAACTAAAGTTGAAATCAGGTACAATATCAAGAAATCTCTGTGTGATGTCTGTCAGTTCTTTTTCCAATCTTAAAAGAAGTTGATGATGTTCTTAATCTGGAAACGTAAGGATAGGATAAACGTTATCATACTAAGCTCTGTATATTTTAAATGTGTACGGTAACTTTCTTGAATGTGTTCCTCATGCAAATGAAGAACTGCCATTACAAGTTTCGTGGTGTAAAATTTGATTGTTTTTGTCTTTAAGGTTATGCCTACTCTGAAGACCGAGTTGTTCGAGATGGAAACCTGGTAACTAGTAGAGGACCTGGTACTGCTTTTGAGTTTGGTATTGAACTTGTACGTGCTGTACGAGGTGATGATGGTGAAGCTGAGAAGCTTGCTGGCCCAATGCTGATTAAGTAGTTGCTTTCAGTCAAATCTGCTCAGATTTGGTTTAATAGATAGGGTGCAACTACCTTGATGATCAATCTGACAATCAATCTTTCTTTTGTGTGAGACTTGTAAGAAACAATATTTACCTCAAGATGTTAAGGAACATAAAAATATTTTCATAGATGTTTAGTTCAATAAATAGAGACACCTTAATAATTCTTTTGAATTTGCCAGTCAATTCTGCATCAGGGGGCTTGAGCAACTGTGATGGCATTATGGCTGTGCAAAATAATGTCCATAATGACCATTGTGGATTAGAGGGCAACAGGAAGCACCCTCTTTACATTATGTATTAAGATGGAATCCATCAGGAAATTGAGTAATTTAACTTTCAATGGACAAAAACCCTGTACCAGAATAATTTTAAGAGCATCGCATTCTTTTTTACATTTTTCAAGGGCTGTAGATGTAATTAGTTATCAGTAATAACACCAAACAAAATTTCTTATGAGAACCTGAGAAAACAAAAATGTCACATTTCACAAAATGAAATGTTACACATGAAATGTTCAGAATTCTACCTGCATTTTCACAATTCTTGTGAAATTTGACATTTATTTTATCAGGCTCCCATGAGAAATAGTCTTGGGTGTCATAACAGAGAACTAATTATATCTATAACTCTTGAAAAATGTAAAAAAGAATGCAATATTGTTTAAATTATTCTGGTACAAGGTTTTTGTCCACTGAAATTACTCAATTTCCTGATGGATTCCGTTTAACATGTTAACAGTGAGCCTGGACCTGTTATAAGCAGGGGCGTAGCATGAAATTTTAAAGGTGTACTCATGGGATGAAAAGTTAGGCTGCAAAAGGCACTCCAAACTTACCAAACTAGGGTGGACTGGGGGCATGCTCCCCCAGGAAATTTTTCAAATTTGGGGGCTTAGAAATGCCATTACCTTCTTCTTTTTCGAGGACATTAATTTTTCAGTTCACAAATACAAAGAAAAATGCAGTCATTGGTTGTTTATTTTATTAATCTCTAGAGTTTATGGTTCTAAAAGTACAGTGCTTATGGAAAAAAAGGGTAAAACAGTTAAAAAAAAACTACCTTGCAGTCAAAATTTTGTGAAAACAGCTTGAATGCCGACCTGTTCCTCCAAGTGCTTGAGAAATGGGGAAAGAATCTTCTCTTGGCCAACATGTGAAAACCATGGTAGTGGTTGAATGACGTCCACCAAACCCAGGTTTGAACCAAAGAAAAAACCCTTTGAGGGCGTGTGTTACTGGTAAATGCCTTCAGGAAATAGAATTTTTTTTCTAGATTTCAGCCTTACGCACAGACGTATGTGTGTATATGGGCACTACAATCCTGATAAAAATTGTTTTTACTGTCATAGCTCTTATTAATATTGTGTTTATAAATTATATTGCTTTTTTAAAGCAGTCGTAGTTGTTGTCATTTTTGTGGCGGCTTAAGCTGCCTATTATGCTTTCTCTCTTATGGTGATAAATTGGAGAACTGATTTTTTCTAGGCATCTTCATAGTTTGAAGCTGTGTTTTTTGTTCCTAGTAAGGATTTGTTTCAAAGGATGTAAAGAAGGGATCAATGAGAGTTGAACAGACTTTAAAACTAAATATAAACTAAAAGAGAAGACATTATTAAAACACTATGAAACATAACAGTGTGGCCTTTCTGTCAACATTTATTGAAATAGCTGTATCATTGATATAGGACTGCTATGGTGATGGGTGCCAAAACCTAGCCACTTGAGTAGAATACACCCTATTCCTTCTGCGGTAGGTACAAAAAGTCATCATGGTCTGTAGTGATATTTAGAAGCCTTGATCTTGCTCCGGTTTAAGATCCCAGTATCCTCAGACTTAAATATTGCAATCATGACAAATGACACACTAGTCTTCATTAACAACGCTGCTACACTGGAAGTGTCCCACTGTGATACTTGCTTATAACATATGTTTTCAAGGCTATTTTCATTTTTAATAAAATGGGGATCTTTGCTCATATCATGAAGGAAGAAATAGCATATTATGTAGTGAGTCTAAGTGACTTAACTTTTTCCTTGACTTTTAAGGACATTTAAATAATTAGGTGTGACCTTCTTCCTGTTTAAGTTAAAACAGGGTCAATTGTTTACTTTAACAGGAAAAACTTATATTTAAGACGCATAATGAACTATCATTTTTCTCACAAATAAAGACTTTGGTAAAAATAGTCCTCGAGTATTTTTCAGTGTTTTTTGTCAATTCTATGAATCTCAAGTGCTTTAAACTTAAATAAACTACAGTGTAGATTTTTTTGTCTCTTAATTTAATCAACTAATCTGAACTTAGTTTAAATTCCCAGACGTTAGTAACCACACTTGAGAGTTTATTACTATATGTTTTTAAACATTATAACACTAAACATTAAAATGTGATCGCTTATATTTTTTTCTGTAATGTCTTTATAATAACTGTTCAAAGGTCAGAGAGAGACCTCCAATTTCACTTTATATGCATGTCCTATTTAAGAGTTCTGTGAGAGTTTCCTGTATATTTTTGGACACTCCACTATCACGTGCTCGTTCGAACGAGTTTTTGTTAACTCTTAAGTGTTACGTGTATAAATATACTACTTACTTACTTACTTACTTACTTACTTACTTACTTACTACTCGGCCTATATTTTGCTTTATCTTCCTTCTAACTGTGTTAGTGAGTATATTTTGATTGATGGAGAGGGAGGTCAATTTATTTTAAATTCTCTCACACCATGAAACGAGTAACCAGTAATACTATAATACTGACCTGAAAGAGGCGCCTTTCAGTGACTTTAGTCGGCTGAAATAAAAATGAGTACAGAATTGAAACTGTAAGGGCCGGTTATTTAAACAAAGTCTAGACCGCGGTTTAGCAAATCTCAGAAAATCTTTGGATCCGCAGATCTCTTCCCTAGTGGATCATTTTAAGAAGACGATTGTTTTTCTAGTGTACGCCTTATGCTTTCATGAAACTGTCCACAATAAATGGTGTTTACATAAAAGCGTTCGCCAAACAGAAAATGATTTAGAACGGGCATTTTTTAAACACTGACAAAACACCGTGCAATAACTGGCACTAAAAGTTTGGTTTATGGTTTGGCCTGGTGAATGTGTGCATAAAATCAGTGCACTATTCACGTTATCATCAGTTTTTAATAGTATTCCTCACTAATTAAATAAATAAATCGAAAGGAATTAAAAGTTTGTTTCCTCTTTTTTAATGGAGAAGCGCGGGGGGTGGGGAGGGCAGGCTGTCTACAATTAAAACAGATTTTAAAAAGTCTCATGGAATGAAACAACCACCAAAGAGTTGCTAAAGTAAGTTTACAAACATTGTTTTCACTTAACTATTATCTATAACCTACAGACCTTACAGTCTAAGTACTTTCCTTCCGCGAGTCGGAGAGTGATGAAGTCGAGTCTTGTGTCCTTGTGATTGTGATTTCCGTCGTAAATGATGGTCACGTGCAGTTAACAGGCCTTTCTCGAATTTTAACTTTTATTCAGCTTTCTGTTGCAATAGCAAGCAAAATAATTTGATCAGATACAGATTAAACACGGAAAAACAACACCCTAGCCTTGAAATTGTAATGACACCGTTCTCAGCTCGCCTCAATTAGGGTGTATCATCACTTCCGGATCAGTGGTTTTCTACGTCAGTTGATCACTTCCGGAAAAAGAGACTTTTGCTTATTTTTGGTTCGATGGTGGACACCGTATTTCATGAATCCGAGATCACGTTATGATCTTGAGAGTTATGGTCTATTTTAAGATGTAACAAAGGTATAAATCTGGGGATCAACTGAAACAATCACCAATGTGAAATAATAAGCGGAGACCGTTAGATTGAAGGATCTGAAGAATTTTAAAGTCAAACATTGAAAAGTTCCGCGGTGGCCAATACCGATAATTATAGCATTACTATAGAACTAAACTGTTAGCTATTTTTGGGATTCTAAGGAAAAATCGATTTTATAAAGACATGAGGCTTTATGCACTAGTTGGCACTGAAATTGGTGAGTATTAATGGCAATAATTTTGTAAATTTTAGGGTGAAATAGTTTCTGACCCAGTCTCTTATCAACTATTTTACGGAAATGCGCAAAAATTCACACTTTGTTGACAATCTGCGCATTTGGTTTCTTCTTCTTGCATTGAGGACTTAGAAAATAACCTATTGACCGTATTTCCGATGCCCTAGAACATCAATAGTAGTGCTTCTTCATACAACATCTTCAGCGTTCGAAAACGGAGGTTATTGTGATTTTGGTGAATGTGGTTTAGCTTTGATCGGCCTTTTGCAGATGTGGGTTGATCTTCGGTGAGTAATGCACTGAACGTTGTTGATTGTACTTGAGCTTAATTTCTCGGTGCTTCAAATTCAATGAGCTTGATGTTCTTTAACTTGTAATTCTTCGTTGTTTATCTCTTCTTTGTTGTCTTCCTTAGAAAATCGAATGTCCATACGCTGTTTATTGGTCTTCCCAATAGTGTTTCAATCAGTCTGAAATGGTTTGCGTAGCGATCATGCCCGTTTGGAACTTACTTCGATTGTACAGGGTTGTTTAATCGATTTGATATCTTCAACAGATTCTTGAATTGATCTTTCGATCAGATGTTCCGTGCTTTTTCTTTTATTTATTTTCAAGTGACACCTTCTTTCCTATTGAAGCAGATATCTATGACTACAGTTGATATCAAGTGCACTTGTCGTATGTATTTCATTCTCTTTCGATATCAGTGCTCGCTCATGGTAGTGTATTTCCTATGAAGTTTTCAGTTTTTTAAAAAATTAAACTAAATTGTATGCGAAGTCATCCTGAGGGTATAATGAACGTTTCTCTACGTTTACACACGTGTAAATTACGCGAATTTCATTGTTTGTACATGTATGTAATTTATTGTTGGAGTCAAAGTGAACAATATTCAGTCCTGCTATTCTCGGAAGCATAACAAGTCACGGCCGGGCTTACTTGAATATCAAATCCAGTATTCCATAGGAGGCGATATTTGACCAGGTATTTAACGAATATATACCTGGTAATGGAGTATCCCTTTGCAGTCCTGAAAACTGTAGTGTAACTACATATAATTGTCAGTTTTAGTCCTTGAGGCAAATTATTGTTGATTTTTGATATTGATGGTTTTACATGTATTGTGTATTTTTTTGACAAATAGATAAACATGTTTTGAAATCATCATTCTTTTCCTTTTGCTTTCAAACTCGGCCATAAGAATTTTAAAACTGCGATCGGAAGTCACTGTGAAAATCAGTTACTGACTGATTGTAATGATTAAGGAATTAAAATTCAAACTTTTAATTCAATGTTAAGCTTGAGTCGTAAGGGTCACAGCAAAGGCAGTTTGCTGGCATGTGTTTAAAGGGATAAGATTTTTTTATGACAAGCAAAGTTTGGAATCATTTTGAACTATTTATTTTTTGCTTAGACCTTCAGACTGGTGACTCTGAGAAGCTACTTGTATCTTGTCCTGGGGCAAATTGAATATTTTAAGTTATTTTTGTCTCACCCAGGTTATAAATACTCTATAGAAGGAGAATTCATTTCTATTATAGAGTCAGGGTTTTCAAGAAGCAATGGCAACCTGCAAAAACATTGTCCAGTTGTCATGGAAGTGCATGCTACTAAAAGAGCAGGGCTCGAAATTAATTGTTTGGATAACTAACCCTTTGGATTAGTGGGCATAAATTTTACTACCCTAAATTATAAAGTTTATTATCCAAGAATCTGTTCTTGAAATAGAAGTTAAAACAATTTAAAGTAATGCTAACACATATAAATGGGGCAAACTAATGTATGGATGGATTGGTTCAAATTACATGATGATCTGAAAACAAAATTTATAGAAGTTTTAATGCTCATTTACATTTTCCTTTCAGTTGCATTATGCAAGGGGGGGGGGGGGGATTCACCACAAACACTGCTAAACGTTGTTTGTTTAGACTTATCGAACCGCAGCCAGTTGAATGCCTTTTTTGATTCTTGGTGGAAAGTTCTTTCTTTCTTCATAAGCTTTCCATGCAGGAGCCTTCTATAGTGTTTGAAACTGTCCAAAAAGTGTCGTTATTCTCAGTCTTCCATTTGCTCTTCAGAAATTTTGGGGAAGGACCTTTTTCTGAAAACATTTGTTAACAGGTTATCATTAATTTCGAGCCCTGAAAGAAAAAAAAAGATCCCTGGAATAATAAAACAGAAAGGATACTATAATGGCAAAGAGCATCAGTCCTTGATTTTTTTTTTTCAGCCATGGAGGAAGAAGATAAAGGTGGAACATGGAAACCTGTGGAAAAGGCATCGCTTCTTCCTGCCACAAAACCACGCCCTGCACCTCGAAAACGGTCACATCAACCTAAACCAGACGTTACTTTAGAGAATGGAAAACCTGAAAATATTCCGCCAAAGCCTGCTGTGCACCCAAAACCACGGAGACCTCCACCTAAAGCTCCGAATGTGAAGACGCCTGAAACTGTAGGAAAAGGTGTTATATTAATAAATAATAACAATTTGTCAGCTGATAAGGAACTTCTAGCAAAGCAAGGATTAGTTAATAAAGCAATAAAAAATAATGAAATTCATGTACCAAAGATTGAATCATCAGTAAAAAGTGCAACGGAGTGTAATGATACTATTAATGGACCTGTTAATGATTCTGCGGATGATCAGCAGTGGTATGAACCATTGAGACCAACAGTGAGTGGTTCGTCTTCAAGCTCTGATGAAGGATATGAAGCTATCTCTGTTCCAAGGTCAGTAAATAAATTTATTTGTGGAAAACTCGAAATGATGGTTACATGAACTATCTTCACTGCAAACATGCCTGCAAAGTTGAAAAATACACAAGAATTATTTAAAGCGAGCATGCCAACAATAATAATGATAATATAATGATTCTGTTATTTACCCTTGGCAGTATTTATAGCACTAATGCTAGTGGGGCGGAGCAACTGCCTGAAACAATAATTCAAATTGAACTTAAGAGGGTTAGGAATCCCAACTGGCCAGAGGCAAACCAGCTGGCTAGTTGCATACAAGCATGGCCAAGGATTCGAACTTGGGACTACTGGAACAAATCCAGCTAGCGGTCAAAGCAGGACATGAACTCAGGTCTTCTGACTTGTAACCCCAGCGCTCTGACCACTCGGCCACCCTGCCTCCAGTCGCTGCCTGCAGCAGGAGGGGTTTTGTCCAGTAAGGAGTTGTTCTAAAGTTTTGCGAAGTATATGCAACAAAGCTCCTGAGTTTCCTGTAACCAAAAAATAATTTCAACTCCAGAGGCCACAACACATGTATGTCTGGTGTCCAGTTGCTTTGTGTGGCTCTATGCAGTGGAACCAACATTCCAGCCATATAGGGCTCAATACAGTAAAAACATGCGACTAAGAACCTACTCTGGGCTTCATCTCAAGTTTTTTATACCTGATAATACATTCCTGCTTGTTTTTTAGACAGTGCATGTATGTCAAATTTGTTCTCAGGTTATTTAACCTTAGGTTGATTCTTGATTTCCTTGGTCTGCTAGGACTAGGATACAAAGGAAATAATCAACCTATATGGGTTAAATTAAAATTAACTAAAACCATTAGTGATGCATGACACTTTAAGTTTTACCGTTCACAATTTTTTTTATTTTTTAAATTAGGTTTTATGTACATAATGTTACAGGTTGAGTTTTATTTCAGGTTAATTTTTTTTAACCTACGTTGATTTTCAATTTCCTCTGTCTTCTAGGGCTATGAGACATTGGAAATTGAGAATCAACCTAGGCTAAATCAAGATTAATCTGAAATCAAATTTGACCTGTTACATTATAATTTATGTATAAATTGTCTTGAATGTTTCACCATCTCATGTGCACTAGTAAACGGTAACCCTTCAGTTAGGCACAATTGTGTGATTTCCATTCTGAAAACTGAAGTACAACTGTTCTAATGGTGAAGATATAGTGTTTGCAGTAACAATAATACCAATTTTAATTAGTACATGTACAGTGTATGTGTAATTAGATGGTGACAAGTGAATTTAGGGAATACACATGTAATTTCATGTGCATTTTGTCCAAATTCGAATAATTTATAAGAATTTTGGGCCAAAATAAAGGAGCAATTTGTCACCTATGATATTATTATTGTAATACTATTCCAATTTTTTAATTTTTCAGAGCTGGCAAAATGACACCACCATCTCCATGCAAAACAAGTGGAGTTGCTGGAAATTCAAATCAGGTTTCCCTCTCCTCCAAAGAAGGTGGTATAGAGCCTCATAAAGCAATCACCACAACAGGCAAAGCTTCTCCTCCTACATCTCATAAAATAACTGGGACAGGGCCCAAGTTTTCCCCTCCCTTCCCCCGCAAAGTTATCAGTCAAGGGAGCAAATTTTCCCCTCCTACTCCCCGTAAACCAATTGGTGTAGCAAGCAAGACCTCCCCTCCTGTCACGCAAAAAATTAGTGGCTTAAAAGTTGAAACAACTTCACCATCTTTCCGTAAAGCAAGTGAAACAAGACAGACTGAGGCTGTTAAAGAGCTGAGCCCTAACACATCTCCAAGAACTCTTGACCCAAGTACTGCTAGTAACAAATCAAAACCGTTACCTCCAAAGAAACCTCTTCCGTCACTGCCAAAAGACTTAGCATCTGCAGGACAAACTACAACAACCGAAGCAAATAAACCTCCTGTACCCCAAAAGCCACCTCCGGACTTAAGTTCATCTTCCAAGGGTGAATCGTCTGTTGCTGCTCTAGCGCAAAAATTATCAACCATACCTGTATTTCCTTTCCGCGATAATGGTTCATCACCACGACCTTCTCCTCATCCTTCACCAAGGCCATTACGTAGTCAAGCTTCAAATTCACCTGGAGATAAATCCGATTCCAAGCCTGCTTTAGGTTCAGTGAAACCAGCAGAACCTGCTAAACCTAAACTTCGTCCTAAGCCTGGAGTTTTACCAGTAAAACCTCAAGCTGGTGAGTAAAAATGAAACGTTTGATAGTTCTTAAGGTAGTGAAGTAAACCAGTCAATGTAAAAAGATCCACTAGCTGACATTTTGAGCTCTAACATTTTATTGAAAGCAGTCAAACTGATGAAGGGTTACTGCTCAAGCCCACAGAGGGCACAAACATTAGTCCCTTCAGGGTGCAAAGAAAGCCAGTTTTACAGCCTGCCATTCGGGAAAGATGTAGCTAGTATGTACTAGCCCACAAGTCATTTCCACTAGCCCCAAAACCCTTTTTGATTTGCAGGATTGATTACAATCCTTATGTAATTTGAATTTCCCCAAAAAACAGCACTTGCCTGTCGTGCAAGTTAAGAACAAAAACGTTGATGACTTAAACCAAGTTTGGTTTTTTTGCCCTCTCGCTGACACAGGGTCTCTTAAATGTTCATAATTTTAAACTCAAGATGGTTGAAGCTTTTTTAGTGTTTTCAGCAGTATGGAGTATACAAGTACAGCTGTACTTATATGGGTTGGTTCTGTGTTGATAGCATTAAAAAAATTTTCATTAGTTACATACTTTATTGCTTTTCTAACACTGTGTACTTTTTTTACATGATCTTATTGCTCTTTTATATGACATTTCCTTGTAAAATCTTCAACAGGGAATGAAGTACAAAAGCAGCTGCCAGTCAGACCCAGTGCTCCTTCAGCAGAAGGGGCTGCTAGAGTGCAGTCTAAAACAGTTGAAAGTCTTGAAGATAATGACAGCAACACCCCATCAGAGACATCTGGTGAGTATGGAAAGTTACTTTAGAATGATTGATCAGAAAAAGTTTTAGTACACAAAAATTATAATTATAGCCCTCAAGTTGTTAAAGGGGCTACATTGTGTACAGCTGTATGTCAAAAGAATGTTTTAGGTCAATTCTGTACTCCAGTCATTAATCGTAATTATTGCCTGTAGCCTTACACAAAATGCCCCTGTAGAGTTTATATGAAGAAGTTAATCATACAAATTCCATCAGGGAGCACAAACTACCATAATAATTTTTTATGCTGGTGTTTGTAGGCATACAATGTATCATTAAAACTTGGCCCAGTTAGTTCAATCCATGGTAATCCTTGCCATCTGTACCTTTAGATGACAGAAAACAGTATCAGTACATTTACATTGTAAATATTATTACTCTTACATGATTGTACATACTAAAACTGTACCACTATTTTTGGAATTATTGATGAGAGAAGACTTGTTTTAGCTTTTTAAAAAGATAGTAAAATTAATACAGTTGGAGTCTCTTTAACTCTTTTAACTACCTTGATTCTTGCATGTTATTTAGGGACTGAAACGCAGAAAAAACGGTTGGCAACACAAAGGAAAACACTTCATCCTGTTGTTAATCGTTCCTCAAGTAATGGAGTGCAAGCTAGCAGGAGACCACCACCCTTACCCCCAGGGGGTACCCCTGTTACTGAGAAAGCAATAGTGTTAAAAGGTCCACCTTTGCCACCTGTGCCACGCCCAAGACCCGTCTCTGCTTATGATCATACACAAGGGGGGAGTGTTAAACCTTCTGTCAGCAAGTCTGTTTCAATGAGTGCTATATCAAATGTCTCCGTAGCTGAAGGTAATGGCACAACGCTGCTTGTGTTACACATTTAAAGACAATAATATTGTGCATGTGGTCCTTCACAGTTGAATCATTCTTGGTTCAATAACAGATTTTCATAATTGAGCTGACTCCATGTAGCCTATCCAAATCAGCAGTTCAATTGTGCTGGAAATATGCCTCGCTTGTTAGGCTAACATACTACTGTAATTACATAAATTTTCTGTTATTTTGTGTGTGCACTGATCCCAATGACATTTTGAGAGAGCTTGCATACATTGTATTATGTTGTATTTGTACATGTATTTGTTTTTTTGTGCTCAATCCACTCTATTAAGTAGTAATACGAGGTATATACAGTTGTATAATTTAGAAGATCATACATTAACAGTTCGTCACCGGGCACTGACTTGACTATGCTCTCATAAGCTCTTTCCTTGTGCCTAGACCAATCTCAATACTCATATGCATATGAGCATGCATTTATTGGTACAAGTCCACCCAAGAGAGCATCATCAGCCCACAGTCCATCCCAAGCTCCTGCAGATGAGGCAGGTGGTACTTATGTAACACCTGATGAAAATGTTGTCAATGAGTTTATGGAAGACATTCAAGAAAAGAGAGTAGCTGCTGCTGCATACGAGACAGCAGATGAACAGGCAGTGGCTGGCTTTGTGAGCAGCTTGAAGAGAAAACACACCTTGAATGGACTCCATTGTGGTAAGCACCATAGCTTACATGTTCACTCCTGTACTGGTGGTTTTGTTATTGGGACAGATCCAGATATTAGACACTATTTATTTATTTATTGTTTAAAGAACTTTGAAAGCATCTGTGTCAAAAGTAAGGCTCTAGAAGACATACTTTACTTTCTTATGTTTCTGAATACTTAGGTTTGGAAATTGAAATATTTCTTACAAGTCAACTAAGTTTTAAAGTGATCAGTTTTGCACACTGCAGAGAACTTAGTGACAAATTATACCAAACAAACATGGCTTAAGCACATTCTACTGAAAAGACATGTTTAGGCTTAGACTAGTGGGGCATAATTGACAGAATTGTCTCTATTATGTGGCTGTCTCCATAATACTAAAAAACGTGGGCATGATCAGTGAAGCAAATCCCTGTGTTGTGATTAGCTGCTTGAGTCTTCAGTGTACTCTCTTTAACAGGCAGTAACTGGTAAAAGTTAACACTTCAAGCAACCCTTCTTACTGCCTGCAATCACTTAAAGGTGTATTAAAATTTAAAAAAGTAGATTTCAAAAAAAGGAAGTTACATGTACATTATTGTATGATCTGATCTGATTCTCACAAGGAAAATGAAGAAATATAATTATATGGAAAAGTACTAAAATATACACAGCATTTCTTTTTATGGCCACTCATTTTGGAAAGAGAACATTAAAGACAGAGTGATATTATTGCAGCAATAAAATGTTTTAAACAGCTGATTTGCATAAAATAGGTCTTAAAATGAGGAATGACGTTTCAGAGAACTTAGCACGTAAATTTCCCTGTGGTGGGGGGGCGGGGCTATGTACCTCTGGTGCATATTTTTTGCATTACTGGTCACGAATGGTCCCTTACCTGTTGAGCTAAAATTTTAGGGAGAACACTGGTCTTGCCCTCTCAGGATTACTCAGTTTGTGCCTTAAGAAAAGATTTTGTTTTGGTGGTATAATAAAACCTTTATTAACCAATATGGATGAATGTTTGCCTTGTTCATTTTTACATTTGACTTCATCTTACTCCCAAAAAGTGGGAAAAAAGAACTTGGCTCTTGTCCAGCCCTCTTGCTTGTCTCATGCTTTTTCAGTTGGTACCAGCTATTGCTCCCAAGTGACTTATTTCATTTTTATTGCACAAGAGAATGTACGTGTAACTGAAAGTAACGAAACAAACAAAACATAGTTGTCAAAAATAGGTAAGTAAACACGGCTGAAATAGTTAAGTATAAACTGCTTTAATGTGTTTGTTGTTGATTCATTAACAGACCTGAGCACAGATGAATCTGACTTTTCTGACAGTGATCATGATTACACAGAACCACCAACTGAAGAAAAAGATGAAGATGAAGGGGATGGTGATGACCACAATGATGGTAATTCACAGTGACATCCTCCCTAGAAATTATCATTCAATGAAGGATTAAACAGTACATAAACAACACAACATTATCTCTGTTACATAGTCAACTATCTGTAAGACAAACATAGGCAGTCTTACATTTAGTAGTGTTTATCTCTTGCATGTGTAGATCATAGGAGTATGTTTTATGAAACCTGTACATGACACAAATAGTGAGCTTGGGTAACCTGTGGTCTTAGAAGAAAGTTAACTGTATACTATTCAGTGTTATCGAAACTGACCTTTACTCCAGCGATGAACACTGAGAAGCCTTTGTGTGTGTTATTAAAACATTTTTATTTTTTATGTTATTTTTCAGCATCATCAGAGCATTCCTTCTCGTCAGATTCTTCTCATGATTACTGTGTTCCTCCAGAGAGTATCTCTCCTCCTCAGCCCCCAAGCAATTATGGGGATGTTTATGATGAGGTGGATGATCTTTATGCAGAGGTGAGCTGTGTAGAAAAGTATTTTCTTGTCTGTGTGTTGGATTCCAGTTACACAGGCAGGTGGAGTTTTTTGGGAATTAACAGTAAGACAAAGTGTTTCAAATTCTTGCTAAATTCACGTGGATGTGCATCAAAAGCTTAGCTTGTTTTCAAGCTGTTCTGACAAAGTGGAATTACAGTGTCATTACACTTGAACACAATTGCGCTTTACAGTGGATAGAGATTTATCCAGTCGATAGGGCTATCCACGCTTTGAGCAACTGAGGCCAGTAATTTAACGTCATCTTGGTCCAAACGTAAAAAATACTTGTCTTGACCTAACGGATACGGCTCAGTAACACATATGTACTGTTACCCCTTGACCCCGGTCATGATTTGACTACCTATAAGTTTTACATTAAACATCTTTTGAATTTAGTTATAATTTCAGCTTCTTTACCACCGTAAAACGGTTATTATAACAGGGTATTTAATTTTTTACTCTTTCATTTTTCATAGCCTATCCACAAGTCAGATGAAGAGGGATTTTCGTCAGGTAAATACATTTTATTAACAATGGTTATATAAAAGGTTAAAAAAATGGTTTAAAGGCCTGTTTATTGTGGAAAGTGCACTTAGCTTATCCAGCTAGTTTATGGGCACTCCGCTCAAATACTTAGAAACAAATAATAATTCAGATACAATGTAACAGGATTAAAAACCCCAACTGGCAGGAGGCAACGAGTTGGCTAAAAATAATTTACATGTACAAGGGTGGGCAAGGATTTTAACTCAGGATGACGGAAAGCAAATCCAGCAATTCGCGAGAGTGGGACTTGAACCCGGGACAGCCGGATTGCAAGTCCCATGCGTTAGCCACTAGGCCATGCTGCCTTCTTAATAAATGACTTATGACTGAGTAAATTCTAATTCCATCCATCATCATGCGAGCGGTAAAACAAAATCAGATGGTCATGTAGTGTTGGAGAATCTGGTTTGTTTACTCACGAGGTTGATAACACACTAGACTGTATGACCCAAAACCTTGAGCGATTTTTGAACATTATAATGTTTAATTAAAGTGTTAAAACCTATTCATTATTAGAGCATGATTACAACTAGTATGTACATGCTTTGCAGCAACGTACAGCTGTAGGCCAAATTTAAGGGCTTTTAAAAGCATTTCTTGTACATCAAAAGATCTCAGATTTTGGATCTGCACTTTGAATGATAAAGGTTGTAGCTACAATGTACACAAAAACGGTTTTCGTACCTTGCACTATACAAAATGTAGGTGCAATATGTTTGCATTTTTTTCAGGCAAGCAAAGGCAAGTGGAAAGACTAGTAAGGAGTGCGACACACCCATAATTGGCCCACTGGACTGTCTCTCTCTCTATGCCTAATTTGAGCTTGCCTTTGCTCACCTGAAAAATAAATAAGCACCTCTTCTGCAGGCTACAGTTATTGTTTCAATTACATTTAAACCGTTATGTGTTTATGTTTGTTTGTAGATGAAGGAAGAGACACTTTTGCAGAAGGTTAGTATTCTTGGCAAATTAGTCTTTCCTGGTCTTCCATGATTTATATTTATGCAGCATTTAATTCAATGACTAATGGGACATCGTCCAGAGCTCTTTCAGTCTCCACTTTGCATGTATGTTGGAAAAAAAATCAAGGCCAAAAGGTGTGACTGAATCATTTGTATAATGGAGGAAATGCAATGTACCTGTATATGTTACAGGTTAAATTTGATTTCAGGTTAATTTTGATCTAACCTAGGTTGATTCTCCATTTTCATTTGTTTCCCAGCCTAATTCATGAATAATTAGGGCTAGGAAACAAAGTAAATTAATTAAGAATCAACCTAGGTTAAAAAAATTTAACCTGAAATCAAATTGGACTGGTAACATATACAGTAAAGAGTGCCTTGTTTCTCCGTTTTACTATCTACTCTGACTCAACCTTAAGGTTTCATTTCAGTTCTTTAAAAACAAGTAAAAACGAACTAAAAAAGCTTTGGGCAATGTACCTTGAATTAATACAGCAAATTTTTTAGTAAAAATATAAACTGGCCTAGAGTTTTACATCCGTGATTGGTTGGTTATGTACAAGGCACAGGGGTAAGTGGTGCGTTTTCTAGAATCTTGTAATGATCCAAAAATTATACAATATTTCAAGTTTCAGAATAGCGAATACATCTATGAGCAGTGCAGTTTGAGTTAACATGTCCCTTACAGTCTCTTTTTTTTTCACATGTCTCTATTGCCTAACCTTTGCTTTTTCTTTCACTTGTTTTAACAGAGCCCTTGTACCAGGTCTATACCCGGTGCACACTGCAGCGTCAGCGAAGCATTAGTCGACAGCGCATGGGCAGTGACAGCAGTGATAAGTCATTAACAGATGATGAAGCCTTCTTGGAACAGCTGGAAAAAGGAACGCTGAGAAACATGAGAGTGCTTTGGTGTGAATTACCAGAGGTTTGTTGATAATCATATAGATATGATAATTTTCTCTTAAAATTGAAAGGAAATGTTAGGTAAATTTATTTTATCAATAGTGGTGATAATCTTTGAGTGAAAGAGTTCATATTACCTTGGATCAATACAGCAAGATAATAAATGGTAAATACTCAGTGGAATACTTGATACCTCATCTTTGGATAAAGAGTTAGCTTACATCAATCAGTGCTTTTATAGAGGCTGTAGCAAAGCAAGATTCAGATGTCTTTGTAACCCTCCCCTTTAAAAATCTTGCTCATCTTTTTTGTAACCTTTTTTAGCAATCATTTGTAAGTAATGTTTTGACAGTTTTATTTTTCCACATTTTGAAATTTTTAGTGAAATTTAAATTCCGTTTTCTCTAAACGTATCTAATTTTGTAGGAAATACACATAAATACTTTTTTGAGTTTAGGTTAGTGCTCTTGCTTAGTAGCAAACCGTTATCCATCTATCTTAGTGTTAAAAATCTTTTGCATAGAGGATATATACGCAAGGGTATCTCCAAGAAGAATGAGCGACTCAAAGGTCTTTCATGATATGCTCCTTTTCCACAGGTCAAAGAAAGTGGCATTTTAGACAACTTAAAACGAGAGGAACGCAAAAGACAAGAGGTAAGTAATATAATTATATAAATAAATTTTATTATCATACAATAAGTCTTATATTTGCATCTAAATCCAGCTGTATGGTCTTTACAAAGAGTCTTGCAGACTTGGAACATTGGAGTGTAGTACTGTCAACTTTTTTCTAAGATGGACACCTTCTGGACCGATCCCGACTGTCCATCTTAGAGAGGTATCTGGCTTATAGAGGGTCGACGTAACGTAACACCAGTAAAAACTGTAGCTTAACCCGTTCGCATTGAATACACGTCTGTTTAACTTATGCAAAACAGCTAAAAACTGGAACACTGTAACAGTGGAATCATTTTCTTTTCTACGAATCAAACGTTCATTTAAAGCAAGTGTTCACGATTTCGTGGTATAAAAGCGTAACAGTATACACTTTGCGAACTGGAGAAAGACTACAAAATATTAAAAGTTTTGCAATTTACTGTCTTGTAGAGCACCTACATTTCCGTTTTGAGGTATATTTCAGTGCACAAAGCACTTCTCAAATGTCCGTTGATGGTTTCAAAAGTGTCTGTTGTCCATCCTAGAGATGTATCCATCTTATAGTAAAGAAAACACTCAACTGGACCAGAAGTGTAACACTTGTGGGATGCAGCTACTGTTCCAGCGGCTATAACTTTACTTAGCCACGCATGTGCAGTACGTATACCTACATGTAGAAGACGCATGATAAGACTCCCGATCAGAGCGCTTAGAAAATTTGATTTACTGTGCCTTTCAGTGACATGCAACACATGGTTAACTTCATAACATTCTTGCTTCTATTTTTAATGACAACAAATATCAAGCAAACGAAATGATAAGCTAATCACTTCAGTACGGCAGGTCATTTCCGAATTTAAAGACACCCTCACTTTCAAAACGAGGCTGAGTGTAAAAAAGAGTTTCATTTGCATGAGACTAAAAAGCCTGGCTTTGAAACAGAGGTTCAGGGCGACTTGGAAATGGCCTATTTGAGCAATGAAATTTGCCTCGAGGGTCACTATTTCTTGAGATATACTCGTTGGTACCTCTGCGTTGGTACTGAATCGTGAAAGCGAGAACTGTCATTTGAACTGTAAAGTCGCATAGTATTGAGAAGAGTGCTTTAATTGTGTTGATTGCAGGCAATGTTTGAGGTGATTACCTCAGAGGCAAGTTATATCAGAAGTCTAAATATTCTGATGTCACAGTTTATCAAATCAGAAGAGTTGAACGCAGGCTCCTCGCTGTGTGTTTTAGAACGAGGCCAGTCACATGTGCTGTTTTCTAATATCAACTCCATCAAGTCTGTCAGTGAGAAGTAAGTTAATGCGGTTTCTCTGTAATAACAGTTTTATTAACCCTTTCACTGACAAATTTAGCCAAAAGCAATTTTGGACTAAATTTCATTTGCGAAATTTTGAAAAACAAATAGCACGATGTGTAAGTAGAGGCAGAGAGCTTTCATTTGAATGGTCACATCATAGGATTTGCTCTGCAGACTCAAAAGTTGTAGGCACCTTAAAAAAGTCCATCAAGCACTCTTGCAGTAAAAGAGTTAAATAGGTAGGGGTTGATGATTCTTAGGCTATACTAATTCATCACACTGATCGCCATGCATTTCTTAAAGATTCAATCGAGAGAATTAGGAGAAAGGTGGTGTTGGTCACTCTTGACACTTCCGGATAGTCTACACGAAAACCATTCCGGATAGGGGTTCTGTTTGCACACCAGAACTGTGATTTCGGCGCCGTTTCTTTAAGACTAACGGCGAACTCATAAGTGAAGCGTCACATGTGCCACACGTTGGTGCAGTGTTACAGGTTTTCGGACTGTGGGGGAAGTGAATATGAATAAATTTTTATGACCTTCACCGGCCAATTTGGTCACCAGACAAGAGTGTTGAATTGCTGCCATTTTCATAATCAGTTTATTTTCGTTTCGTTGTTTGTTAATTTTTGTTTGTGTTGTTTTATTGTTTGTTTGTCGGCGTTGCCATTTTAAAATGGGCTTGTTTTTTTTCTATGTGTCAAAGCCAAGGTATTTACTTAAACGACTGTTTCACTTTCTGGTTAGAATATTTGTTACTGATCACTTGTTCGTTACCTTGTAGCTTTCTCCAGGCCTTGCGGACACGCCAGAAGGAAGCTGTGGTTATATCAACTATCAGTGACATTATTGAACAGCACGTAAGTTAAACACTTTTTATATCGTCCTTGTTAGACTAAAATACATTTAAAACCCGCGACTAAGAACCTTGTTTTCAAGAACCTGTTTAGCCTAAAATTTGAAACAGGTTCTTATTTCCGTTCTAAAAATATCTATATAAGAAATTCTGTACACTTGGGCAATTAAGAAAAGTCAACATTGAGGATCCTCTTTGGAGACATAGGTAACCTGAGATCAGGCGTTATTTAAAGGGCTAATAGGGAGAGGGCATGATCTCAGGCTAAGACAGTTGCTCCAACTCCAACTGCAATTATAATAGCATATAAATTTTTATAATACGTAAAGAATGAACTGAATTCTACCAGATATTGTTCGCTAAAATGCAGGCTCCTAGTCGCGGGTTTTTACTGTGTTCACCTTTCCCAGCTCTGCAATAAGATCTGTTTTTCTTACACATTGTACCTGCTTAAACTCAGCAAAGAATGCCCAGTTTTTGTTCTCATCATTCAAAATCACTTGTAAAAACTCATGTGCTGTTCTTAGCCAACTGTCTCTCGTCATGAATTTGTATCCCATAACAGGCTACCCAGTGCTTTGAGGTTTACGTCAAATACTGTTCCAATCAGATCTATCAGGATAGAGCACTAAGAAATCTAAGGTAAGTTGAAGACAAAAAAGATAGCGTTTGTATTTTTTTTAGTCTAGAAGAGCCTTTCTTTCACTTGCTTGATTTTGGCGTACTTGAGTAAGACTGCATCAGGGCTCGTACAGGTTATGGAAAACCTGCGAAGTCATGGAATTTAAGAATTGCATTTTCTAGGCCTGGAAAGTTATGGAATTTAATTGTCGGTCCTTGAAAGTCATTGTACATTTAAGTTTTGTTTGGTAGATTCGTCACTGCCGATGACAAATCAAGGACAATGTACGATAGAGAGAAGTGATTGAACAGCGCGAACGGCACGCATTTAGGTGGATCCCAGAGTTTGTCTGTTGAACTGTTTTAGGCCAGAAATACGCAAAAACACAAAATCTTTAAGAGTGACAGCTAAAGCTAAGGTGGAAAGTCCTAGAATTTGAGGAGCTCAAAAGAGTACGAACTCTGCTGAATGAATAGAGTAAGATCTTTGTTGAGCATGCGCTGCTTGTTGCTAGGATACTGCTTCAAACCCAGGCCTAATATCCGTGCGCTTGGTTCAGCGGGCTCAGTCATATGACCACCCTCTTAACAATAAACGGATGTTCGCACTCAAAAAACCGGTTTGACCAAAAAACAAGATTAACTCGTTAAGAAATTCAGGTTTCGGTGACTTCAAAGAATTGACGCGATTGAGGCATAGCCTTTTTTTTCCTTCTCACTCAAGAGGGCAAAAAGAGGCTCTACTAACAGGGTGAACCAATCTAAAAACAACTGGTGCAAACGAGAACAACAAATATTAAACAGCTGTTATCGTAAGAAGAGTGATCTTTTTTTTTTCAAGGTAACCACAGCTCTCGTTTTTTTTAGTCGATTACTTTTTATCTCTGCCAGGATAGAGCTGCTAAAATTCTTGTCAATTTGATACAATGATTTCATAGTGAACGATAGGAATGTCAGTCGCCATACATCTTTTGTCTAACAATTTTTTTGTACACAAGAAAAGCTAGTTCATGTGCCGCTGTGACTTTTTAGTGTCTTTCACGAGTGTCTCAAAGCCGGTATTCGAACTGAATTTTTTTTTTTTTTTTTTGCACTTTATTTGAGTGTCGATGTATTTAGCAAGAAAGCACAAATTGGGGACAATTTGTGCAGTTTGGTGTGTTGAAAACTAGACATGCAGTTGTTTTGTTATTTTACAGAAAGAGTGTGCGTTTTTCTGAGGCTATGAAGAGACTACAAAGCAGAAGGGAAGTACAGGGTTTGACACTGCAATCATTTCTTGTTCTTCCCATGCAGAGAATAACGAGGCTTCCTTTACTTGTGAATGTAAGTATTTTGAATATCGAATTCCAAATTTCATCATCTCTACCAGGCATTCGCCACTGTAGAAATGAAGAGATTGAGCTGAGTTAAATTATGTAAAGTACGTCTAGTACTGTATTTGGCGAAGGAAAAAATGGGTCAATAGCTCACCGGCGCGTCCCCAGCAACGAAATTTAATCCGGCACAGCTTTCTTGTCGTTCCCTAGAGTGGCAGAATGGTCAGTTGCAAGTTGCGCGGTAAGACTTGGCTGGTATCGCCATTTCGAATTGCACCACGGGACTGTTTTGGAATGCCAGGTTATCTTTGATTGGCTGTCACATTTTGGACAGAAAACTGGATCAAAATTCGTCCACTATAAACAGTCCCACCGTGCAGTTCGAAACTACACCGACCCAGTCTTCTGCGCGACCTCCAAATGGCCGATACCCTGGATACTCCACGGTCAAATCAAACTCTTTAACCCAATTAAACTTTCCCTTTCGCGCAGAAGATAGTTAAGTGATGGAACTATTCTGCGTTCAAGGGGTTAGGAATTCGACTCGACAAGTTTTGGGAAAAGGTGTTTGACCTAGCGTGTCTATTATTTGTGCCAATCCTGAGGTGAGAGTGTGACCAAACCCAAACGCTAAAGACGTTTCTGGCTCTCCCGGTGTTACGTTCCTTTGAGTTACGATTGAGAATGTCTTTGTTGATATTTTTGTTATTATTTTGTGCCTCTCTTCTTAGGCCATCTGTCAACACTGTGAAGCTGGTAGTGAGGAGTTTAACAGATCAAACCGGGCGTTAGCTGCTATCAACAAGGTGAATAACGCTGAACAAAAACTTCATCTGACTTTGGTTTTTGTTGCCACTTTTACCCCGTGGATATCGCGGAGATGCCGCAAATTAAACCAAGGCCGGAGCATTACAATATAAGTTTGGCTGCGTCGTCTTATTGTAAGAAACACTGACTAAAGAAATCTCGAGGGCAATTTTTTGTCATTGTTAACCTCTAAACTATTAGCACTTCCCTGGTTTCCTTTAACATGATTAAAGAAAAAGTCTTTTCTTTGACACCGTGGTGATGAGTAAGGACATTTTAAGATGGTTGTTTCACGGACATACGCATTTATTTCCATTTTTTCCCCCACGTCCTCGTCCTCTGTCCTAAAAAAAAACATTATTTCCTTCTCAAACTCTTAACTTAAACTGCTCTCTGAGTTTGGGATATCTTCATTACTCAATGTAATTGGAGGCTTACAATTTGTATTTTTTAGATTGTAAATGACTGCAATGAAGGGGCAAGAAAAATGGAACGAATGGAGGAAATTTGTGTTTTGCAAACACAAATAGAATTTAAAACAAAGGTTGGAAAACAGTTTGATTGCTTATTACTTAGGATACGAACCGAGCGCATTAAAAAGGTTTTTGTTAGTATGTTTTTGTGGTATTTTCTGTTGTTGTGTTACACTCTGATGCGAGGGGTTTTCAAGTAAGAAGACAGTTTAGTAGAAAGCATTATTTTTCGTTGATTACCGCCCTTTTTCTTAAATATCTATTCAGGTTTCATTCAATCAAAAAATGACTCAATAAAGTTGGAGTCCTTGGTTCAATAATTTTTTGAAAATTTTTGGATGATTTGTTAAATGTTTTTAATGTATAGTCAAGTGAAACTGAGAATAACAACTAGTGAAAATAGCTTCAAGTAAAGAAAAGAGGACGATGGAATTTGTGCATAATAGCGCGTAGTATTCTTATAACTATTTCACGGGTTAAGAGGTTGTTAAAAATTAAAAGTTTCCCAAACAACTACAACCAGCAGACTCCCCCCTTAATTCTGATCGATGTGTAATAAGGAACAAGCTATAATTTTTCAAATATCAGAAAAGCGAGATGAACATTTAACAATGAGTCGCCGAAGGCGACGTGAATATCGGCGAATAGTCACCGAGACAAAGTCGAGGTGACTATTCGCCAATATTCACGTTGCCTGAGGCGACTAATTGTTTTAGTATAATTACATTGATGATTATTCGAGAAAATAAAATTATTGATCAATTTCCGACCCCGAAACATCAAAAAATCTGGCTGCCATTTTGAAAACTGCTAGCCTTCAATGCTATAATCACCGCGCGGTGATTATAGCGGGATAAAGCGAAGCTCCTAGCCAATCACAGCGCTCTATTTTCGATAATCATGTAATTATACTAAAAGGGGATATGTATACCTAGCACAGTTGAAAGGATGAAGTATCAATGCTGGTGGTGGATCCAGATCTTCAGATAAGGGGGGGGGGGGGGGGGGGAGGTGGGTTTTCACCAGACCCTGAGATAAGGGGGGGGCGGTCTAAAAGAAAAAAGTTTTTCGGCCCTCCGGGCCTCAGTTTGGTCTAAAAGTAAGGGGAAGGGCGGCCCCCCCGGGTCCCCCTGGATCCGCCAGTAAATACTCACAAGTTGATAATTCATTTTTTGTTGCAGCCTCTCGCTTTAGCGACACCGTCTCGATATCTGCTCAGACGAGGTGATATTATGCAAGTTGTGGAGGACTCCAAGAGCCCACTGAAGAGACTTAAACCTAGATTGAAATCTATTTACATGTTTCTTTTCAACGATTTGTTTCTCTTGGCCAAAAAGAAAAGGTATGAAAGTTAACTGATTGTAGCGGATGTTTTAAGCTTGTTATAATTGTCTGTGCGGGCTGTTGCAAGGTTTCGGTCACTTATTTTGTTCAACTTTTTGGTCTTCGTCTTAGCGAAAAAAAAGTCTCAAGTTAGTTGATATTTATCGAGATATTTGCTTCATGTTATTTAATTGTCGTGAAAATTTCACCATTTGTTTTCCCTATCAAGCTTATCTGCTAATCTACTAATTTCTTTCAGTGAGAATCGGTTTCAAGTTCTGGATTACGCCACACGTAACATGACCCAAGTGGAAGAACCTCAAGAATTGGATATGAGTTTAGACCACGTGTTCTCGTTGGTGTTGTTAGAGAATTCTGACAGTAAAACCAAGGAGTTCTTGATGGCTGCCAACAGCGAGTAAGTAGTAGTACTATGTGTCACCTGATGTTCACTTTTTAAGTCTTGTTATATACGGTACTCTAATTTGTTTTTAAAGAAGCTGTGTCACGAAATTTATCAAGATTCAAATAGTAGGAAGCGCCACCAAACTGAGTGAAACATAAAAATAACCGCTTAAAACATGAAACAAAGGAATAAATAACACAGAAAGTACGAAAGAAGGCGCGGATGGGCAAACTTGAAGAAGGCTGAAACGGATATTTGCAAATGTGCTCTCTGAAAACTTGTTAGCCTTACAGTTATATCAAAGTTCTCAGTTCATATTTTGTTGTTGTTTGTAACGTTTGATATAACGCAGTGCCGGAACCGGACTTTGAGATAAGAAGCGGTGGTGGCGGTCATCCAGACCCTCAGATAAGGGGGGGAGGGCGGTCTCCAAAAAAACTTTTTTGGGCCCTTCGGGCCTCAATTTGGTCTAAAAGTAAGGGGGCCCGGGGGGCCGGGTCCCTCCCCTGGATCCGCCACTGAAAGCTTGGGGGACATGTTTGCTTGACGAAGAGCTAGGATTGGTCATTCACATATAGTTTTTCAAGTTCCATAACGAGTAAAGTACGCGTTATTTGGCACTATTAACAAAATAAACCCAGACAGTCGTGATAAGTCCCTTTGAGCTCTATTTCCTCCGTCCTGTTTGGGTGCCAATAATTTGTTTCTTCGGCCTTTCAGAACGGACAAAACACGTTGGATGGAAGCGTTCAAACCGCCAGCTGCCGAGCAAGAGGGCGAAACCGTGTACGCGTCTTGGGGTAAGGACAGTGTTATGAACTAAATCCTAAAAAGACGAATACACTTACAAGATAGCCTACATGACAGGCGCCCTGTGAGCCAAGCGAGGCGAATGGGCCATTCGCGCGAAGCGCAACACAGGCGGAAAAAAAATAACGGACAAAAAAAGCAAGGCTGATTTTACAGTCGGGAATATATATTTTTTGTTACCAATATTTCGGAAGCCAGGCACGGCCTTCCTTCTTCAGGGTCCTACATGATTGTATTTAAGACCCTGAAGAAGGAAAGCCGTGCCTTCCGAAATATTGGTAACAAAAAAATATATATCCTCCCGACGGTAATATTAGCCTTGCTTCTTTTGTTCTATATTTTAATTTTTAGCTGATAAGATCCTTTATTATAGTCTGTACACAGACGTTGTTTTTTTTCTTTTCGTTCTTTTCGAAAACATCGGCGAGCAAAGCGAGCGCGGTGCGCGAGAAAGAATAATAAATATTCTTCTTTCTCCACTGCTACCCCCTTGCGCTGGCGATCTATAAATTCCCTGCGGTTGATATTTAATCACCCGCGCTCGACGGACTTTGAAGAGAAAATAGAGGGTCTGTGAACAGGCTACCTTTATTAGGATCCGGTCCTTTTATTTTAATTGTAACGTTGGTCCTTGCTTCCAAAATTGAAAAAAATAGTATTTTTCTCTTTTCCTTCCTCTATGATGTCTCGCGCTACACGCACTCGCGTCCTTAAACTTAGAGCCTGATCGCTCTCACTAACGATTGCAAGAAAGTGATTGTCAGTTAGTTATGTATTGATTGGCCAAAGAGTATCACGCTATTGTCTCAACCAATCAGAAATGAAAGCTATCGAGACGTGCGCCTCCCATTTTCTCCCGCTTCCAGTTAGTTTTTAGCCTGCGTAGCTGGCTGTATTGTGTAGTAGTCGAGTGACATTTGGTGGCGAAGCCGTCACGAGCGGCGTAAGCCGTGAGAAGTAACGCCTCGTCCCCACTCCCTCGTTTGGATCACAGCTCCGCCGCCAAAACTTAAATCACGCACCGAGACAATACCGCCAGCTACGCAGGCTAGTTAGTTTTATGATTCTTTTTCCGTCACAATTCGAGTCTTATTGGAATTTTTTTAAATACCGATTCTGTTGTTTCTACCTGTCAGTGTGGTTCGAAGAGAAAATGAACTTTCCTGGCTTAATTTTGTGAAAAATCATAGATCACTGTAAGCGTATTAGTGGACAACGATGATGATTAATTTTCATGCAACATTTGTTTTCTAGATTGCCCTCAAGTAAACGCGCTTCACCACTACACGGCCCAACAGCCAGATGAACTATCACTTTACGAGGGAGACGTCATTAATGTGCTGAAAAAACTCCCGGATGGTAAGTTAACATATACACATCCTTTCACACATTCACAATTCAAGTAAGCCTGCGAGAAGGCTTCCCCCCCCCCCCCCCCCCGATAAGGCTCCCCCTCCTTTGTGTTGATAGAGTATTCGCCAGCGTCGCTTCTACTTTAAGGCTAGTTTGAATTGCATACAACGGTAAGTTGACGTATTGCAAGGTTATCCCATTTTGCAAACCTTCTGGGAAGCGAAATAGGTTCGACTTACTGAAAAGTTCGAATGGGTTCTCAAAACTCATCGTTCCACTCAGACCAATCGTATAATCTATTTGCCACTTTAGTAAAGAAAAGGGAACGTCGCTTAAAAAGTAAATTCACCTTCCTTCAGCGTCTATCGCGATTATTCCTAACAACTTACTTTGTCAAATGTAAGTGAACCCCTGAATTCCAAGGGACAATATACAAGTTCCGAAAAAAAAAAAAAGATTTCGTCGTTGCTTGTTACGTTCTCTATAAAACGCGAAATTAGGCACTCGTGCAAAAAAGGCAAAGAGATGTACAAAAAAGTGTGATGCACGTGCAAAGTTGTTGCTTGACTTATTAAACCTTTTTTTTACGTTCTCGTTGCGGTGGCTTCGTTGGATCTTAAATTTTCTATTGGCTAATTTTTTACCGTGTGCCGAGTAACAGTCCCAAAAGTATTTGCGAAAGTTAACTCAGCCCAGTCTCTCTCTCTCGTTTCTTTAGTGGCGACTTGTTACTAAGGCGCAAAGTTTATTTATTTAATATTTTATTTCTTTTCAGGTTGGTATCATGGCGAGAGGTTATGCGATGGAACACAAGGCTGGTTTCCTGCCAATCACACTGAGGAAATTCTTAACGAGCACGTACGTGCCCGCAATCTACGCCAGCGGTATAGATTGTTAGCAGCTTCAAAGCATTTGATTGGTGGAACACTGAGATTATGATTGATTATTCGTGAAAATTTTATAACTCTGTTGAAATTATTTTTGAAAGC
Source organism: Porites divaricata (assembly GCA_038088405.1). NCBI lineage: Eukaryota > Metazoa > Cnidaria > Anthozoa > Scleractinia > Poritidae > Porites > Porites divaricata. The sequence goes on along the minus strand of JBBMOI010000008.1, from coordinate 21,890,961 downwards.
AAATTCGAATGCCTTTGTATTTTTATTCTACATTCTTGTAAATACATGCAATTTTTCGGTGCTAATACCGGGCAAGTAAGAAATATTTTGATATGAATAATTTTTTTACAATTCACAGCAGCGGTGGCAAAATATTTTTGAACTTGAAATTTTTTAAGTAACTTCAACGTAGTTTAGAAGAATTTAGGAGTAGACTGGTAAAGCCAACCCGCCAATAGAGCGATTTTGAAATTGAATCATGCTCTCTGGAATATTTCATTTTAATTCAATTTTGTGCGACGACGTGCAACGTAGATTAGAAGAATTTAGGAGTGGTATGGTAAAGCTAAGCCGTCAATAGAGCGATTTTGTGGGTGAATCATCCTCTCTGTAATATTTCATTTTAATTCAATTTTGACAATTTGCGAATCGCTCACCTTTTTCGTTGTAGGAAAGTCGTATCGTTTTACGCCAAAATAAGATAATGAGAATGGATTTCACTGTTTATATTGCAATGTTCACAGCTTCGTATCTTTAATCATATTTCAAATTTTATTAGTAATATATGCAAGAAATCTTCCATTATTTCGAATCGTCACACTGATAAGTTAATCTACAAGGTAACCGTATTAGACTTTGTTTGCGTAGAAGCTTTACAAAAATATTGTTCTTTTGGTATCATATTAGAGAGCTTTAGATTTGAGGACGAGGAAGGCAGTTAGTTTTAAGTTTTCTCGCCTGTTCTCTAAAAACAGACACCCCGCAAAGCTTCACTGCACAAAAGTTAGTTCGCCTATTTCCGTTGAAGGAGGTAAAGCCCTTTCTCGATGGTTAAATGATAAAATTTCTGACATTTGATAACTTGTTTTCGCCACTACGACATTCTTTCTAAAACTCGTAATAGAATGACGATGGGTACCACATTTTCCCGCCAAAATGACGTTCGTTCCCACACGTGCACTACTTAGTATTGGGAAAATCCTGTTCTCGTGGTCGCCTCGTCTTAGAATCTCAAGCTCTGTTTTGTGAGTTTAGAATGATGTACAGTTATCGATGCGATGGCAAGTATATATAGTGAAGGTTATGTATATACTGTACTTACGATAGCGTCTAATACCAATAATGTTCAGTGGTATGGATCTCTATGATTTGTATTGAGTAGTAATGACATTCATTGCAGTCGGTCGGAAGTAAAAGGATGTTTAATTTTTCATTTTTTGGTTGTTCGTGATAGTTATGAAGCGTAGCCATTCGCCATCTGCACATCTCCTATGATAATACACCTTGTTTACCCTTCCAGAAGAACATTTCCGTAAGCATTGTCTTCAATTTCTCTTTAGACAACATAAGTTACCTATGAAAATAAGGCTCTGTTCACACTCTGCCGAAAATCTTTTGCGCCGGCACGGAAACCACATCGGATACGGCTTCAGTTCAAACACAAGGACGGTGATTTCGGTGCAATTTCTGCAACGGAGCGTAGCGCCAGGGCCGATCTCTGAAGCGGAGAGTCACATATCACAGGACAGGTGTCCACACTATACCGGATGGCTTTCTGGTGTCGGCACCAAAAGCTATCCGATATAGTGTGAACATTGCCTTAAAATGGAATATTATGCAGAACTTTGGAGAGCAAACCATGTGTGTAATCGGAGATGTGAAAATCGTGGATTTTCCAGTTTCTCCCGCCTACGGGGGTAGTCCCAGTCCACCAACCGTGCAATTGGAGCAAGAACCTCAGGAGCCTGGGTACAGAAGCTCCTTGCTCGTAGTCAGCTCTTGGTTTCGCTTTGCACTTGCTTATCGTGAGATTTCATCTTCTTTCAATTTCAACTTCTTTCCGGTTGCATAGCTTCACTTCAAGCTTTTTTTTTCTCCGACGTGAGTGGGTTCAAACTCCGACGGTCTCGACTACAACAGTCACCTCTGAAACTAGTTTGTTCTCTGACAAGTTACCTAACTAGACAACGAGTTTTTTGGTGAAATTTTCACTTGTTTGTACTAGTGAGTTGTCTAGTCAAAGAAAAATTACCAGAGATAAAACAATTAAAAATAATTGTTATGGACGAAACACCCGATCCTCGGAGACCAAGTAAGGGTCAGTCAAGTGGGGAAAAGCGGCGGCGAAAGTTTTCAAGAACGGGCGAGATCACCCCTGGGAAATATTCCCCTGGACTGCTTCTCTTAACAAACCAGTTCCACGACTCATTCGAATGCTTGTCTCTGATTGGGCACAAAAATATCTTTTGCGTCCAATCCAACCCGGATCTCCAAGGATGGAAAATTACGTTTTTCAAAATTGTTCCTCCAAAAACCACAACTCCGCCTACTTTTGTTCAGTACAAGTTCTTGTCGTTTGACCTGTTTGTCGGAGGAAAAAATAGCAAGTCCTGCCAGGAGCCCATCACCCTGCCTCTTCCCAAAAATCAGCTCCAGCGACAGTAGCAATGGTAATTCTGCGAGCAATCAACACTTATTGACTGCCCATCACCTTGTACTTGTCAATACCTGTCACTTGCTATTAAGAAATTATTTAAGAGGCACCAATTTCCAGAGGGCTTAATTTGGAGTTGGGTAGGGGTGACTAAAAAACCTGTAACTTGAACTCTTATCCTAATGCTAACACTTTACTTACATTCGCACCGGCACCTGCAAATTAAACCGGGCCCGAAAAATGTCATCACTAAGAAGTCTCTGATAACGAGAGTACTTTAAAATTGCGGGAGTTTTTTTCGGTCAGACGTTTACAATTTTTGCCGTGGGTTTAGCTGCTGTTAATAGTTTCGGGCTTGAATGTAAAAAGGCACCTTTTACAATCCAAATAGCATTTCATACGGAAAGCGTAAGAAGATGAGATTTTTTTAGCTAACAGTAGACTCAAAATACTTGTTCAAAAATGGGGACCAGAAACTAATTTTTATTATAAATTACAGTTTCCGTTAACTACTGATTTAAATGGTCCAACCGATTTTAACAAAATCCTGTTGATACTTGGACTTTTTCGTCGTACCGTTCTCTTGACCTGATGATTATTTATCTTCAGAAAAAGTTTCACAAAAATGGTTAAATTACGCCGATGAAAATTGGACTGGAAAACACCTTTGTAGCGGTGCTCTCGCGCGCGAAGCGCGCGCAGCGGAGCACCATGGGTAAGTAAATCTACCCATCCGAGAAAATTTGTTAATCACGTGACCGTACACCGCCCGCCCGTCCGTCCGTCCGCACCACAGGGAAACCAATGTTCAATCTCACACTTTCTAGCTAGTTTGGGAGCACAGGAAGACTGATATTGCACACATATTGCACATCAATGTTGTGACAAAATGACGGCTGTCAAAACAGGGTATCCGCTGACCAGTATCACCTGACCGTATCGCGGGCTCAGGTGTCGACCCATCGAGGTCGAGTATCTTTTTGAAGTCATCCGCTGACAAGTTACTAGTTTTCAAAGGGTTGCAGGCTCAAGTTTAATTTTTTTTTAATTCATATGAAATATGTTGTGTTTTATATGTGCCGCACAATTAAAATTTTGATTTCAAACTGACCTCGGAAGCTAAATTCAGCCAGTTTTTACAGGCAGAGAAGACATGCCAGTTCCTTTTCTTTTCTCTACGTCCAATTTATGTACTCTGATTGGTCAAAATTTGACAGGTGAGTTCATGCGGAAAATTTATGCAGCATCTTAAATCTTGTGTACCTTGACAGCTGAAGCTGACAGAGTTTTGTGCCAACTTGTGATGTTTTTAACTGTCGTTTTCCACTGAATGTACAAAAGGAAATTCAGCTGCTATCAAGAGTCTTCTGTTATTCATGGCTAGTTTATTTATTGGGTTTTTGGTTGAGAAATGCGTCGCTTTGGCAAAGTTTCTGATGGCATGGTAAGACGGTTGTTGAAGTCTGAGGCGATTCTGGCCTTACTTGATAGTTTTCAGTGCATCTCGAATGGCAAGCCTGAGTCATTATTGTATTTGATGTTTGTTAATTTTTTTAATTTAATGAAGTCGAGCGTAGTTTATGCAGCTATTTGGTTTATGCACATTTGTAAGATTTGAGACAATGATCTGACCGAGTATCAGGTTTGATATAAGCTTATAGAACTTTAAAAAGCCTTTAGACATTTTCTCACCACAAATAGAAAGAAAACGTTCCAAAGAATATTTAGTTATAATTCTGGCTGCAAAAGAAAGTTTTGAGCGATTTTCTTGCCTCGAGTTCATCTTTGAAAAAAGCAAACACCAGGAAGCCGGCTTAAAACATCAACAAGGATTTTCAGAGACACTTTAATACTTGTCTTTGTGAATGAAAATTGTTGTCTCTGTATATGTTTCACTGAATTATTTCCTTTTATTGATTGTTAGTAGTCTCTTTTGCAATTTTAATCGCTGTGCCGTTTGTTTTCAGTCGCTCATGAACATCGCTTGCAGGAGTAGTCAAAATGCCGCGCGTATCAAACGCTTTTGAAGATTACGCATCGTTATAAAACCATTAAATAAAAAATAAACATAATAAATTCTTTACTATGTTGAACCGTATAACTCTATTAATCTTAATTTAAACAGTCGACTTTGGCGCTCGTCAAAAGTGAGAACCGGCTAGCCGTATAGGTGATTTTGGAAACTTTTTAACGGTTTCGCTAAAAGCCCACGCGTGCTTCGATCACCCTGAATATTGAATGAGTGCAATTCGTATTGCAAAATTGTGAAATCCACAGGTGGCCCAAGCGTAATATCACAGGTAGCCCTGTGCGTAATGAGAGTTTGTATGGGAGAAATAGAGTTTGAAACTTAGACGAAATAAATGAATCGTTGTCTTTGTTTGTACGAAGTTTCAGCGCGATTTGAGTACTTTTGCATCATCTAACCTGACAGTGTAATAATAAGAGACAAGGTAGGACAGAATCGCTCGATCGATCTTCAAAGCTGCTCAGAATCAGCTCCAAATTTCACGCGAAAACACAAACACACTTACATTTTACGCCGCCGAATCCACAAAGATCACCTAAAGATCACCTTCCGACAATCCGTTCCGGAAAACCTTGCGTTTTAGATCGCTCAACTCGATCGAAAAGATCAACTACAGTTCAAAAGTCGGTGCCATTTATCCGTGACTAGGAAAAGCGTAACATTTCAACCGTTTTCTCGCTCGGCGGGACTGGGCGCTAGCGTCAAATAATAACTCACCGTAATGTAATGTTTTCGCGTGAAATTTGGAGCTGATTCTGAGCAGCTTTGAAGATCGATCGAGCGATTCTGTCCTACCTTGTCTCTTATTATTACACTGTCAGGTTAGATGATGTAAAAGTACTCAAATCGCGCTGAAACTTCGTACAAACAAAGACAACGACTCCAGGTAACAATATTTACACTTTATTGATAACTTTTATCGCTTTTACTCCATTTATTTCGTCTAAGTTTCAAACTCTATTTCTCCCATACAAACTCTCATATTACGCACAGGGCTACCTGTGATATTACGCTTGGCCACCTGTGGTGAAGTTATGGACTGCATACTGCACCGAGGTCTGTGTGATAAAAACAGCGCCTCATGGTACTGTTTCACCTCAGATGTGATGTATAAAAAGTATAAAAGGTTGGTTTACACGTCCCCAGACTTGTTGGCAAGATTTTGTAAAGTAAACTTATTGAACGCAAAAAATTCGGCCTGATTTCTTTTCGAGGCCTAACCTACTGTGATCAAGAGCCATTATGGCTCTTAAATGTGGTCGAAGATGATTGCTATTTTTTGGGTGTCATGACGCTATCAACTCGATTTAAGATTAAGTTCACTCTTAGATGGACTGTTTGCAAATTATTTTCCTCTAAAATCACTTAGCCTTTCCCTCAAAAGTCACATGAATGTGGTCGAAAGTTAACTGATTTTTGGAATACAAGTTTAGTGGAGGGGGACAGGGGGCGGGAGCCCGGGAGAACAGGGGGCGGGAGCCCGGGAGAACAGGGGGCGGGAGGGGTACGGGAGACGGAAGAAGAATGGGCGGGAGGCGAGATCTCTACGATGGCGGGAAGCGGAAGAGAAATTCAAAAAGGCAAGCTTTTGCTATTTGTTACTGCTTACTTCCAGTCAAAGAAACGAACCCAAGAACGTTTCTTGACTTCCATTTAACGTTTTCCGAAGCTTACAGCAAAATTTTATGCACGAGAAAAGTCAAAAAACGAAAATTCGTGCTCGTATTACTTCCTGTGAAATTGGAAACCTTTCCAAGTCGCTTTATACATCATAAGACATGAACGAGATAGCATGACATATGTACACGTGTGTCGACTGTGTCAGTCGTATCAGTGACTCGTCTGTCTTGCTAGCTGTCGAAATTCTCGGTAAGAACGACAAAGGGAGTCAGGTCAAATGTCGTCAGAGACCATTTAGATCGGTCTTAGTATTTTTCGGTTCGGTGGGGAAAAATCCGTCCATGGAAGACCTTCCTGGGAGCTCGCTCCTTACGACGGTAGTTCACAAAACACTGTTATGAAGATTTTGCCGCGTGGTCTAAACTTGTGTCAGGGCGGATAAAGGTTGGGCGGTGAAACGAGCGCGTCCGAGCAAAAAGGTGTGATGCGCAGTGGACTGAGACTCTGCTTAGAAATGTCGCTTGTTTTCGCTTGTTGGTGACTTCGGTCAGGGCTTGCAATGTGGTTTGTCCATTAGACACTGCCGCTGTCACTGAATTATGGCGGCTTGATTTGTTTTGTTGCTCTTCTTCCTCGTTCTTTTGTGCTGGTACGCTGTCTTCGAGAGGCAAATGTTGCTATTTTTTGCGGGAGGTTTAGTCAGGAGTAGACAACCATCTCCTTCAAAGGGTTTCTCTTATTACTTCCATCACTCTCCACTGAATTATATTTTATTTCTACTACTCGCCAATGTCGATGTTATTCCAAAACAAAAATAAACTAAGTACGGTCTAAAACACGAAGGAAAATTTCATCCTTGTCATCCATGGCAAAACTAAAAGAAAGCAGATGGTGTTTCATAACTAGATGACGTGTATTTTATAAATGCGTGCAGCTCCAAGGTGAAATTATGCTAATTTCAATCACCATCATCCTTCTTTTTTGTTTTGAAAAATAATTATCTCATACCTCTTTCTGTTTCTTCGAAACTTCAAAATTAGTTTTCCCTCAGTTTTTACTGTTCACCTTATTTTGTTTTGGAGGGAAAAACGGAGAAAAAACCTTAAACTAACCTCAATAAATTTTGTTTACATGCGGTTGCCGAATTTGCGACGCATTGCGCGAATCGCCATGGCGCGTTGCACCCGAGAAGCAAAGTTTGAAGCAGTACAACGCCACTATATCAAAATATATCAATCTAATTTTTTGTTATGTCATACAAAATTTATCCCCCTTTAACATATGTAAAAATTTAACATTGTAGCCTGAAATTACAGAAGGAAAATAGAATTACCGCTTTGCAAACAGGAAAATTTCGCCGGCCTTCAAGCGCACCGGAAGCGCGGAAAGAGCGCTTGTGCCAGTCCTACTCCGCATCACACATTAAATGAAGAGCGGAGCGCTCGTTTCACCGCCCAACATTTATCAGCCCTGCTTGTGTCGAAGGAAAGCCGTTTCAATGATCGCGCTGGAAAGTGCGGAGTGGTTCAATTTACCACACAATTTTTTATTTTGGACAAGGCCAAAGCACTCCCTATTAGAATCTGAATAGGGAGTCAAACAGCGTGATTTACATGATAACGGGAGAAACACAATAAAGGGCGGGAGTCGGGAAACAAAGGGACAAAAACGTACGGGAGGCGGGAGAACGGAGTACGGGAGGCGGGAGATTGTGACCCCCCTGTCCCCCCCCCCCCCCCCCCACAGTTTATTGTTTGATTTAAATTATAAATTCGAGTTAATAGGAGCTTCGCTTTTAGCCCTGGCTAAATCTATATATTAACTAAAGAAAAATTTAAAATACAAATTGCGGGAACAAGGAATTCTGTGTGTTCAGGAAACAAACAATATAAATCATTAATGATAATATACAGTGTATTCGCATTTTCCGGATGGCTAACAAAGGTCTAAAAATAGGCAAAATATTAATTCATAATTACTTTCTAACTTTCAAGCCAGGCCTCCTGAAACTTAACAGTCTGAGAAAAATAATGCTATTTAAGGTTCCCTTCTGTGCTAAATTATTTTTATGATAAGGTACCTATAAAAAGATATGCCGGCCCCTTTTTCTGTTTCGTGGATATGTAATAAACACACAGCTGGGTTAAAGCTCCCTGCGGTTAGTTCCTCTTTTAGACAATACTGAGTTATGTATGCATGTGCCTTAAAAATTAAACTATTGAGCTTAAATAAAACAAGAAACCTTTATCAAGCCAAGTGAAGCCATATATTGTTAAAAGCGGTGGTTTAAGTCAAGGTTAGCCACAAAAATCTCGCCAGTGTCTCAGTAACAAAATGGCAAGGAATGAAAAAATGTCACGGACATGGCTTGAGGTACATTAGGAAATATGTGATATAACCAGGCATGTAAAAGACTGGTGCAATTTGTTAATCAGTAATTAAACACAAGACGCATTGAAAGCTGGAATATAAAAATAAAATACTAATCAATAATTTAACCTCATCGTAATTTTGGGCTTCAATTTGTCACTGTCGAGGATATTGCTAACATAGTAAATATCTAATGCACGTTCATTCGCTGGTATAATTGATTAGCGGGTGCTAGTATAAACGTTAATGATTTCAATATTGGTCAACTGAATAAAACCGGAAAAGCAATGAGTAACAAGTTTATTTGGCAGCGAACGAGGGAAAAGGATTTTACACTGAAAATCACTCCTACCCGAAGGACCATGATGGATAGTCTTATCTCCCGCGGTCTGTTTGTAACAGTTGTGGAAGTCATCTCGGTTGTAATTTTAAACTTTTTATCCTTTACAGGTAACACCTTTGTTTGTTTCTCAGTGTTTAGAAACAGACGACTACGCACAACAACAAACATTTATATCATCGCCTTGGCTGTGAGTGACTTGCTTTCTGCCACTTTTGTTATGCCTTATGCTATTGGGGTGCTGATTACCAGCAAATGGATTTTCGGTGAGGAAATTTGCCAACTTCATGCATTCTTCAGTTTATTTGTCATCTACGTCTCACCAGTAACTATGGGACTAACTGCAGCCAACCGTTATGTGAGAATGTGCAAGTCGGACGGGCTTTATAGAAAAATGTTCTCTACCCGAAAGTCTTGCGCTTTACTCGGGGTTGTGTGGACGTTAGTGGCTTGTTACATTGTGGTGCCACGTCTGGCCGGGCTTCAAGCATTCGAGTTCGTTTCCGGTTATGCTCAGTGCTCCCTTGCGCATCTCAGCGAGAGTGGAAAAATGATTCACTATGGAATTGTCCTTACTCTCTTCTTTCTGACGCCATTAATGACTACAATCTTCAGTTACATAAAGGTCGCAAAAATGATTCGACAGCACAAGGTCGACAGATTAGTGGCAAACCAGGCACGCCAGAATAACACTAGCATCAGTGCGCGAGAAATAAAACTGAGTAAATCTCTCTTCGCCGTCGTGTTTGCGTTCATGATATGTTGGATCCCATTTTGGATCATCGTGGTTTTGCGTCGTTTCCACCTCGTAGCGACTATGCCGAGAAACGTAGAACTATTGTGCATGATTCTTCTTTATTTGTCGAACACAATCAATCCATTTATTTACGCGGGGATGAACCCCATTTTCAAGAATGAATTCCGTAAAATTCTGTTCTGCAGACGAATGCGTAGGATCGGTACTAAGAATGGCGCAGAGGAAGCAAGGACTGAAGAGCTTGAAACGCACAGCACTGCTTTTCATCGAAACCGAGGGAAGAGATCAGCCACACGTACAGAAATAACTACATAACTAATCCCCACCAGGATTTGGAGAAAAAAGACGACGATTCATTCACACAATTGAAGTTCAGGTATCAATAAAACAGAAAGTCTCACCTAAACCGCAGGCAGAGCTGGGTTTGGTTCTTCGAAAGATGATTAAGTTAAACCCAAGATTAAGCCAAAATTTAAGAAAGGTTTTCTTGTCTAAGAACATGAACCTCAAGCTTACAATAAACTGTTGTGCATTTATTCTGAAATACAGTAATGACAACATAAAATGTTAAGCAATGCAAAGGAAAGTAAACACAAAAGGTAATCGGCCTTTCAAGAACCGGTCCCAGGTACAGTAACAGAGATAACTACATGACTAATCCTCACCACGGATGTGGCGAAAAAAGACGACGATTCGTTCACACAAGAAAGTTCAAGTATCAATAAGACTGCGGAAAGTTTTACCTCGTTCGCACTAGAAAGACTTGGTGTACATGTATGTCCAGGTTGACTGAAATCTAGTGACGGAGACGGGAGTGGGGTCGCTGCAGAGTTAAACGTTTTGTTTAAAATGGATCGGAGGTGTTCTCCAAATCGTTCATTAAGTTGCCGTTTTGTGTCTCCGATTTACTGACATTTGAAGTTGTTTCATCCAAACAAATACATAGACTTGTTTATCTGCAAGATATCACGGTTGTCAATAATTTCTAGTTGTAACGTGTTATAGTCTTTGACGCTGCTTTAATTACAGAGACCTCGCCCAATACGGACACTGCGTGCCTCCATCTACCTCATGCATGTTGCTCAGTGAAACATCGCTATATTAAATAATTAATATATACTCCGCGTAAACCCGAGTCATGATAAAATATGCTATCATACTTTAAAAATAAAGAAATATCATAATAAAGATCAGTCAACTTATTTTGCTGGAAAAGGTTTACAACGGTACCCCATAGCTAAGAAAATTTAGTTATCTATCCATTTCTGACCTTGCGCCCGTAGGCCGTAGGCACCAAAATCATAGTGGATCAGTACGGCTTCTGTATACAGAGATTTCGACGCGATTTCTGTAACGGAGCAAAGCTGTGCAGCGCCGATCTCTAAAAGTGGAGAGTCACCTATCGGTTTGATGTTACTGTATCAATAACCAA